>JARFJB010000762.1:8280000-8637500 GCA_036346205.1 Vesta saturnalis | reverse complement strand
TTGACGGTACATACACTAGAAATTTCTTTAGTTCGTGCCAGATGACCGCTGATGATGATAGTTTAGCTATTGAAACGAGTCTGACGTTTTTAGTTATTTTGTGGTACGTGGGTATATTTTGTTTGTTAATATCGAGACTAGTGACACATTTTATAAGAAAGGGTGGACCTCAGGAACATAGAAGTAATCGCAAATAATTCTTCATTTAAAAAATATATAATTTTTATTGTGCCATTATCTAACATTTGTAAAGCTTTTTAAATCCATGCTAGTCTGTTAAAGCATCAGAAGCAAAGCGGTAGGGATTTGTAGTGATGACAGTACAGTACAGTACAGTTTAGATGTACCTAATTGGAACTGCTCCATCTTCTTCCAGTACCATTTTCATTATTTTATCCAGAATGACTACTTGTGCGGTTTTGTGTGTTAACTATATTTGTTTAACTTTACCTACAATTAGGTCACATTCTTTAGAACTGGACGACGATTTGTACGCGTAATTTTTTTAACCGTCTGGTACAAATTCTATATTGTAACTTCCAAAAGTACCGTAGTATAGAACCTTATTTTTTGCAACCAGTTAACAAGCACTGTGTCTTCATTAATTGGAAAACCAGAATTAGTACGAATTGACGATTTTATCATCATATTGTAGTCCTTTTTCTTTTGGGTGCAATAAGACCACCATCCAGGGATCTGCTGTTTAGTACCCACAAGTTTATTATTCTATTCATTAAATAAACCTACACATTTACGGACTTTATCGTACTTTTCAATTTTGTATTGCCATATTTCATGCACTTTTAATCTTAGGCAAATTTTTTCGACAGCTTTCTTAACTTCTTTCATTACCCAGGTATTGCTGAAAACTATTTTTTTTTCTGGTAGCACCGTGTGGAATAAAAATTACGACGTTAGTTATTTGCACTTAATTACCCCCTCTGACCATTCAATCTTGAATGTACTGCATTCTTCTTGAGTATCCACGATAAGGTGGCCTATAGGGTATCTAACGCATTTATACACCCAGGGATATAGCTATATAAACCGACTTTTTTTTTGTCTGCTCATCTTCCTCTGCTTTATAAAACGATTTTACGTTTTCTGTCCGACTACCGTAAAATTCATCTTTAGCATTTACTGGTGAATATCACATTGTAGGAGATGCTTCTGTATAATTAAACACATTATCTGTCATCAAGTACCGAAAATCACACTCCCACATCTCGATATCAGAGTACCCTAATTCTCTCATTCTATTAGATTTCACCAGCGTAGCTTCATAACGGTACTCTACCGTCTCCAATGTGTTACTTGGTAAACGTCTATTTCTTGCATGTTTGAAGCATCTACGACAACCATGATATGATAATGATACCCGTGGAACCCGTACACCTCATTAGTTGCGGGGTTTGGTTTTAAAAATCCACGACGAAATATATCATTACACATACCCTGTAATGTGACACTTTCTGTAAAAGGCTATCAACTCTCTTTTCCCGATACGTCGCTTGAAGTTATTTGGATCAAATTCTATGGGTGAAATTGCGTTTATATAGTACTAATTTTCTGTTGTGTTAATCAAATCTAGGAAGTAACCTCCCTTTAGCTCCATTAATGGGAAACCTTTAGGTAATTTGCTCAGTGCACATTTGAAGGTAATTTGTCGAATACAGGAATTTAATGTTTTCTAATAATACAAAAACCCAGCTAGTTCCTCTCATTATTAATTTAAGCGTGTGGTCTGGTTGTGTTATAACGTGATATAAATAAGCTAATGATGGAAACCACCACCATTGTGAGCGGTAATGATAGCGTTTTTGAACTTCCTTCTCATATTTAAAATGTATCCCGTAAATGTCAAGATCGACGGAGATTATTTATTACCGAAATCCACACTTTTGACTAAGGTAAAAACAGTTTTTCTTTGTCTATGCGTTTATCGCAACACTGCGCAAACACGTAGAGATCACCATCTGATAATATTTTTCCTTGATGTTTTCCAAACAGGAAAAACGAAATATTCGCATTTTTATGTACGGGCATATAACAAATGTGATCTCTATCTACATGGTTAATACATGTCTTATACCCCAACATTTGTCCCGGTATTGTGAAATATACCAAAACAATTTTCACAACGACTTATTTGAATAACGGTATTATGCGCCTTGTGATTGTCAAAAGAGGTTGTTACGTGCTTAATTGGAAAACGTTTCTTTTAGATAACGTTCGTCATTTTGTCAAATTTACTTACTAAAAATAGCAATTTACTCGTTGGTTGAATGCTTCCAAATCACTATTTCGCAAATGTTTAGGCATGTCTAATTGCATTTAAATTAACGTACGTTACTTTCGTACACATCTTTACATAGTTTCAAATATAAGTCAAATTTAATACCTTCAGCGACATCTCTGAGATTTCGGATCATTTAATATAAAACAGTTAGATGGAAACCTGGGATCTTTTTAAAGGTCAAATAATACAAATACATATAATAAATAAATATCTTTTACACAATTTAACTTTGGCAACAATGATTTAAAACCAAAAATTTTCTCGTTTGTAAAATTAATTTTAAGGTGTTCCAAATTTTCTTCCTGTTAAGAACATCATCGATAATGGATGTTGAGTTTTAGAATTTTTCATTTCTAGTTCTGGATGCTGAAGCCATTTTGTTGAAAATTTCACTTAAAGTAATACTTGATTAAGTACAAGTATTACTAACGCTTTGACAGGCGGATATAATTGAAATTAGTCATTCGTCCACATCTTCGGCTTTCTAGTATAAAAGCAATCAATCCTAATTCTATACATATACACACACTTCAATCGAAATTACATTGAATGTTCACTATCGGCTCGTTTTGTCACCTGTAAGAGCTTGTCCGTATTACCTTCTGTTATCTGCTCCGTATTACCTTCCTTTAGCTGCTCCGTATTACCTTCTTTTTTTTGCATTTCTCTACTACATATTTTTCTGCTCACATTGTACTGTTACGTTACATCCAAAATATATGGTTACTGCTGAAAGGCATAAGATCCTTGCTGACGTTCAAGACCATACAAGGCTGTGTTATGTACATTACTTTTCTTGTGGACAAGGTTGTTCGGGCCAATTTACTTCCTATAAATTTCTTGACTACTTTGTAGATTATTGCAGTTATTTACTGTGGACCGAACAAGCTTTTCTATTTACTATATAAAGTGTGACGCGTAAGGCAAGCACGTTCCTTAATTAAATTCTTTATTTTTTTTTTCTTACTGAACATCCCAATGGGATTATGTGTGAAATTAGCCAATTCAGAGTACGAATAGTAAGATCTTACAACGGACGGAAGGAGGCATATAATAATTTTACTTGTATTCTTATTTTAATTGAAATTTAAATTGTAATTTGTCGTCTCACTGCTTGCCATCGTCTTTGATGGATTGTTAATATATATATATATATATATATATATATATATATATATATATATATATTTTTTTTTTTTATGATTGTGGACCTGAACAGGCTAAATAGCCTATCGTGCTAAAGCACTCAGGAACACTTAGGAGGATGGATAGAGGGATAATGAATTGCCAATAGATGCCTATGAACAGCTACCTTAAATTTTCTCATATCATAAGTGAGAGGAAAACAGGAACTAGGGAGATCATTCCAGAGTTTAGAAGCCGTGTAGAAAATGTGGATTGCGCCCGTTTGGTACGACAAGTGGAGATTTGTACTGCATACTGATGATGTGAATGAGCGAACTGAGTGTTTCTCGCAAAGATAGCCGGAGATGGTATCAAAGAATGTAATTCACCAGCACAATAGCCGTTGTAATAACGATAATACAAAGAAAGAACTGAAACCATCCTTCTATGCTCAAGGGACTGTATGTAGAAGTTAAAGACGGGTCATTTATAAGCCTAATCGCTCTCTTTGAATACGATCAACGATATCGAGAGCGTATTGGGGAGCACTAACCCAGAGGTGAGAATTATATTCCAGATGAGGCCGAATTTGGGCCTTATACAGCAGAAGGAGTTGTCGAGAGGTAAAGTACTGCTTAGATCTGTACAAAAGCCTATTTTACGAGCAGCTGTTTTGGTAGCTGACAGAAGATGGTCAACCCATGAGAGATTTGAAGATACAGTCATACCCAACAGAGTAATAGAGTCTGAAAACTTAAGAACTGAGCCATTCATACTTACAACAGGAAATGATCGATCTTTTTGGCGGACATAAGGCAACACTGAGTTTTGTTAGCATTAAATTTAACTAGATTATTGTTTCCCATTCGAGAATACGTTGAATGTCTTTGTTGATTGAATTTGCCATTTCAGCTTTAATTTCTTGATTTGACATAGAAGGTGGATTATCACTATGAGTAGACTGAGATGAACTACAGTGAAGAGTGCTATCGTCAGCAAAGCAATGGATGGGGTTAGTTGTTGAAGAAATAAGGTCGTTTATGTACAGCAGAAAAAGTGTAGGCGCTATAACGGATCCCTGTGGTACGCCCGCGTTAATGCTAACTTCTTTTGAAAAAGCCATCAACTACGACACGTATTCGTCTTTCATCAAGGAAACTAGAAACCCAGTTGATGAGCGCATCATTTAACCCAACGAGGTGAGTTTGGCAAGTAAACACTTATGCCAAACTTGGTCAAATGCCTTTGAGATATCTAAAGCGACTACAACTGTTTCACCGGACTGCTCTACTGTATTGTTCCAAACTTGGGTCACATATGAAAGAAGATCGCCTGTTGAACGACTTTGCCTAAACCCATATTGATGGTCACTAAGGAGTTTGTTAGTTTCAAGAAACGTGAGCAGTTGCTGATTGATGGCTTTTTCCATGATTTTAGACAAAATGGAAGTGATGGCAATTGGTCTGTAATTTGAGGGATCGGTCTTATCACCTTTTTGGGAATAGGTTGAACATTTGCTAACTTCCATGATGAAGGAATTCCCAGAAGATATAGAGATCGTATAGAGCTTAGATAGGACTGGTACTAGTTCGGGGAACATTTCTTTAAGACAATAGCTGGGATACCGTCTGGGCCAGTCGCCTTATTGAGATCAAGCCTACTGATGATCGATTCCAAGAGCTTGTACCGAAAATGAATTGGTTTCATAACGTATGAAGAAGAGTTGACTAGGGGCACATCTTTTCCAGAATCATTGAGACACGAGTTTGATGCAAACAAATCCACAAAACGTTGGCTTTGTCTACAGAATCAGCAACTACCGATCCGTCAATAGATGTCAGGGGAAATGAAGATGTTCGAAAGTTTTTACTAATGGCTTTTGCTAAAGACCAAAATTTACGACTGCCTAAAGGAGGTGTAGCTAGTTCATTGCATTTTCGTTGTTCGAACAACTTTTTAGTTTTAGTGATGACACTTTTGCAGATATTTCTAGCACCAACGTATTCTACATGACTGTCAACCGATTTATTAGATTTCCATTTAATGTAACATTTATTTTTTAAAGATATTGCATCAGAACAAGCCTTATTGAACCAGGATTGGGAACGTGAATGACCTACACGGTACTGTTTTTTCGGAATGTATAACTCTATTCCCATGAGGATGACTTCAGATACTGAAAGAGCGATGTCCGAAGAAGAGGACGACTTAAAACAATATTCACGCCATGGAAAGGTTGCAAAGAAATCCCGTAAATCAATCCATCGAGCTGACTTAAAACACCACAAGGTTCTATCGGTTTTGCGAACAACAGTGGAATTAGGTACAGTAGAAATGATTTTTATTAGACAATGGTCGGAAAGACCTAAAGGCGAAAGAAGTTTTATAAACAAGAGGGTTTGATGTAAGAAAGAGATCTAGAAGATGTGGAGTATGGTTAGGGTTATCAGGGATTCTTGTGGGTTCAGAAATCATTTGTGTGAGATCACATGAAATAGCAAATGTTTCTGCACTATGACCAGCGGGATTTGTAGTAGATGAAAATTGAAGCCAATTAGAGTTATGAACATTGAAATCGCCTACAAATGAGATATCGCAAGATGGAAACTGAGACAGGAGATAGTCAACTTTCGTACTAAGGTAATCGAAGAAGTCTTGAAAGTTGCTGTCATTAGGAGACCTATAAATGCAACAGTAGAATTTCACAAAATTAGGACCAGAATGTTTAAACCAAATCACGTCAAAATTTTTATTTTCTAAGGAAGAAACCCTCTTGCAAGCAATTCTGTCCTTGATGTAGGCACATACGCCTCCTTTATATCGAAAGTTAGAGTGAAGATGGTATTGAGGAAATTGCAAGTCGGGTGACTCGGAGCTTTCCGAGGAGACTTGTGTTTCAGATAGAAACAATATATCAGGTTGTAATTGTTCAAGATGTTGGTGAATAGCATTAAGATTAGACCTGATACCGCGGATGTTGCAGTAGTGAATCAGAAAGTTGATACTTTCGATGACCGAGATCGCTTGGGCCCTGCCCTCCTGGACATCCGAATGGGGCAGGCTTTTACGTCCGGAATTTATAACCCTAGAAACCACAGCCATCTTATTTTTTAATTTGGGACTTTTAATCCGATAGGAAGACAGTGAGGGCGAGAAGGAAGAATAAGGATGAGAATAGATTGAGGATGATGGAAAAGGTAACCGGCAACCCTTACCGAGCTCAGAAAATCGGAGACCCAATATTAAGGAGCCCATGGTAAGGGTGGTGGTACCTCCCGGCTGGCATGGAGTATACATGTTTACATAATTATATATATATATATATATATATATATATATATATATATATATATATATATATATATATATATACATATATTTTTTGTTTGTTGTTTATTTGTTTTTATTTTATTCTTTTGTCCAAATACCGACAATAAAAATTACTTTATCGGGGGATTTGTCGACTCATTTCTACTTGCTCCTCTCATTCTTATTTCTTTCTTTTTCTTTTTTTTTTGTAAATCCCGTTTCAGGCTTTACAGGGTTTACTCTCCTTTCAACACTGGTTGAGTACTTCCTTATTAAAGCCTGTGGCGCCTAATCATATCCGGTTCCTATCTAACCAGACTACTATCAATTTAAGCTGCACCTCCACAACAACCACGCATCCAAATGCTCTGCGGTCTTCCGACCGTACGCCTGAGTTTAGTCGAGCTCACTCATTCTTTTTATGCCTATTGCTGGTTAGACACGTGGCATAAGGTATGACATTGCTCACAATAATAACTGCACGCAAATGCAGCTGTTAATGAGGTGATAATTGAAATGCTTTTTGTCGTAAAACAGATTTATCTTTTTATCCACCACAGGACCTTCAAATACAGTTTATTGGTAAACTTCAGCTTTTGAAGGCCATGTTTATTATGAATGCGATTATAATTAGTGCTTTTGTCAGCATGTGAATTATCAACCACCAATGCACGAGGTAAACACAGATTGTCTTTATTGCTTATGCCTAAAATAACGTGACGCTTTTTATAGTCCTGCTCATATCTGTTGGGCACCCGCGGTCCTTCTTTTCTGGAGGGCAAACGTACAGCTATTACTCGAAGACACAATTTCTCAGTATTTGTCTCGCTAGAGTAAGATCGATGAGTTGATGATATACTCTTCCAAATATCACCAACAGGGAAAGGTGAAAGCCACCATGTCATGTGGAGAAAAACCTTCGTAATTGCTCTTTTGACTATTTTATGGGGTCGCCACCTTTAGGTAGGGATTTCGACTTAAACTTCACAGTACTGCCTCTTAAATTGAGGTGGCGCGCTTTAGTGGTTATGCCTTTCGCTATAATAAATTTTTCTGGCTTAAACAGCTGACGATTATGAACCTTTAGAATATAGTAAGTAATGTCCCTTTATAATGAGCTTCTTAATTTATACAGTAATCGGCAGCAGGTATTGCGACTAGGTGTGTTCATTGTTCACAAAACGCCAATAGAGCAATTTTCTGATTTCACTAATCGTTTCTCGCCTTACTTTAAGTGACATGTAAGAACACACTTCGATGTGAATGTTAGTATCTTGCAATGACGCATTGCAACAACCTTTTTTTGTGGTTGTATTAAAAAGTACATTAATTTAAGAAACGTTCATTTATTTGGCGTAATATTAGAAAAGTTTTTAATTATTAATATGTAGAATTGAGAATGGCAATTTAATTTGCATTTCCTAGAACATATCTTTTGGGTGTAATATCACATAAATAGTTATAGTTCCCTTTCTTAAAAAATTGGATTTATATTATTGTATCCGCGCAACGCGTGAAGACTTTTAGGGGGAATACTCATTTGAGTTATTCTGAAAGCCTTTTTTTAATTCACTTAATGCTGAATGTTACTGCAGTAAGCATGATTTTTACCTAATTTTTTATATTTGGTGCCATCAGATTGTGATGGTAAGTTATTTTATAATTCATTATATTTAAAACTAAAGCATTTGTTTGTTTTTTTAGGCACTTAGTTTGCACTCCTATTTTACTTATTTGCACTCCTATTTTATTTATTTTGCATTTAGTTTGCAATTATTTTACTCATATTTTTTAATGCATACTTTTATATGGCATTTTTATAATAATTATTTTTAATGGCACGTATAAGTCAGTAATTTACTATTCTATTATTTCTGGTTTAAATGGCAATTTTACTTGAATTACATTTTACAACGCAAGTTCTACTACTTTTATAAACAAATTTGAATTAAACTTCAAAGAAATTCAATAAAATTATGGACACAATATATTAAGGATAAATAAGCAAGACATTGACCTCACCAAGTTCACCATTCTGCTTCATAGTTACCAGTTACAGTTTATGTACAAACCGTTCAAAGGTAATGTTTTTATATAATTTAGAATAGTATAAGACTTCTGATTTTTACGTTTTCAATCAGATATTGAATAAACTTAAGTATATCATGTTATTTTATTTTCATTTTAATAAATTGTTTATTATTATTCATTAACTAGGTTTTGTTGTTTATATATATATATATATATATATATATATATATATAAAAGAAAAGACAACATGGCGCTCGAGATTTTATCATTCTTCATAATTTTAGATAACATTTTTTTATGAATTAAGTGAAGTGAAAATAACTAAGCAGATGGGAAGCAAGTAGCATTTCAGGTAGGTTAACTTCTCAGTATATTAGAACTCACCCTTATCTTCATCTTCCGATTGAGCCGACGGCAGTAGCTTAATATTTGGTAATTTTTTATTAATTAAAATTATACGATCAATTACAAATTGTTTATTACATCATCGCTTTTGTTTTAATGTTATAAGTTGGCCCAGTTTTAGTGTTTATACTTAGGCAGCATGACCGTAATTAAATAGATTTTTAACTACGGCAATAGCAAGGCTGTGTATGTTCTAGCGCAGGAAGTGACGCCAAACCAAGCAGCGTCATGAGCGAGCGCTTAAGCCCCTCTCCCTCCGCAAGTTTGCGGTTGTCGGACCAATGAGACAGGAGGGCGTGGCTCCGCCTGTTGGAAGTAGTGATGACGTCGGACCAATGGGATGCAAGCTGGACCCCGCCCCTGTTGAAATTAGCAAGGGGGACAGCCCAGCTGTTGGCCAATGAGGCGTGGTGGGCATCATGGTTGCTCGAAGTCTTCTTCAGCTTCTGGTTGCTTTTTCGGCATGGACCCTTGATGTCTTCTTTAGCTGCTGGTAGCTCCTCGGCATTGTTGCTTCCGCTGTTGATCCTGTGAGCCTTCCTATGGGATGTTGCATGTAACAGGACAATGAGGCCATTGTTTATACTTCAGGTTCGCTGCTGAAGAGCTAATTCTGCTGCACGTGAAGACGTGCTTCTCGTAGCTTCTTCAGCATCGTTCCTCGGCGTCTTCCTATGGTGATGTTGCGTGCTGCGGAGCCATGCGGGTATTGTTTGTACTTCAGGTTCTTCGCCGCTACTGAAGGTGTCTTTTTCAGCTTCTGGTAGCTGTTTCGTCATGGATCCTCAGCGTTTAGTAGCTTCTTCGGCATTGTCGCTTCCGGTGTTGATCTTCAGCGTCTTCCTATGGCGATGTTGCATGGTGCGCCGGCCATGCGGGCATTGTTTATACTTCAGGTTCGGTGTTGAAGGGATAACTCTGCTGTTGGTGAAGACGTTAAAGTGTTTACTTCTGGTGGAAGTACAAAGCCTGAAAAAATTGTTCGCCTGCAGCAGGATTAGAACTCGAGACAGTTTAGGTAAACCTGCTTGTTTACCACTAGACCAATCTAGGTTTTAGAGATAGAATGTATAAATCGTGATATCTATAAAAATGTTTATCCTGAGGTCACGAAACGTATAGAACTGTATAATTTAACAGCGCATTTACTAGTTACAAAAAAATAATGCAATCGGTAATAAATATGTAATTACATTTTAGTTTCAGAATTAAGTAGTAAATTGGATAATATAATTTGATTCTGATGGTAAATCGTTGCATTTTCAAATAATTCATACATAAAAATAATCTGAATGTTTTAAAGTTTATTATTGATAGCTTTAAAATTAGTACAATCTTTGTTCCTAGAGATATACATGCAAAAGTGTTTTAGCTGTCAATGCACAAACTGTTTCAATATTCTCTAAAGCAAACATTTGATGAAAGGTTTAACATGTTGATTTAAAACAGCTTCCATCAAAGTCTTATATAGAAATAAGATTTTAAAATTCTATTCAAGAAATACCACTTGGATTTAACTTTCAATTTGTAAATATTACTCTCAATTCAAAAAATATTGTTTTGACTCAGAATGCAGATTACAAAAACCAGCGTGTAGTAAAACAAATTAAAATTTTTGATTGATCGGATTCAAATACTGACAAGAGTCATGTTAAAAGGTATAAAACGAGAATGGTCGGAAAACTCTTTCTGAATGTTTTAAAGTTTATTAAGGCTGATGCCATTGTTAAATTTATTACACCTTCTGTATCCAGAAATCTACTCATAGCAAAATCGTTAAATTGTTTTAGCTGTCAAGGTCTACACACCGTTTCTAGATGCAAACATTTGAAGAAAGTTTAATATGTTGATTTGAAAACAGCTTCCATCAAAATCTTACAGTAGTATAGCAAGGGTGATTCTGTCTCACTTTTGTCACTAGATGTGTCACCATATTTGGAAAAAGTCACCAGAAAAGTCACTAGATTTCAAGGTCATAACATTGCCTGCTTCAATGTCACCGCTTCAAGGTCGCGTGGAAGTAAATGTTGGTAATACTATCAAGTCTCTTCAAGTTCGCTCTCATTGTTAAGTTCGTAACGTACCCACACCCCGCTTCAAGATCAATGACTCAAGGTCAAGGTCATGGTGTACATTGCCTGCATCAAGGTATATTCCTCAAGGTCTAGGTTATTGAAGTAACTAGAAAAGTTACTAGACCGGTTTTCAAAGTGAAGGTTATTGACGCTCACCTGCAGATTGTCCAAATCAAGGTCAATGCTTTTCAAGGTCAAAGACACATTACCTACATCCCTGCATTAGTCTTCAAGGTCACCAATTCAATTCTCTGGCTGAGTGGTAATTTGGCAGGAAATTTTCATGGTCACACCCCCGATCAATTCTAGGAAGTTCATTGACCTCTGTCTCAAGCCCTGAGGTGTTAATTACAATTCTCAAGGTCACGGGTATTAAATAGACTTTTCAAGGTATGGGGGTTCTACTTTTCAGGGTTAAGTTTTCAAGGTTATCAATTCTCGCCTGAGTCAAGTTGTTAATTTAGTTATTACAATTATTCTCGAGATCGCCCGCTAGGATATCGTATTGCAGATTATTGTCTGCACTAGTAGTTAAAGTTCATTAACCTTTTCAAGGTTATTGGTTTCAAGGTCACGTCCTAAGTAAAGTTCATTGACCTCTGTGGTGCAGGTCAAAAATGGCTTTGCGCAGGATATTTCACACACCTCAAGGTACAAAGTTCTTGTATTGACTAGATTGTAATAAAAGGATTATGATTACGTGGCCCCATACTACTATCCTAAACCACCAGGATGAGGTATTCCTAAGAACGAATGGTTAACAAAGACAAATTGCGTTACCCAAAACAGGGATCTGTTTCAACACAGGTAGTCGTTTCCCCCCATTTGAATGGCACACTCTGAGCAAAGAACAAAGGCGATTCATTATTCTGGCCGAGTTAGGGTCATAATTCTAAAAATAGATCAATTTAGTTACCCCCACCATTTCAGGCTCAATTCTGAGAAATCAATTTACAAGAACAAAGGTGATCCATTGCTTAAGCCGACGCTTCAAAGTCTATGTTTACCATTTTCAAGGTCACACTTCTGAGAAAAGAACAAAGGCGATCAATTGTTCTGGCTGAGTTAGGGTCATAATTCCTAAAAATAGACTTTTGTATAGATACCCCCATCATTTCAGGCTCAATTCTGAGAAATCAATTTTCCAGAAAAAAGGCGACAAATTGTTCAACCGACGCTTCAAGGTCAAAGTTGTTTCGCTCCAGGCCATCATACACATAGCCTACGTATATTCCTCAAGGTCACCAAGCCGTTCTTGGCTGAGCTAAGGTGTTAATTCTTATAAATAAATTCTCAGTGATATTAAATAGACTTTTCAAGGCGTGGAGGATTCTACCTTTCAGGGTCACCAAGCAATTCTTGGCTGTGTCAAGACGTTAATTCTAAAGGTAGAGGTTGTTGTTGTCTATGTTAAATATGGATCAAAGTTCTTGTATTGGCTAAATTGTAATAAACAGATTATGCTTACAGTATGTGGATTCATAATACTACTGTCCTAAACCACCAGGATGAAGTAGTTTCCCCAAGAACTGGATCCGTTTCCCAAAGACAGATTGTCGTTTCCAAAACAGATAGCTGTTTCGCAACACAGGTAGACGTTTCCCAGACGATTGGACGCTGTCAAGGTCAAATCTAAAAATAGAATTCTGGAATAGATTCTCGACCACAACCTACGAATTTCTGTGTTGAAGTTAAGTTACGCTGTTCAAGCAATTTGGCAGAGTCAAGTTAGTTTTTAGAAATCAACCTGCAGCTCATAGGTCGATTCTGTAAAAAATTATTGCTGGTAAAGGTGGTCTCAAAACACAATTATATGTGTTAGATTTAAAGAACTGTATTGTATAACTAAAAAATAGAGACTTTAAGTGTTGTGAACACATAAACACTATAACACTATATAAGTTAAAGAGATGTAGATTTCACCAGCTACCCCCACCATTTGCTTTAAATTTCAGGATCACGCCATATTACAATTCAGAGAAATCTAAAAAAAAAATAATTTTCAAGGCCTCTATCCTGTCCGACCTTATCTGGTCTTAATCGTATTTTAACCCCGAATATAACTGATGCATCTATATAAGGAGAGTGCAATCATGATGAATAATTTTACGGTAAACCTAAAGTGCT
Source organism: Vesta saturnalis (assembly GCA_036346205.1). Taxonomy (NCBI): domain Eukaryota; kingdom Metazoa; phylum Arthropoda; class Insecta; order Coleoptera; family Lampyridae; genus Vesta; species Vesta saturnalis. The sequence continues at coordinate 8,624,129 of JARFJB010000762.1, read as the reverse complement.
GTGAAGAGCAATTAAACATTAGTTAAAGTTGTAAATAGATGTCTGATACTTGCACAAAAGGGAAACTTATGCTTCGAATTGTGCGGTTTAATTAAACTACACATGCGTCCTTTAGCATTTAAAATTCTGAAATTGTGTTCCAATCGATTTTGAAAATTGTGTATATGTTTTGAGAGTACTCATAAGTAGTTAAAAATTAGGTATGTGGTCACGCTACAGAGACGATGATTGTAGTAAATGATGTGCAGGGGAAGGTTAAAATGTAAAAATAGAATTCTAGAATAGATTCTGAACCACATTATACGAATTTTTGTGTTGAAGTTAGGTTAGGTTGTTCAAGCAATTTGGTAGAGCCACGGTGTTAGTTTTTAGAAATCAACCTGCAGCTCAGAGGTCGATTCTGAAAAAAAATTTATTACTGGTAAATGTTGTCTCAAAACACAATTATATGTATTAGATTTAAGGAACTGTATTGTATAATTACAAAATAAAGACTTTAAGTGTTGTGAATATGGTGTTTTTTTTCATATATGTTAAAGAGACGTAGATTTCACCAGCTACCTCCACCATTTGGTTTAATTTTCAAGGTCACGTCATATTACAATTCAGAGAAATCTAAAAAAAAAATAATTTTCAAAGTCCCAATCCTATCCGATCTTTTCCGATCTTATCCGTATTTTAACCATGAATGCAACTGATGCATCTGTATAAGGTGAGTGTAATCATGATGAATACTTTTACGGTAAACCTAAAGTGCTGTGAAGAACAATTAGATATTGGTTAAAGTTATAAATAGATGTCTGACACTTGCATAAAAGGGAAACTTATGCTTCGAATTGTGCGGTTTAATTAAACTACGCAATGCGTTCTTTTGCATTTAAAATTCTGTAATTGTGTTCCAAGCGATTTTGAAAATTGTGCATATGTTTTGCGAGTACTCATAAGTAGTTAAAAGTTAGGTATGGGGTCACGCTACAGAGACGATGATTGTAAAAGTTGATGTGCATCAAATGGGGATCTGGATATACCTCCACACTCTTTTCACATGTACTTCGTGAACTAATATCGGTAACAGATGATACGTACGCTAAAGGGCGAGAAAAAGCCGATTATATTATGAAAATATTGAAACAGTCAGTTATAGAAATTGAAGAGCAACCAGCTTTACCCAAAATGAAAACACTTTGTTTCTTTCATACACAAACCACTTGTAATTGTGCTTTGACGAATGTACACTTTTTATACAATATCTATGAAAGACAATATCAGTAAAAGGTTTATGGAATTGCTGATAGTTATAAAGGAAAAGTTTGTAATATTTACAATAAAATGCAATTATGTATTATTTTAAGTGTATTATTTCATGTAAAGCTACATCCTCTGATGCAAACTGTTTCTATGGTTATACACCCTATTCATCTAGGGAAACAATGTTAAGAATCAAGTCAATTTAGCATTACTTAAGTAAAATTTTTAAATAGCAATTCATTACTCATTAACAATAGAATCTTCGTGGAAAGAAATAGTTTTTAGGACAGATAACCGTTTCAAATACAGGTACTGTTTAACACAGCTAACAGAAGCAGTAGTCGCTTAACCACAGAAAACAAATTGAACTATGTAAAGTTTTGATCTGATTAAAGTTTATTTGTTCGAAGGATGTCACATTCTAAAAATCAAATTGAATTGTTGGTTGCTAAAAGATTAAATGGTGGCTAAACTGAGTCAATTTGCAATTCAGAAATTTATAGAAAAGCTGAACAGTCCGCTTAAATTAACTATTTAGAGGTAGTTTTCAATAGATGCTGAAATAGTCAACATTATCGTCTAGGTAGTTTTAGCAAATTCTAAACCGTTTTCGATGAGAATGACTTTTTGGGTATGAAAAAGCTGGACAGAAAGCAGTAAGTGCGAAGGATTAACCGATTGGAGACGTTAATAAAGCAAGTAAAACTCAATTTGGAGTGTTATATAATGAAAACAGAAAATGATAAATGATGCTGTGTATTAGCAAAAAGGAATATGTAAAAATAGTGTATGTAGTAAAGGTCAAGAAGTGCGGGGAACGTGTAGCGTTGGAAACGGAACTGTAGAATTAAAAAGATTTGTGTGCTGTTTTTGCATATAAGTTAAAGAGGCGTGGACAGTAATATAACGTTGAAAAAGCTTCTGGTTTTTCGTGGTATTCTATACAGTTCTTTATTGGTTTGCAACGTTTAGGTGTGGCGTGTCTAGTAATTAATCAGTTTTTCCCCCATTAAGTTTATTATCATTCAAATTATCCTCAGAAGTATTTAACGTTTTTGGGGAATTAGTGCAGTGTAACAGTTGTAGAAAGAATGAAGCTTGTAGTAAATTTTGTCTACTTTAATTTCTACAAAGCATTGAAAAATGCAGAGAACGTTGTGATTAGGACTGTACCTAAAATTTCAGCCCTTTTTATTCCTAAATTAACGACCTTCGAATGCAGGAAATTAAAGGTAGTATTAAGACCGCAAACTGTAGGAAATTGGAACAGTTATCTGAATTAGGTGTTAAACAGATTATCTATAGAAATAAATTGTGTTATATATATATATATATATATATATATATATATATATATATATATATATATATATATATATTGTAGAAAATATAGACTCGTTGCACATATCTAATTATTGGTTAGAAAAGAGAGTTAACAATGCATAGATTTAAAGTAGACATAAGAATTGTAATTCTGCTTAAATAACATTTATAAAAAATGTTTTAATGACCCCTAAATTAACAAAAAATTCGGTTTAGTTTCAGATTTATTAGTTTTAATGCAGAACGCTAAACGCTTAAATAACATTTGGAGACTTAAAACGCTTTCAATTATATGTAAAGATCAAATCTAATTCTTAACTTTAGTATACTTTATTGATGCAGATAATTTTCTTTAAAGTTTACAGAAAGTTTTTATATACATTAAAAGAAATACCTTTACTGTGCATTCGTTTAATCAACGTTTATTTTTGCTGTGGCTGACCTTGTATGTATAGCAATGCATTTCCCCAAGAACAACGCGATGCCTTCATATGCCTGCTTTTTCATTCTACAGCAATTCTGTTAAATTTTATTATCAGTTCAGATCGTCATGCAAGGAATTGTGCGTGATGACCCGCTCCTTACCGATATAAACGAATTATATGCGGAAGGAGATGTGTCATTTAATTAACCAGGTGTTGTTAAAATCTACCGTGGAAAATGGTGGTTTGAACACAAAAAGGGTAGCTCATTAGGTGTAATTACAACTGCAGCGCTGAGTGCTCGAGTTCTGCAAAATTCGGAAATATACTTAAATAATTTCAATTTGATTTTGTTTAGCATTACCACGCCCAAATTTGGATGTGGGTCAAGCGAGGACTAACGTGTCAGGTGTAGTGGTTGGCGAGAGTGCATCAAATGTGCTATAACGTTTAGTGTAGATATTTTTAGGTATACGTTTTTTATGTGTACAAAACAGTTGTTGGAATGGATATCAGTAAGCTATGTAGCGGATGCTTTATGCGTCAAAATAAATCCACAAATGTAAAACGTTTATAACTGTATCTATTTTTAACTTCGTTTTGCAAAGATTAGGATAGATGAATAATATATAATGAAACTGTTTCGGGGCATGTGTTCAAAGTGCTGGATAGGATGCTGAAGTCGATAGTGGTTGCTATAGGAAAACGTTTAATGAAATACCTTAAACTCACTGTAAACAACTAAAACTGGTAAATTCAGTTTTCAAAATCTTACTTTTAATTTTATGTTAAGTACAATTTTCATGATAATAATCTGTGTGAAGTGAATTATTAGCTTTACAAATGGTAACATACTTTTTCCCGAATACAATACAAATTAATGGGAAGTGTTTAATTTCCCAAATTTTTTACATGATTCAGCTGAATATAACATATTTTCTTTAAATTAAAAAAAACTAATACTAATGAAAACTCAATAAGGCTAACACATGCACATCACACATCCATTAAGTTAATTTAACCTTTACATCATTGAGTTGTTAAGACTACTAAAAGTCTATCTTTCATTTGAATCATTCCGCATTCCGAACTCATATTAATCATACAACTTTAATTAATTAATAAAAATAATATTAATTATACTCCCATCTGTGTGAGTAGTATAGCTATAGCGGTTCTGGGCCACTTTTGTCACTAGATTTGTCACCAGATCTAGGAAAAAGTCACTAGAAAAGTTACTAGATTTCAAAGTCGGTAACATTGCCTATTTCAAGGGGTAGACCACAGGTGTGTAATCCTCTTCAAGGTCATGCTTGCACGAGTCCTTCAAGGTCACTAGAAAAGTTACTAGATTGTTGATTATCCTGAAGGTCATTGCCCTCAAGCAAGTCTATGCATGTTTCGAGGCCGCGCCCTATTCTGAGAAACAAAGGTGGTCCATTGTTTAAAGTCTATGCTTTCAAGGTCAGAGAAAAAGACGATCTATTGTTTTGGCTGAGTCATTCTAGGAAATCAAGAACAAAGGCGATGCATTGTACAAAGTCTATGCTTTCAAGGTCACATGAATGAACAAAGACTATCTATTGTTCAGTTAGAAATAGATTGTTATCTCAATTCTAGGAAATCAATAACAAAGACGATGCATTGTTCAAAGTCTATGCTTACAATTTTCAAGGTAAAAGAACAAAAGCGATTCATTCTTCTGGTCGAGTTATAAAAATAAATTGTTATCTCAATTCTAGAAATCAAGAATGAAGGCGACGTATTATCAACGCTTCAAAGTCTATGCTTACAATTTTCAAGGTAAAAGAATAAAAGCGATTCATTCTTCTGGTCGAGTTATAAAAATAAATTGTTATCTCAATTCTAGGAAATCAAGAATGAAGACGATGTATTCTTCAAAGTCTATGCTTACAATTTTCAAGGTAAAAGAACATTCTTCTGGTCGAGTTATAAAAATAAATTGTTATCTCAATTCTGAGAAATAAGTCTGTGCTTATAATTTTCAAGGTAAATGAATAAAGACGATTCATTGTTCTGGTTGATTTATAAAAATAGATTGTTATCTAAATACATCTCTTTCAAGAACAAAGGCAATCCATTGTCAGCGCTTTAAAGTTTATGCTTATAAGGTCACACCTCTGCAAAGACGATCCATTCATCTCAATTTAGGAAATCAAGAGCCCTGAGGTGCATGTTTCAAAGCCACGCCCCTAAACAGGTGGCCATTAAACAGGTAGCCGTTTCCTAAAAACAGGTAGCCGTTTCCTAAAAACAGGTAGCCGTTTCAAAAACAGGTAGCTGTTTTAAAACAGGGTCCGTTTCAAAACAGGTACCTGTTTCGCAAACTGTTTCAAAAGGCGGTCTATTGTTCAGGTCGAGATTCCGCATCTCAATTCCAGGAAATCAAAAACAAAGACGACGCTTCAAAGTCTATGCTTACAATTTTCAAGGTGAGAGAACAAAGACATTCCATTGTTCAGGTTGAAAATAGATTGTTAAATACACTTCTATTCTAGGAAATCAAGAACAAAGACGATGCATTATTCACAAAGTCTATGCTTACAATTTTCAAGGTCACATGAGAGAACAAAGACGATCTATGGTTGAGTCGTAGCTTCTGAAATTCTGAGAATAAAGACGATGCATTGTTCAGACTGATTAGGTCATCTAACAAGTAAAATATTTTTTTTATAAAACTACCGCAATATACGGATAAAAAATCGATTTAAGTAAATATACATAGGACTTAACATACTTTTGCTGGATCACGTAACATTACTCCAACCATATGTAAACATGCCCATTTCCTAGTGTTTAGTCGTAGGATTGTACAGGTAAAGTCATGAAAAAGCAATAAAATCGCTCCTGGATACCTCATGTAATAACAATATGAATAATAATTTAACATTTTGTTGTTCATGCTGCCAAAATAGTGATGGTAGTAGTAGTAGCAAAAATGAAGAGAAACAAGATGAAGGTTATTTCGACTGGTCATCATCATTTCAACATAGGGCTGAGGTGTATAAACAGGCAGCTAATGAATACTTCATCGATTGTGCTTCCTATAAACTATCGAACGATACGCATATGGAAATTGGATACAGTACACACTTAACCTTGCACCAGTAGTGCGTATGGGATGTGGCAACAACGTGGTATTAGACTGAAGGAATGGAATGAACTTCTAAGATGGTATTCATAGTAGAAATACAATTTCTTCGATCCCAAGAAATTGAAAGCCAAATTGATTGGTCACATGTAAACGAGGAGGATATAACATGAGCAAGATTACGAATCTCTATCTAGTAATCTCGGTATTTATTACAATTGGGAATTGCTTAAAGGATATGAGAGAATTTTGAAAACTGTTATGATAGAAAACTACAACTGTTGTTCGTGTACATTCACTGCCTATAACATAGAGGAACTATTCGATTTGAAGGATATAATAAGCTATAGATTGGAATTTCTTGAATCTTACAATCTGGTGTGTTTCTATGAAAATTCATCGACAAGTGGTTGACTACCGTCGTTTTCGTGAGAAGGAATTCGGTGATGATGATATTTATAAAGACATTGATGATGTTATAAATGCCAAGTATAATATTAATTCACATAACACTGTATGTTTAATGGAAATATTGTACTATCGCCCTGCTTATCTAATGTATAGCATTTACTAAAAATAAAGTTTTTACACGATTTTAGGTATAAATACCCTACCCTATCCCTCAAGGTGAACAATGATAGGTAAGAAGCGGAAGAGTGCAGGTGGTTTAGTTAATACGCTAATCAATAAACTACCAGTGGAATTGCATTTACCCGGTTACCAGTATTGTGGTCCCGGTACAAAATTAGAGAAACGACTAGCACGCGGTGACCCCGGTATTAATCAATTAGATGCGCTGTGCAAACTGCATGATATCAGTTATAGAGACTACCAAGATTTAGAAAGTCGACATAGAGCAGATAAAATTTTAGAAGAAAAAGCTTGGGAACGCTTTAAATCGGTAGACGCCACATTAGGTGAACGAGCTGCAGCTTTAGCAGTCGGTACCACTATGAAGGCAAAGAGAAAATTTGGGATGGGGTGTCGGTCCAAGAAGAAGAAGAATGGTGAAAGTTTATTGCATGTACGGAAAACAATAGCTAAAGAAATGAAGGCTAACGGAGATTTCACCGACACAATAAAGTCAGCACTGTCAACGGCAAGACGTGTAGTAAAAAGGTTGGGGGGAAAGAAAAACATTAAAGTTCCTAGAGTAATTCCCTTACCTAAACAAGGAGGTGTTTTACCATTTTTATTCCGTTATTCGCAGGGTTATCAGCAATCGGTGCTTTAGCTGGCGTGCATCGGGAATAGCCAAAGCAGGCAATGATGCAAAAATGCCAAAAATTGCAAGAGGAGACATCGCGCCATAATCGTATGATGGAATCAATCGCTGGTGGCGCATTCTATCTAAAACCATACAAATCTGAGGTGCATTATACTTAAAACCGTTTCCAAAAACTGAGTAGATTACCCGAAAGAGCGTTAACAGATATTGATTTAAAGAAATACACAAAGGTGTACCATACTTTAGGGTATTTTTATGAGAGATAGCCTGCCTAAATTACCACAGAAAATGAATCTGAATCATCAACTTAGACAGTCAGAGTGGACTGTACAATTGGGTTTTACAAAAAGCGTGGTGAAAAGGTATGGTATTACGATAGTTTCGGTAATCTTCGACCACCAGTTGAAGCGATTAACTACTTTCGGGATGTAAAATCTATTATAATTACAATCAAGATCAGGAATTTAATAGCATTATTTGCGGGCACCTATGCCTACAATTTCTATATAAATAATTGACATAACCTTAAATTTTCTCAGTTATGTCAATAACATTCAGTTTAGAAGGTGTTGGTAACATAGCTAGCTGCAACTTCTACCCACCGATAGAGCTAGATTTGAGAATAAATACGTTGTTGGATTGGGATTTTACGGTTGCAACAGCATTAGAAACATTTATACGGGCAACGATAGATTTTATTTTAGAACAAATTCATCTCATTTGCGAGTGATTAATATTCCACACGGTGCCTATGAGTTAGATGAAATTAGTGCTTACTTGAAATCAAAGATACCCACAGAAAAATTTTCATTAGGGCAAACAACAATACGCTTAAGTGTGAGATAAACAGTTCATTTGAGATCGATTTTACTAAAGAGAGTAGCATTGGCCGCATGCTCGGGTTTGAGCCTAGAATACTAAAAGCGAACGTTCTCACACATCTGCGTTAGACATCCAAATAATTAAACACACTAATGTGTGGAGTGCAACATTATAAAGGGATCTTATCGAAACGGTAAACCTGCAAAGGTAATATACGAAATTGACGTTTCACTGGCTACCGTTTGATAAAGTTCCAACCAACACACAATATTTAGAAATAAACACAGACATAATCAGTAATATAACAATCAAATTGGCAAATCAAAAGGGTGAGTTAATAGACTTTGGTGAAAGTGAACCATTCACGGTACGCTTAGAACTAAAAGAACATGGGTCTGCGAATTAATCACAGGACATCTTCATACAAAGACCTAATCAACCCTCATTACAGTTAACATCTGCAGAGAAATACTTTTTAACATCAATTGGATTGAAAGTTCTGAGTGAGCAAACCATTAAACGTGTTTCAAAGCGGGCCGATTGAATATAAGTATTGGAATGACGTACATGAACTAATTCGTGATCTAGAAGTATTGTGAGCAGAAAAATTGGCTGGAAACACCGGTGTCGTAAACGATATAATATCAATTGTAGAGGAATTGTATGAAGATGGATACATTGAAAGACCAAACACTAGTTTTCTGAACAATATAAATCAGATTGCATTGATGTCGACATATCATAACTAAAATGCCTCTTGATAAATTTGGACGGTCACATGCCCATTATCAATTTAGAAATTAACCCTCAGTTTCAACTTATTGATGATAATCAATTCGATATCGAGAATAAGAGACTCAGCAATGTTGCCAACCCCATAGATCCTCAAGATGTCATCACCAAGCAATACTATTTATCGACAAGGTTGAATTTGGATGGAAACCGTTTGACCCAGTTGGCGGATCCGGAAGAAGATGGTGATGCTATAAGTAAAGGATACCTTGATTTTTGTCTGCAAGCAATTCAGAAAGCTGTTAAAGGAACTTTAACGCTTATCTAGTGTTGGAGGAAAAACTACATCAACTTAAAGAATCATGTCCAAATTACAACTCGTCAATGAATTGCACAAACCCGCAAGAAAAATTTTAAACGAAGGCGCACAATAATTAAGGGATATGATGACCTCTGGCAAGCAGATTTGGAATTTAACACATATGCCAAACAAAATAAGGGCTACAAGTATATTTTAGTAGTTATTGACTGTTTTTCGAAATACTTGTGGACCAAAGGATTAAAACAAAAACGGGCTTGAAGTTGCCAAGGCCATGCAGGCAATCTTCAAAACGGGCCGGAACCTTCCAATTTGCAGACAGATGCAGGAAAAGAATTCTACAATGAGCATTTCACTAAACTAATGCAGCGTTATGGAGTCAACCATTACTCCACCTATAGTACAAAGAAGGCAGCAATTGCGGAACGAGTGATCAGGACCGTTAAGTCTGCCCTATACAAGTCATTCAGCCTACAGGGTAAATATAAATGGATTGATACAATTGATACCGTAACGATGGATTATAACAATCGTAAGCATAGAACTATAGGAATGAAGCCCAAAGATGTCGGTAATCATACAAAGCTAGAGGCTTACACTCACATAAAAATAGTTGATAGGAATCGTTATTGTGTGGGTGACATAGTACGAATCAGTAAGTTTAAAAGTATTTTCGCTAAAGGATACACCCCAATTGGTCAAGTGAACTATTCAAGATTGTGAAAGTTTGCATTACTAACACAACCACCTACATGTTGGAGGACATGAAAGGATCACCTGTCTGGGAGGCTTTTATGAACATGAATTACAGAAAACAAAGCATCCGGATGTGTACCTTGTGGAAAAAGTGCTTGCCCAAGAATAATAAGTTATTCGTAAAGTGGTGGGGATTGGATGAAAGATCATGGATCAATAAAGACGATTTAGTTTATAATATAGCTGTAGGCATTGTAACTTTTAGATGAATTAAAACCACATAAAAAATTATAATTGTATTTATTTAAATATTACATCATCTTATATAGTAAACCTAAAGTATTTCTATAATCGTTTAAATTACTAGACGGCCATATTCCCGAATCTGCTCCACATCTCCATCCCAAGCAGGAATCACCTTTCTCAATGTTTTCCAAAATCCAGCGGTAAATTTTGTGGTGTTCCTCATTTTCCCACGGTTGAAACTTATATGTAATGTTTTGTTCTAACAATACTTCAATTAAAATAGTGAGGCACTTGTAATTAGCATAATATGCTGCTGTCTCGATACATTCACTTATAATAGAGGAAGTGTCTTTATAAACAATATTTTGTACGCTAGCATTTGTACACAATGAATCATCCCATAATAACTTGTATATGTACATTTTAAGGGGTATGTCACCAAGTAAATTCATGCCATCTAAAATCCTATTTACATCATTAGAGGTTAACGAACCTTTATCGGTACACAAGTTCGTAAAACTTTTAATGGTATTGTCTAAGCTAATTTTTCTATCAAATAATGTCTTAATAATTACTGCATTTGCACATTTTGAGTTTATAGCACACCAGTTAAAACACTCATCGGGAATAACAATATTTTGCAATATATTCAATATAAATGTATAGTTTTCAGGAGAGGTCAAAGAACGCTTCAGGTACTTTTGGTAGATTTGATCACTACTGCACTGCAGCTCTTCCTGCAAGCTGTCTTGAAGACTGCTCATTGTTTACTGAAGTACCCCCAGGGTCTAGTATCAGTGAAATCAAAATTTACTAGGCGTTTATCATCATAAGGATTGAGTATGACTTTATTTTGTTTAATGGTAAACACATCATGTTTCTTTGATCTTATGAGGTGTTGATAGCGCCTTATTACGCCACCATCAAATAAAACCTGTTTATAATCATTAATCGTGATCTGCCTCACGCTTGCGTGGGTAGAACCCTTTGATTTTTTTACAACCTTTTCATCAACCGCGTAAGCATACATTTTTCACGAAGTCCTACAAATTCAACCATAATTTTGCCATGATTTTCATCTTTCATTAAGCCGGGGACTTTTTTATTTACTAATGGGAGTCCAAAGATGTTGTCGGGACTATAATCAGATGTATCGAATTTATCAATGTCCTCTTTAATACATTCATAGATATCGGGAACCGAAAAGGCGTATATGAGACTATCCGTATCCGTGTACAAGAGCTTAGCACTATTATGGAACTTGGGTAGCGTGTAACCGTAATGAAAATTATATAAAAAAGTTTTAAAACTTCCAAAACACTGAATCCCGCATATATAGGTTTATTGAAATATACTTCAAGCTTATTCATTTCAATGATAAGCATATCATTGTCAAATATTGTACAACTGTGAAAATTTGGTTTTGCTATGTAAGCACGAGCACCATAGCGACCCTCCCATTTCGTTACTAACCGTATGTCCTTATGTTTACGTACATTTTCCATCAGCTTCCGGAAAACACTATTAATCATTAATTTATAGAAATTTTTATCGAATTCATTTTGAGATTGCTGACGCATGGCTGTATTTAAATCTATATATTTTTTAACCACGGGGACTGTTTAAAACGTAATATACGATGTACTTTTACCAACTTCAATCCATATTTTAAATATACTTTTAAATTTCTGTAATGAATTACATAATTACGTTTTGGATACAGGTAAGCAGTAATTTTTCATTTTGGAATCAGGCGTGGTGGAACCATATGTTCGGGTGCCAGCGGTAGATCACTGTGACTCTCATGTAATTCTATAGGATAGTCTAAATCACACTCGACTATATAACCAATTTCCGAATCATCAGGATGGTTTATTAAATCTAAACTTTCAAAATTAGCTTCATCAACAAAAGAAAAATCGCCAAATGGTAGAAATTCTGACATGGCGGCTCCATATAAATTATTCACGTCGTAGTACATTAAATACACACTTTCGGAGGTGGGATCAAATTTTTCCCCCATGTACTTATTGTTAGCTTTAGCATACCGATTTGAACATTGAGCTACACCACCTCTAATCCCTCTTTCAATAAACATTAACATATCAATGTCTGTAAATAATTCTAACTTTACTTGTGTAATTTTAAGCATAGCATCGAATGCTAAACCGGGAGCTGTATAATAGTGAGAGGATCAAGGTCAAGTACTTAAACAAGTTTGCCTAAAGTTCTCGAAAATATCTGCTAAAAGTAGAACGTCTGTTTTTAAATACAAATCTGAGTACTCCCCTAACGATTTAATACTAAATTTGTTCCAAACGTTAACCGCATGCGCAAAACTCTCATCACTGATTCCCTCATTATTAAGATGACTGAAAATGCTTCTTTGGGAGGGAGCGTGGTCTCGTTCAATTTATCCCACGTATCAATATACTCATAAGGAAACACACCTTTGCGAACTACTAGAGAAAATTCTCCTCATTGTTGCAACTAGCGCGGGAAATAATTTTTACTATCCTCCAAATAGTCTGACAACTTTTCAATACTACTACTCATAAATCTGAAAGAGTCAATAAATCTAAACTTAATTTTGGTGCCTTCCATTACCTTCGTGAAAGAGATATATCTTTCTTTGTTTATGGGTAGCAGTGAAATCAAACCGGGAACACTAGCCAATTCTCTAATGATGAAATGAGAATCATAACCTGATAAATTATGGAACACAACTGGCAGAATGTGGGAGTCTGTATAGTTTAGGTTACACGCTTGGTGCGCTGCCCCCGAAATGCTCCTGTAAGATGGTTATGGTCTCTAACTTTTATATCAGAAGTAGTAAATGGTTTCGACAATGTGACAAATCGTGGTGCTTTCAAATTGCTCAACCTGACTGAGACTTAAAGTAGCCATAGGAATAATTTGATTGATTATTTCGGTAGCCCAATGTGCAATACTTTGAAGCTCGTTAACAAACCATTGAATGCAATCCTTTCCTCTATAAAGACTAAATCGAGATAAAGAATCATCATATGAACACTTCAAATAGTAAGCAATGCTGAAAGGTGTGTGTTTGGAGTGAAATAGAGTATTACCTTCGATACCATTTGCACACTTCTCTAAAATACTTTCTAAATCGGCATAAATGACAAATGGTACCTTTTCTTGGAATGGGAAATTTTTTAACTGTAAATTCATTTCCCTTTCGGTAGGCAGCCTGGTAGAGCATTGATTAAGTTGCTGACAGTGAGTGGTATGTTTTTGTAGAAGGCGATCTGAAGAAAAATGGTTCAAGCATCGGTAACAAATGAATTTCTTGCCCTCATAATTAGATATCTGTTTTGAAAATAAAGCTGACATATTTTTAATCCATGTGAAATGGTATACAGTGTTATCCGCGGTCGAAAGCATTAAAAGATTTATGGGTTCTCTATCGCTTTGATGATTACTCAATACAAATGGTGCAACTTTTTTATCATTTATACAGTACAAATTAATTGCGAGGTTGTTTAGATTCTCAAATTTTTTTACATCATCCAGCTGAATGGGGAAGTGAATTGAATCAAAATTTAAAACCTCTAGAAAATGAGGATAGCTAGAAGTCCGATATGAATGCTGTGAAGCAGGATATAATGCCGAAACAACGGCCCACAGGAAGCAAAACTCATCGTTATTTTTAACATTAACAACAGCGTGCTTTACTTCTATGAAGCGAGGAACTTTAACATAAGTTGAACAACCACCTCTAAATGGGACATAGCTATTAATATTTACTTTTAAATGTAAGACTTCATGTACTGCCCAACCGGAATCCCTTTCGGAAAACTCCTCTAATTTTATCCGTAACTTATCATACACGTTTTCATTGTACCAGACACGTATATTGGTTGAAATATCAATAACGCAATTTTTTGTGGCAAAAGTCTTCAACTCAATACTATGATTTTGGGGTTGCATGAAATTGCAGCCTAAGACCATATTTACCTTTAGCATAGATTGCCTTAACATTAATTTCACCTTACGTGCAAAACTATTATATGCGTTTAGTAAAAATATCAAAGGGTCCTTAATGTTTGACATATTGATTATAATTCCTGTAAGCAGCCTACCATTAAAACATGAGTCTAGGGGGTACCAACGTAATTTATGCATACCTTTTTTATTGACAATTCCACTACCAACCTTCTCTGAAGCGTTCTTTAACCGTCTCAATCTAACCAGATAGCACTGAGCAATGCTAAATTGTTCTCAAGCTTACAAGCTTTCATTTGTCTCAAATAAATTTTATGTTTAATTATATCTTGCAATAGCTTGATATTGGTGTTAACTATACGGATGTGCCTGGCAAATTCCTTTTTGTTTTCAATAAGGAACAATGCGCTTTGTTAAATTAACCATCTCACTACTACTTGGCATACTCATAGCTAGCAATATGAAGCACACACGTAACAATGAACTTTAACAAATTACTCTTCACAACGGTTCTAGTCACGATTGTAAAATATGATGCACAGACTGGTGAGCAATAATAGTTACCCTTTACGTTTAACAAATTGCTCTCTGGTTTACAATAAAACTTCAGGATTGTAAAAATATGATGCACACACTGCTGATTAATAATAGTTGCTTTTTACTTTAGGTAATTTGTTGTTGTGACGATTGTAATGTATCGACTGGCGTTGGACTGTTCTTTATCTACTTATATAGAGATAAGATCGGGTAAGGTCGGATAAGTTCGGATCACCTTTTCAGAAGCTACGACTCAACAATGAATCGTCTTTGTTCTTTTACCTTTAAAATTGTAAGCATAGACTTTGAATCGTTGAACAATGCATCGTCTTTGTTCATGATTTCAGAATTTTAGAAGCTATGACTCATCCATAACAATAGATCGTCTTTGTTCTTTCGTGTAACCTTGTAAGCATAGACTTTGAACCGTTAACAATGAGCCCTCTTTGTTCTTGATTTTCTCAGAATTGAGATAACAATCTATTTTTATATCTGAACAATAGATCGTCTTTGTTCTCTCACGTGGCCTTGTAAACGTAAACTTTGAAGCGTTGACAATACATCGTCTTTGTTCACGATTTCAGAATTGAAGTGTATTTAGATAACAATCTATTTTTATAACTCATCCAAAACAATGATAAATATAGACTTTGAACAATAGACCGCCTTTGTTCTTGATTTCCTAGAATTGAGATGTATTTAGATAACAATCTATTTCTTATAACTCGACCAGAACAATGAATCGCTTTTGTTCTTTTACCTTGAAAATTGTAAGCATAGACTTTGAAGCGTTGAACAATACATCATCTTTATTCTTGATTTCTCAGAATTTTAGAAGCTATGACTCAGCCAAAACAGTAGATCGTCTTTGCTCTTACACCTTGAAAATTGTAAGCATAGACTTTGAACAATGGGTCCCCTTTTTGATTTCTCAGAATTGAGATGTGGTCGTATGGGGGGAAACGGTTGCGAAACAGCTACCTGTTTTTAGGAAACGGCTACCTGTTTATAGGAAACGGCTACCTGTTTTTAGGAAACGGCTACCTGTTTTTAGGAAACGGCTACCTGTTTAGGGCACTTGAGGGGGCGTGGCTTTGAAACATGCACCTCAGGGCTCTTGATTTCCTAGAATTGAGATGAATGGATCGTCTTTGCAGAGGTGTGACCTTATAAGCATAAACTTTAAATCGTTGACAATGGATTGCTTTGTTCTTGAAAGAGATGTATTTAGATAACACTCTATTTTTATAAATCAACCAGAACAATGAATCGTTTTTATTCATTTACCTTGAAAATTATAAGCACAGACTTTGAATCGTCGTCTTTGTTCTTGATTTCTCAGAATTGAGATAACAATTTATTTTTTATAACTCGACCAGAAGAATGTTCTTTTACCTTGAAAATTGTAAGCATAGACTTTGAAGAATACATCGCCTTCATTCTTGATTTCCTAGAATTGAGATAACAATTTATTTTTATAACTCGACCAGAAGAATGAATCGCTTTTATTCTTTTACCTTGAAAATTGTAAGCATAGACTTTGAAGCGTTGATAATACATCGCCTTCATTCTTGATTTCCTAGAATTGAGATAACAAATTTATTTTTATAACTCGACCAGAAGAATGAATCGCTTTTGTTCTTTTACCTTGAAAATTGTAAGCATAGACTTTGAACAATGCATCGTCTTTGTTATTGATTTCCTAGAATTGAGATAACAATCTATTTCTAACTGAACAATAGATAGTCTTTGTTCATTCATGTGACCTTGAAAGCATAGACTTTGTACAATGCATCGCCTTTGTTCTTGATTTCCTAGAATGACTCAGCCAAAACAATAGATCGTCTTTTTTCTCTGACCTTGAAAGCATAGACTTTAAACAATGGGCCACCTTTGTTTCTCAGAATAGGGCGCGGCCTCGAAACATGCATAGACTTGCTGGAGGGCAATGACCTTCAGGATAATCAACAATCTAGTAACTTTTCTAGTGACCTTGAAGGACTTGTGCAAGCATGACCTTGAAGAGGATTACACACCTGTGGTCTACCCCTTGAAATAGGCAATGTTACCGACCTTGAAATCTAGTAACTTTTCTAGTGACTTTTTCCTAGATCTGGTGACAAATCTAGTGACAAAAGTGGCCCAGAACCGCTATAGCTATACTACTTGTGTGCTATAATTGCAGTAGGAAAGCATCCTCTTAAGACTACTAAAATTATATCTTTCATTTGTATCATTCCGCATTCTGAATTCATATAATTAATAAAAATATTAATACATTGATAATATAATTCCTATTAACTATGATCCCTGTAAGTAGCCGGTCATTGAAACATGATCCAATAGGTTGCCATATTAACTTTTATAGATTTTAATGGATTACCCCCACCTATTTTAAACGCGTTCCTTGATTGTTTCAGATTTATGAGATAACACTTTAGTAATGATAAGTTACTTTCAAGCTTAAGACTATTTTTATTCTTATCAACTACCTTATTACTAATACATCATTCAACTAACCTAATCATGCAGGTAGGACACATTCAACTTATGCCTTAGTTACTGTCCTGGTGTGCCTTTGATGCCTTAGTTATATACCGATAACGTAATATATAGAATTTTAATTATTATTGAAATAAAGTATATTTAACTACTCCTGAAATATGAAACTTTTATTTATCCCAACTATTACATGCAAAAATTTGTAAAAAGTAGATATACTAAGTGGGATCTTAACATAAAATTAAAAGTAAGAGTTTGAACACTTAACTTACCAGTTTTAAGTAACAGTTCATGTAAATAAAACATGAAAAAGTCAACGGGTTCTACCTAAGCAAGCGTCACACAGATCACGCTAAATGTCTGCTGTTGATGTAGTAAGGTGATATCAACATAAGGTCAAAGAAACGTATGTTTACAATCAATTAGAGTTAAGGTAGATAACGAGCTGTATATTGGGTTTTAGTAAAGGAATGTAATTTATGTGTATAACAAAATATGTTTATATTAATAAAAAATATCATCTTGGAAATGTTTATTCTATATTATTTACTATACCTCCTAACTACATACATATCTCTAGACCATAACTAAAATGTATGTGTAATTTCACAACCTCTAACTCATAAAATGGACATTAAATGAGATGTAATAATAATTCTAATCACTTTGATCCTCCTGCGATCATAGAAATCCTGAGACAGAGAGTTTTGGATACATTTAGAAATAGTGTTAATGGAAATACACTTGCTAGGGTTGTGCGAAAAACAGTCACCAATTGTCAAAAATGTCTCGATGTAAATGGACGTCATTTTGCAAATCTGTAAATTAATTGTAATTGTAATTTTATTGTAGGTTGTTTAAAGGTTCAAAAATTAATTAAATTAATGACGATTTTTCTGGCTTTATTTTTAATACACTCATAGCTGGGAATTTGTCCCAAAACATCTGTCTTGTTGAGAGGTCGTTATTTAATTTCATGTTTTATTGAAAATTCAAAGAATTTTATACATTATTTATTAATGTTATTTTGCGACAAATAAATCATGGCCTACTAATAATAAATAAGACCTAACTTTAGAAAGTGTGATATTTCGATGGAACTCTAATCTTTTATGCACTTGTGAGACATCGCTAAACTGGAAATATTGCGCTCCTTCAAAAAATCGAAGCTGAGGCAGATTGTGGGATAACAAAAGACGATTGTGACATGTCATACAAGCCATCTTATTCGTCTTAAAAAAGTGTCCGAATAATCTCACATTGTGACAACTGTCAAATTAACCATTTCGGATTTACTGGCGAAAAACGAAAGCCGCCATTTTCGGTTTTTCGCCGATATTTTCAAAACCAATTGACCGATCGTAAATCTGAAACCGGATATCGAATGCTCTAAGCTTCCTCTAAAACTCTCCCCATTTAACCTTTGCCGTAAGTATAACAGAAGCCGAGATCCCTTTATAGAGAAGCAAATTTGAGACACATTGTATATGTATATATATATATATATATATATATATATATATATATATATATATATATATATATATGTTACATGTTTTCAAGTGTGGCCAGCAGTTGCTGAGTTTTTGCTTGCTCAGTCTAATGTCTTCTAACTGCTGCTTAGCTTCAGCTAAACCAGCAGTTAAACGCTCAGCCTTGTCCACAACCAACACCTCACCATTCACATAATCCACAAGAATAGTTTTTAACCACTGTACACTCTTAGTTTTAAAATCGTTCAGTGAGGTAGGACCTTGTGCAATAGGTGGCTCTAGTAGGAGGGGATTTTTCCTTCCCATATTTTGCTATTGTGGTTTGCGTTTGATGTGTTTGCAAGGGGTGTAATGCTAGAAAAGGGTAATAAAATACATTAATGATGTGCGAGGTAAGAAATCAGCATACTTACTTCTCAAAATATTGAGCAAAGTCGGAGCCACTACTTCCAGCGCTTACTAGCGGAGGTGGTTGTACTTCCGATGTGGTGGCAACGGGTGCAATACTAGAATAGATTAAGAAAATGCATTATTAATGTGAGGCAACAAAGCAGTAAATACTCACTTCTCAAAATATCGAGCAAAGTTAACCTCACAACCTTTCGGATCGCTATCTCTGATAGTAATCACTGGAGGTAGTGTGGATGGTGCTGGTGCTGTTATGGGAGGTCGCACCAAGATATTTTCCAACATCGTCACTTCCTTATTCCTCAGTGACAATCGGAATCGTTTACTAGGTAGCGCCATTATGAGCAACACCTAATGAATGAGCATTCGCATTAAACATAACATTATATACATATAATTCTGGTAACGTTAACAGAAAATCACTACCAAGTACATCACCTGTATGAATGCAAGCCTATTGTATCCTCTTTAAAACAAAGAAAGCCTCTTATAATGTGCTTAACAAGCACATTCCTTCGCCTAGCGATCTGCATTAAAACTAATAAATCTGTAACTAAATGGAATTCTTTGTTAATTTAGGGGCCATTAAAACATTTTTTTATAAATGTTATTTAAGCAGCATTACAATTCTTATGTCTATTTTAAATCTATACATTGTTAACTCCCTTTTCTAACCAATAATTAGATATCTGCAACGAGCCTATATTTTCTGTTGTTTCTGTAGCTAACCTGTTTAATACCTAATTCAGATAACTGTTCCAATTTCCTACAGTTTGCGGTTTTAATATTGTCTTTAATTTCCAGCAGTCGACGGTCGTCAATTTAGGAACAAAAAGGGCTGAAATTTTAGGTACAGTCCTAATCACAACGTTAGGTAAATCTCTGGATTTTTTAATGCTTTGTGGAAATTAAAGTAGTTTCATTATTTCTACAACTGTTACACTGCACTAATTCCCCAAAAACGTTAAGTACTTCTGAGGATAATTTGAAAGTAGTACGGGGGTACTACTTTCACTTTTGTGACGTCATATGACCTTGGAAATTTCCTGCTATGTGGTTGACCACTGTTTGAGTGAGTTGTTTACCCTGAGAGAATTGTTTACCTTGAGAAACAGACTTACCTTGAGAAAGTTGTTGTTTACCTTGAGAAACAGGCTTACCTTCAGAAAGTAGCTTCGGGCTTGGAATAGCGCAGGAAATTTGAAATTGTGAGGGTTCTTGTCAGACAGGTGTAGGAGCTATCTCATGGGCCTGCTGCAGTGCTGGGGTTATTTTTAATGGAGGTTCTTGTAAGACGAGAGCTATCTCACGGACCTGGTCTTGCGTTGGGGTATGCTTTAATGGAGGTTCTTGTAAGACAAATGTAGATTCCAGCCATAAAAATTTTTATTCTAATAAGGGAGCCCTAATGCTAACTTGTAAGATAACTATATAAGAACTTGTTTGTGACATCATCTAGTGATATATGTAGACTAATAAACATAAGGTTGGTGATAGGATGACAGCTATTTTTGTTAATTATAAACCATTCTTGACCCTTGCTCTTATTTGATGGCTAGCATTCTGTTTGATTAAGCTGACATTGGCTATGGACTTAAATTACTACTTCTATAAGATAAGCTTCTCTCCTATTATAAAACTGACGGTCGGTTGGTCTTGGAATTTTTTACATGTATCAACGTTATTGATATTTGTATAGATGCGGTCGACCTTGGACAAGTTGACACGTATTTTATTCACGTCTATTAATTAATCATGCTAGAAAAATGTTATTAAAATTATTACAATCCTTTAAGACCTATTTATTTACTTTGAGAAAAATACCACTCCCAACATTATACGTAATTAAACGTGTAATTTGATCTTGTTTTAGCACAGGTACTCTTCATACTTCCATGAGCTGCGTAGATTCTTATGAAATGTTTATTGTTATTAATATCTAATAAGATCTGTTTAACTTAAAACATGTCGATTATGTTCTGTGCATTTTGAATTTTATCAATTTCTCTGGGTAACATGTATTAATTAATGAATTAATTTGAGGTTTCAAAATATCGTTCTGTCAGGAGTGATCGATCATTGCTTTACAGTGTGATTTTTGTAATAGGTTTATTATAAAGAGAGTCCATAGTTACACTATATCGTAAAAGTATTCTAATAAATAATGGTTAATAGATAATGACAAATGTTTTTCATACTAAGATATTAAAATATTATTAGGGCTAGTTTGGTTTATCAGATGTTTTCGATGTTCCTGTCACATATACCCTGTTATATGCAACTTTAAGGTTGAATTTATGCAAATTTTTTCAATACCTACCAAAGATTAATACGTATTAATTAATTTTTATCTAGTACGAAATGTGATTCTGATATAACGACCTCCAATAGTTAATAACAGTATTGAATGGAGCCGTTTATGTATTTAATGGCTAGAACATATAAAATTATTCACACTTCGTTTTAATAGGGTTACCAGCTGTTCCTAATTGCAAGGTTGTTAAAACACGTCCTTGTCATGTACAGGTGGTATTTCAAAATGTTTATCTAGTGAACTCCTGTAAATGCATCGTGCAATTAAAAGAAGAACATTAAGACCCTTTGATATTAAAAGGATGATTAAAATATATATACCGTTGTATTTCAATTTTAAAAAAAATCAAGCGCTGTATTATGAGGGTGAATCAGTCCGGACATGTAAAATAGACTTTTTTAATTATGTCCATATAAATTTTTAAAATAATATAAGAATAAAAAGTGCCGATGTATTTAAAGATTACTATCGAAGACTGTTCTGTAATAAAATGATAAAAGCGTTCTTTTGAACAAAGGTCTTAGATTTTAAGTTGACGTGTATTTTAGTTAATTAAAATTATTTTTCAATGAAGTTAAACGTCTGTTTAACATTGTTTTACAACGAGGTCTTATACCGTAATGAATATTTTATAAAACGCTTAGCTAAAATAAAAACGTTATTATAATTATTACATTTCTTTAAGACCTATTTTATTTACAGCGTACCTATTTTACTTTGAGAAAATATTACCTTCAATAGACCTTGAAGTTAGCCATAAGCATGGCCTTGAAGTTAGCCTTGTGAATTTCAAAGCAACTTAATTTGTCCTTTGACCCTGTAAAATACTATAAAAGCGCACGCTTAGTTTAGCTAATTTAGTTCTGTTCCGAAAAGCATTACGTTACCTTACCTATGGAATCTTCATCAGCTAATCAGATTTTGGGATTGTTTCACGGTGGGTTATTATTAACCGATGAGTTATTGATAAAGGCGTACAATATTATTAATTATAAAATTGTGTTTGAGAATAATAATATCGATTCGCTGGAAGAGTACGATAATTTTGTGGAAGCTGTACGGGGAGTTGGTGGAGTGTAAATATATGCTTGTTTGTTATTTTTAAGTTTTAATTATTTTTTAAAGCCCTGCTCAGGTAAACATGGTTGACGTGTTTCACGATAATTATGAGATGAAAACTACAGCTGCGGAGGATTTGATAACGGGATGTCTTTTAACTTTTTATTGTTTCGCTTACTGAATGAGTACATTACAGCAGCAAGGCCAGTCGGGTTCAGGTTCTCAGCAACAAGAGGCTGGACCATCCTCTACCGAAGCGGTGTTCAACCATATAAATATAATTGGTGAATCAAATAGTAAATTTATAAAAAAAATTCAATACTACGTGTAAATCGCTGAGATTTATCTTTAATCACGATACGTGCAAGGATAATCCCTTAACATGGCTGCAGGTAAAATATACCATTTACTAAAAATCTTATTTATCTAATACATATCGTTTTGTAGAGTGCATTCGAGGAGTTGTGTGAAGAGTTGTATGCATACACTATCAAGGATGCAGCTCCATCAGACCATGTAGGGATTACGTTAAGAAAGCCAAATTACCCTAACAAACCAATTGGCGTATCATTTAGAAGAGTGGACCAGTTGTCGGTGAAAGTGATAATGTCGCTATTTGAAAATGTAATGCAGAGCAATACTAGTTTTTTCTCGAGTGACTTGTTAGTTTTAAATGTGGATAGAGTATCGGTACCTGTTGGCTATGGACGCAAAAATCTGACGGGTTTAAAATTTGAAGACTTTTGCAAGGCTAAAAAACACGGTCTTATTGTTGTGCCGACAGAAATGAACGATAATAATTATTTAGCTCGTGCCCTGGTCCTAGCAATTGCATTTAGAAATAATGATACAATGCGTCATAGAATGGAAATGGGCTGTCCTTTACTTCAAGCACGAGCCGTACAACTTTGTCAAAATAGCGGTGTAGACCTTAGTCAGGGTGGTAGTTACGAGCACATTCAAGCATTTCAAAACCATTTAGTTTCATATACCATTGTAGTTTATAATTCGCGCGTAGGTGGTTCAGTTTATTTTGAAGGTCCAAGGGAACCGGATAGAGTAGTTTTAAATTTAATATTAGAAGACGAGCATTATAATGTCATTACCAGCCTAACTTCAGCATTTACTTGTAGTTATTACTGCGAGCAGTGCAAAAAACGGTGTAATGACAAAAGAAAACATATGAAATGTATGTATCAGTGTCCTGCGTGGCATCAAAAACCTCCATATTCTATTGAATCTCCTAAAATTGTCTGTAATGATTGAAGGAGATTTTTTTATGGGCATGAATGCCTTAAAAACCATAAGGACAGTGAACTATGCGAAAAATTACGAAGATGTTTAAAGTGTCTTAAAACCAGTGAAGTAAAGGATAAACATAGGTGCGGATACAGTCGTTGTCCTACATGCATGAGCGAAAAGCCTATTGGACATCTTTGCTATATGGCCGTTAACAAGGTGCGACGTGACAGCTGTAATGGTAAACCATCTATGTTTATCTTTTACGATTTGGACTGTATGCAATAGAAGGTGTGTGAGAGGACGAATGATCGATTTCTGCATGAGCCCAATCTATGCGTGGCAGCGAATGTTTGTTCCGTTTGTATCCGCTACACTGATAATTTGGATGAGCGATGCTCAACGTGTAGCGAAACAGTGCACATTTTCAGGGAAAATCCTGTTCAATCGTTTCTGTCGTATGTTGCCGGGAATGCGCGAAAATTTAAAGTTACATGCATCGCGCATAACATGAAGGGGTACGATGGATGTTTTGTGCTTAGATTTATATTGGCTAATAATAATCCGTGGAGACCCAAAGTCATCACCAAGGATCTAAAGCTAATTTCCATTCAGTGCGACGATATTAGGTTTATTGGCTCCCTTAATTTCATCCCATCACCGCTCTCGGCATTTCCCCGAGTCCAACGGTTACTTTCCCTTTCAAATACCGTTTACGAGTTTCAGGGCAGTTATTGGCATGGTTGCGAGGAATGTTTTCCCAACCAGGCCAATATTGATCCTAAGCTTGGTGCAAATACTTCCATGCTCGCCCGAAATGAGAACACGGCAGCGCGGTTTCAGTTTCTACGTGAGCGCGGATATAATCTAGTGGAGATGCGTGAATGTGAGTAAAAAAAACAAATACCTGCAAACGATGAGTTGAGAGTATTCATACAGAATCTAGGTGACCAAGATGACGAACCTTTAAATCCACGAGACGCATTTTACGGTGGTCGCACGAATTCCAGTAAACTGCATCATGAATGTGACGGTATTAGTGAGAAAATCATGTATTATGACGTGTGCTCATTGTACCCTCATGTAAATAAATATTGTAAGTATCCTGTAGGTCATCCGAAAATTCATGTAGGTTTAGATTGTAAGAATATTTCATTGGACACGGTGGACGGTTTAGTTAAATGTCGAGTACTACCGCCCTCTAATCTCTACAACCCTGTTTTGCCTCTAAAAATGCATGGCAAGTTGATGTTTTTGTTATAAAGTTTTGGACGTTTTAGATATTTGGGAGTATGAGGTAACCACTTATAATAAAGCGACGAAACAGGGTGGGTTGTTTGATGGGTACATCGATAATTTCCTGAAACTCAAGCAGGAATGTTCAAAGTGGCCTAGCCATTGCACGTCAGGGACCGAGAAGTCGACCTACGTAACAGAATATTATGAGAAGGAGGGAATTCAACTAGACGCTAATAATATTAAGAAAAACCCCGGTTTAAGGTACTTGGCTAAACTCATGTTAAATTATTTTTGTTCAACGCGAAAATTTAACTCAGTGCAGTATTGTATCCGAGACAAGGGCTTTTTCAAATTTTTTACGGCTCCACAGGTTCAAGTGCAATACATAATACCTATTAATGATAATGTAGTAATGGTAAATTGGGATAGACCGGAAGGTGAGGGTGAATCACAAAAAACTATTAATGTGTCCATAGCCGCTTACACGACAGCTCACGCGCGTTTAGAATTATATAGTTACCTGGAGAAACTAGACCGCCGCGTTCTGTATTATGATACAGACAGTGTCATATTTGTGGCTAAACCTGACGATTGGAATCCAACCTGCGAAGATTTCCTTGGCCATATGACTGACGAGCTGGAAGCGTACGGTGAAGGAAGTTACATAAACGAATTTGTTAGTGCAGGACCGAAAAACTACAGTTATAATGTGTTTTCAACCGATGATCAAACAATTAAATCCGTGTGTAAAGTAAAGGGTATTACCTTAAACTATAATAACTCTCGTGTTATAAACATTGAAGTGATGAAAGGTATGGTGCTTAGCAATAGTAAAGAATCTCTTTTTGTGTATAATGATAGAAAAATAGTTAGAGACAGATGCTATAATGTGTTAAGTAGACCTGAATCTAAACAACATAGAATAAGTCACTCTAAGCGACGGAGAATTGAGAACTTTGATACTCATCCATTTGGATGTAAGGAATAAATAATAAAACAGATAAACAGAAAGAATTATTTTATTTATTTTATATATGTTAGCTGACCTAGGATCAAGTCAAAATCCTCCATCTCGTAATCAGATTTCTGATAGGACCATGGTCCGAGTGGGGCCATAAGGAGTGACTCTAGTATAGAGGTCTCCTCTCCCGATGCTGCAGGGTCAATCGGACCTGTCGGTACCACCATCTCCGTAGAAGATGGTGGTAGCGACCTCTATTGGTATGTTTCCTCTTCTCTGCTGACTGATGCTACGGGTGACACATCCTCGAAGTAGATTGGAGGTGGAATAGCGGTGGTCTGCAGCTACGTTGATGGTCGTGGTGGTACATCCTCGAAATATATTGGCGGTGGGTAATTGGGTGTGTGGGGGAACAGCGCCCGTATACCTTTACCTTTATCTCTACCTCCGTCAACACTCACTGATACAATCTGTGATGTCGATGGTTGTAGTTACAGTCGAGGTACTTCTTTTTTTTATCCTCGTCGCTAACTATGACAATCTCGTCGTTAAGTCGATTCGTTTTTCGCTTATTGGTAGACCCTGTGGTGGTTGTAGCGTTGGTGCCGACTGTAGGGATGATGGTGTCAGCGTTCTTGTGCTGCTGCACCCTTCTTTACGGCCTAAAAGACGCTGCATCCCCCTTTCACGAGTAGTGGTAGTGCTGGTGTTGGTGTTAATGCTAGCCCTAGGAGTGACGAGTGAGGACTCCCAATTCATATTCACTATCAAACTCATTTTTGTAAAATCCTCCACTTTCACGAAATGTAGTTGTTGTAGCAATTTTAATACTATAAAATAGAAAATCGTATAAAAAAACAGTCATTATCATTATCAAAGTCAGAGAAAAGGAAGTCTAGTAATTTTTGAAAACATTCGTTTTTAGAAATCCTTGTACTTGGCTAGCGATTAGAAACAGCATACTATTCGTCAGTAATTACGCACACTAATCAATTGGACTTTAACGTAGAGGTGACTGTAATTTAGAAATTTTTCGAATCTGTAAATATATTTAAATATTTTTACGTGAATCGTATATGGGATTTTTTGTTTTACGAAATCGTACACTTACTTTTTTTGTAAATAATGTATTTAATTACCCATTAAAAGGAACTAGCACGATGAAAATTAAAGAAAATGCAATAACTCAAATTTATATTGATTATGCATCTTTTACTAAACTGAAAAAATACAGGTGTATATTCTAGCCGTCTTTTCA
Organism: Vesta saturnalis; assembly: GCA_036346205.1. Taxonomy (NCBI): domain Eukaryota; kingdom Metazoa; phylum Arthropoda; class Insecta; order Coleoptera; family Lampyridae; genus Vesta; species Vesta saturnalis. The sequence goes on along the minus strand of JARFJB010000762.1, from coordinate 8,597,005 downwards.
AAACAATCCCTAATAAAATATTAAAAACCTATTGGCCATCTTTGCTACATGCCTGTTAACAAATTATATCTTAATTAGTTAATACTTGTTTTTTCGAATGTAGATTTTATAAATGCAATATAAACGTGCGCTACAAGAATATTTTCGAAATATCACCTGTACGTGACAAGGGCTGCTTTAAACAACCTTGCGATTAGAAACTTTTAATAGCAAATTGATATTTTCAATAGTTGATAGCCCCATTAAAATGAAACGTGAACAATCTTATATGCGCATGACTATTAATAAATAATCGCCACATTACAATAGTGTTATAAACTAATGGAGATCGTCTGAATCGTGTGTCGTCGTTATAAAAAATCAAGTATATAGGTAGAAGGTCGTCTTAATCGAGTGGTGTCGTTATAAATTCGTATATAGGTAGAAGGTTACAACATACAAGTGGAAATTAAAAAGAAAGTGTAATAACATTTTTAAGCTAATTATCAACTGATTTTTATAATAATAAAACACTATCACGTGAAATTACATTGTAAACAAAAACATTTACTTATATCTATATCAGAATCACATTTCGTACTAGATAAAAATTAATTAATACATATTAACCTCTGGTAGGTATTGAAAAAATTCGCATAAATTCAACCTTGAAATTGCATATAACAGGGTATATGTGATAAGAACATCGAAAACATCTGCTAAATCAAACTGACCTTAATACTATTTTAATATCTTATGATGAAAACATTTGTCATTATCTATTAACCCTTATTTATTAGAATACTTTTACGATAGAGTGTAATTATGCACTCTCTTTATAATAAACTTATTACAAAAAATCACACTGTAAAGCAATGATCGATCACTCCTGACAGAACGATATTTTAAAATCTCAAATTAATTCATTAATTAACACATGTTACCCAGAAAAATTGATGTAATTCAAAATGCACAGAACATAATCGACATGTTTTAAGTTAAACAGATCTTATTAGCTATTAATAACAATAAACATTTCATAGGAATCTAAACAGCTTATGGAAGTATGAAGAGTACCTGTGCTAAAACAAGATCAAATTACACGTTTAATTACGTATAATGTTGAGAGTGGTATTTTTCTCAAAGAAAAATAAGCATGCTGTAAATAAAATAGGTCTTAAAGGAATGTAATAATTTTAATAACATTTTTCTAGCATGATTAATTAATAGACGTGAATAAAATACGTGTCAACTTTTCCAAGGCCGACCGCATCTATAAAAATATTAATAACCTTGATACATGTAAAAAATTCCAAGACCAACCGACCGTCAGTTTTATAATGGGAGAGAAGCTTATCTTATAGAAGTAGTAATTTAAGTCCATAACCAATGCCAGCTTAATCAATCAGAATGTTAGCCATCAAATAAGAGCAAGGGTCAGGAATGGTTTATAATTACCAAAAATAGCTGTCAATCTATCACCAACCCTAAGTTTATTAGTCTACATACATCACTAGATGATGTCACAAAGAAGTTCTTATATAGCTATCTTACAAGTTTGCATTAGGGCTCCCTTACTAGAATACAAATTTTTATGACTGGAATCTACATTTGTCTTACAGGAACAATACCCCAACGCAAGACCAGGCCGTGAGAAGAACCTCCATTAAAAATAACCCCAGCACTGCAGCAGGCCCATGAGATAGCTCCTACACCTGTCTGACAAAAACCCTCACAATTTCAAATTTCCTGCGCTAGTCCAAGTCCGAAGCTACTTTATGAAGGTAAGCCTGTTTCTCAAGGTAAACAACTTTCTCAAGGTAAACAACTCTCACAAGGTAAACAACTCACTCAAGGTCAAACAGTGGTCAACCACGTAGCAGGCCTTGGAAAATTCCCAAGGTCAAATGATGTCACAAAAGTGAAATTAGTGCCCCCGTACTACCTTTGAATGATAATAAACATTAATGGGGGCACACTCGGAAAAACTCATTAATTACTAGACACGCCACACCTAAATGTTGCAAACCAATAGAGAACTGGATAGAATACCAGGAAAAACCAGAAGGTTTTTAATGTTATTTTACTGTCCACGCCTCTTTAACTTATATGCAAAAACAGCACACAAATCTTTTTAATTCTACAGTTTCGTTTCCAACACTATACGTTCCCCGCCCTTCTTGACCTTTACTAGATACACTATTTTTACATATTCCTTATTGTTAATACATAGCTTCAACATTTTCTGTTTTCATTATATAACACTCCAAATTGAATTTTACTTGCTTTATTAACGTCTCCAATCGATCAATCCTTCGCACTTACTGCTTTCCGTCCAGCTTTTTCATACCCAAAAAGTCATTCTCATCGAAAATGGTTTAGAATTTGCTACAAACTACCCCTAGATGATAACCCTGTTGACTTATTTCAGCATCTATTGAAAAGCTACCTCTAAGAGTAGGTGATTTAAGCGGATTATTCAGCTTTTCTATAAAACTGTTCTCTATCTGTACCCTGACCTATTTCCAGATTTCTAAGAATTCCGGCAAAAGTTGACTCAGTTTAGCCACCACTTCATCTTTTTAGCATAAACAACAACCTTCCCATGAGTTGATTTTTAAGAATGTGACATCCTTCGAAACAATAGATCAATAAACTTTACCCCTGCACGGCCTTGTTCAATTTGTTTTACGTGGGTGTAAACAACTACTGCTTCTGGGTTAGCTGTGTTGGGAAACGATTATCTGTATTTTCGAAACGATTATCTGTCCTAGAGAAACTACCTCCTGCTGGTGGTTAGGACAGTAAGATACCGTAAGCATAATATTTAGCAGGAATGTTGATATACGTTTAGCATAGACAACAATAACCTTCTTGTTTCCAAGGACTGATTCTATTGTTAGAATTGCTTATTTGCTATTTACAAGAATTTTACCTCCAAGGAATGCTAAAATTTGACTTGATTCCTTAACATTGTTTCCCTAGATGGATAGGGTGGGGTATAACCATAGAAACAGTTTGCATCAGAGGATGTAGCTTTACATGAAATAATACACTTAGTATAATATATAGTTGCATTTTATTGTAAATATTATAAACTTTTCCCCTTTGCTTGTAACCCCTATCAGCACACAATTTCATAAAACTTTTACTGATATTGTCTTACATAGATATTGTATAAAAAGTGTTCAATATTTTTCGAATATAATCGGCTTTTTCTCGCCCTTTAACGTACATATCATCTGTTACTGATGTTAGTTGACGAAGTATATGCGGAAAGAGATGTGTGGAGGTATATCCAGATCCCCATTTGGTGCAGTGATGATTATTGATTAACCAGATGGCTTTTCGTTGAAATTCCACATCTGAGACGTGCCACGGAAATGGTGGTTTGAACACAAAACGGGCAGCTTGATTTCCATTATATATTGCTCTTCGGGTGTAAATACGTGTTTTGCCGTTTTGAATCCCTGCACATCAACTATTACAATCATCGTCTCTGTAGCGTGACCCCATACATAACTTTTAACTACTTATGAGTACTCGCAAAACTTATGCACAATTTTCAAAATCGCTTGGAACACAATTTCAGAATTTTAAATGCAAAAGAACGCATGTGTAGTTTATGCAAGTGTCAGACATCTATTTATCTCTTTATCCAATATCTAATTGCTCTTCACAGCACTTTAGGTTTACCGTAAAATTATTCATCATGGTTGTACTCTCCTTATATAGATGCATTGGTTGCATTTGGGGTTAAAATACGGATAAGATCGGATAAGATCGGACTGGATTGAGACCTTGAAAATTATTTTTTTTAGATTTCTCTGAATTGTAATATGGCGTGACCTTGAAAATTAAACCAAATGGTGGGGGTAGCTGGTGAAATCTAGGTATCTTTAACATACATGAAAAAGAACTCCATATTCACAACACTTGAAGTCTTTAATTTTTAATTATACAATACAGTTTCTTAAATCCAATACATATAATTGTGTTTTGAAACAACATTTACCAGCAATAAATTTTTTTTCAGAATCGACCTATGAGCTGCAGGTTGTTTTCTAAAAACTAACACCTTGACTTTGCCAAATTGCTTGAACAGCGTAACTTAACTTCAACACAGAAATTCGTATGATGTGGTCGAGAATCTATTCCAGAATTCTATTTTTAGATGTGACCTTGACTAACTTCAAAGTGCTCCAGACCTCCTTGACCTTGATGCTGCTGCCCTTTGATCTAGACTAACTTGAGGGTGGTGCAGACTTTTTTGACCATGATGCTGCTGTCCTTTGTCCTTAACTAACTTTAGAGTGGTCTTGTATCGGTCTAATGACCTTGAAAATCGTAGGCACATGACTCAGCCAATCCAAAGCTTGATAACCAACATGCAGCGTCCAATCGTCTGGGAAACTGCAATCTGTGTTGCGAAACAGCTATCTGTTTTGGAAACGGCTCCCCTGTTTTGGGAAACGGTTATCTGTCTTTGGGAAACGGATCCAGTTCTTGGGGAAACTCCTTCATCCTGATGGTTTAGGACAGTAGTATTATGAATCCACATACTGTAAGCATAATCTTTTTATTACAATTTAGCCAATACAAGAACGTTGACTCACATTTTAGCATAAACAACGACAACCTCTACGGTACCCCCGACCTTTAGAATTAAAGTCTTGACTCAGCCAAGAATTGCTTGGTGACCCTGAAAGGTAGAATCCTCCACGCCTTGAAAAGTCTATTTAATATTCCTGAGAATTGATTTATAAGAATTAACACCTTAGCTCAGCCAATAATGGCTTGGTGACCTTGAGGAATATACGTAGGCAATGTGGTTGATGGCCTTGAGCGAAACAACTTTGACCTTGAAGCGTCGGTTGAACAATTTGTCGCTTTTTTTCTGGAAAATTGATATCTCAGAATTGAGCCTGAAATGATAGTAGTATCTAGATAAAAATCCATTTTTAGGAATTATGACCCTAACTCAGTCAGAACCATTGAACGCCTTTGTTCTTTTCTCAGAAGTGTGAACTTGAAAATGGTAAGCATAGACTTTGAAGCGTCGGCTTGAACAATGGGTCACCTTTGTTCCTGGAAATTGATTTCCCAGAATTGAAGCTGAAATGGTGGGGGTAGCTGGAAATTGATCTATTTTTAGGAATTACGACCCTAACTCGGCCAGTACAATGGATCGCCTTTGTTCTTTTCTTTCTTAAGAAAACTACCTCATCCTGGTGGTTTAGGATAGTAGTATGAGGCCACTTAAGCATAATCCTTTTATTACAACTTAATCAATACAAGAATTTTGAGTAACCTTTGACCTTGAGGTGTGTGAAATATCCTGCGCAAAGCCATTTTTGACCTGAACCATAGAGGTCAACGAACTTTACTGGGGGCGCGACTTTGAAACCGATAACCTTGAAAAGGTTAATGAACTTTGACTACTAGCGCAGACAATAATCTGTAATACAATACCCCAGTGGGCGACTTCGAGAATACTTAACATGACTCAGGCGAGAATTGGTAACCTTGAAAACTTGACCCTGAAAATTAGAATCCCCCATACCTTGAAAAGCCTGAGAATTGTAATTAACGACTCAGGACTTGAGACAGAAGTCAATAAACTTCCTAGAATTGATCGGGGGCGTGACCTTGAAAATTTTCTGTCAAATTAACACTCATCCAGAGAATTTATTGGTGACCTTGAACATTTTCTGACCTTGAAGGCTGTTGCAGGGAGCGTGACCTTGAAAAACCTTGCGCTTTGGACATAGGCAATGTGATGACCTTGAGGAATATTCTTAGATGTAGGTAATATGCGATGACCTTAACATTGAAAAGCATTGACCTTGATATGACCAATCTGCAGGTGAGAGTCAATGACCTTCACCTTGAAAACCAGTTTAGTAACTTTTCTAGTTGAGGGCGAACTTGAAGGGACTTGACAGTGTTACCAACCTTTCCTGCCACGTGACCTTGAAGCGGTAACATTGACGTAGGCAATGTTATGACCTTGAAATCTAGTGACTTTTCTGGTGGCTTTTTCCAAATCTGGTGGCAAATCTAGTGACAATAGTGAGAAGGACCAACCCAGCTATACTGCTTCTTACATATATAGAAATAAGATTTTATAGATTCAATCCAAAGATACTGCTTTGATTTATCTTTCAGTTTGTAAAATCAGCTTTCACTTCAAAAATACTGTTTTAACTCAGATTACAACTTACAAAAGCCCGTCCGCAGTAAACCAATTTAAGATCTCAGATTGATTGATTGAATTCAAATACTGATAAGAGCCATATTAGAACGTATAAAACGAAAATGGCCAAATTACTCTATCTGAATGTTTTAAAGTTTAAGACTGATACCATTTTTAAATTTATTACAACCGCTGCTCTGCTCTGTTTCTATTAAAACTTACATGTATAATCTATTTCTTTTTATTAGCCCCCTAGATTTGGGAGTTATTTTTACAAAGTTGATATAATATTTTTCACTAACGTCAAATTTGATTAATTTATTTTCCACATGATTTATATATGTTGCCTTTTTTTAAGTATTAAAAATGAGGGTTTTTTGTATTTTAATATCTTTGAAAACATATTATTTTTAGTTGTAGCAAATTATTTTGTGAAATTTAATGAAAATCTTTTATTTCAATTAAAAGACACCCCATAATAAATTTATGGGTAAGTTATAATACGGCAGAATACTACTTCTTCACTCAAAATTCAATAGGCTCGTTGTATTATTATACAGTGATCCGTGGTTACTATTCATTTCAATTAAATGTGGCAACTGGTTATTTTGACATATAATCAGATTTGAGGTTAGTGAGAACCGTCTAATACCAGCATGGTGTAATAATAAAACACCCCGAATTTAGGGGGAAAATAAAAAAAGTAGATTATAGAAGTAAGATTTCAAGTTCAATTAAAAAAATACGGCTTTGATTTAACTTTCAGCTTGTAAAATCAAATTTCAATTCAAAAAATACAAATTCATCCATAGTGTACAACCACAGAGTAGGTCAATCAGTTTATTTTCAGGGATCTGGGAGCCATAACCGTAAAACCTTAAATTTAATTTTTGAAGACGCCCATTATAACGTAATTACTAGTTTAACCGGTGCTTTTTCAACAAACTATTTTTGCGAAATCTATCGGTTTACAATCACCTACAGCGATCGTCACAAGAATTGCCCTAACATTTGCCCATGTTGTCATAACGACCCCAGTCTGCTGGTTCCACCGTTTGTGATGTCTACAGAACCATAAACTGAACGGCCTTTGCAGCAAGCTCCCACGTTGTCGAACTTATTTAGTGAGTGCATTGAAGGTTAAGATCTCTTATAAATGCGGTTTTACATTTTGTCCTACATGTAAATCCGAAAAACCCATCCGTCACTTTTGATACATGTCTAAGAGCACGGCGGACTCGAAAAAACTGGTGCAGACTCCATTTTTGTTTTTTACGATTTCCGAGTGCCGCCAAGATTCACCTACTAACAATACTAACACATTCATCCACACTCCCACTTTGTGCGTTGCCTAGCATGTCTGCAACCACTGAATCAATAGCGATCTCGATATTGGGCAGGGTTGCGGCCATTGCGGGCAACGCCAGCATATATTTGCTGCCTCACCTATATCCCAACTGCTTTCCTACATTTCATCGCTCGGTAAGAAACGCACAACCATTACAGTTTTAGCCCACAATTCTAAACCAAATGACTGTCAATTCATCCTTAACGAAATCCTAAATAATCCCTTTGCATGTGATCCTAAAGTCATATCTAACGGTTCTAAAATCATGTCGCTCACCTGCAATAATAACGTAAAATTCAGACAGTTTGAACTTCCTATCCATGGCTATATCCTAATACCTTTAATTTCCCCGGCTTAAAAAGCCACTTCCCTCACCTATTTAACAAAGTGCAAAACCAAGATTATGACGTCGCTTTACCAGCCATGCACTTTTACGGTGTCGACGAAATGTCTTTCGATGCTCAAACAGCCTTTATAAAGTGGTACAATGACGAACTTGCTAAGCGCACTCGTTTTAATTTCAAAAACGAAATAGTGCGTTATTGCATTCAAGGACTGTCTTGAGTTTTGGAAGCGGTTTGTCGACGAAAACAAGGTCGATCCCTTTAGTGAGTGCTACACGATCGCCGGCGCCTGAAGCCTTGTTTTCCGTAGAAATTTTATTCGCGATAATACAGGACTCACCCCAAATGATGGATTGTGCGCCAAGCGACGATTGATATTCAATGGCTTCTCTGGCTCGAGCATTCTGAATGCAGACGTATTTAGCATGCCGGGAACTCGCGTGAAATACGGTTAAGGGAAGGGATCCTGGTTGATGGGTTTACTCACGATACAAACACTGTACACTAGTTTCACGATTGCTATTTCCACGGTTGTAAAAGGTGTTACACTGAACAAGCTGGTAATAGTAAACGCGTCGTGAGAAAACGTTGGCAACATCACACAAGATACGTTCTTTTAACTATGGTTAAAACAAAATCTGGCCTCAAGGGCGTCTGTTAGTTCAAAAAAGTGCTGTGTCAGTCACTTCTGAATCCCCGCGATAGCTTCTTCAGAGGTCGTGCTAATGCGGTTAAGTTGTATTATAAGGCAGAGAGAGATTAGCAAATCAGGTATTCAATAATAATAATATATGCCTTTATTATAAGAAAAATAATTTACAACAAAAAAAAAGGGTTGAAAATTGGGGCGAGATTCAGTTGAGAAAAAAAATGAGCCCCCTAATAAAAAATAAAAAAAGAAAAATGTATTAGCCGTTATGCTTATGACAGACAGTACCATTTAGAAAAAGACTATAAAACGTTGTTTTACGGTTTTAGTAAAATGTTTGATGGAGCTGGTTTCTAACTTTAATCTAAAACATATCGCTTAAACTTAATAAAAGAGAATGATTTAAATGACTTAAAACTTAAAATTCTTGTAACATATTGTACGTGATTGTTCAAATATGATTTAAGGAATAGTAAAAGATTATTGTTAAATCCAAAGTTACGAAGTTTGGTACTGTTTAATAAAACTGGTATTGTTTAATAAAAAAAGGTTAATTTAATTTTTTTGTAGTTAATCAAATTCAGTCGCAACAATAAATGGTGACAAAGGTTAAAATTGGCTTCCCAAAATTGTGTCAACACTGAGCACACCGTATGCACTTCAGCTTAATGTTAATTAATGACGCCGGCCGGACAATTAATAGGTACGCACCTTTTGTAACTAAAAACCGAACCGGCTTTTTTTTTGCGATTTGCAAAATGAATCCCGCTCCCTCCTTCCTTGCATCCCCAACCGCTTTTGCCAGATAATTCCATTGTCACCAGTAGGCGACAAGACGAAAAGACGCGGAAAGAGATTTTTTTGTATTATTTGCCGATGAAGTAACTTTTCATAAAGATGGGTTTGTTAATAGACACAATTTCCATTATTATGCAATAGAATGTATGGGGTGGAATAATTGGGAATCATGTCATAGGCCCATATTTCGGTGACGGAACTGTTAATGGGAAAGTTTGTTTAAATTTCTGACAAAACAAATTACCACAACTACTTCAACAATTACCTGCTTATGTTAGGCGGCGAATATGGTACCTACATGACGGGGCACCAGTTCACCATAGGCAACTGATCAATACACATTTAAATAATGAATTTCCCGGACGATGCATAGGTAGAAGAAGACCCCATAAATGGCCACCTCGTTCATCACAACTTACAGAAATGTATTGTTTGGTGGGGTTATGTCAAAGAACAAGTATACAAAACACCCGCGACTACTAAGGAAGACATGAAGAATAGAATGAGAGAGGTTTTCCGAACTGCTGATGTCGATATGTTACATCGTGCTAGTAGAACTTTCGAAGATCGCATACATTACTGTACGGAAGTAAATGCTGATCATTTTGAACATTTAATAAAATAGTTATCTAACGTTTTTAGTTCTACCTTATTTTTCTTTAATTTGTTTATTTTGAGTTTTGTAGATACCTTATTTATCTTATTACATTATTTAAAGGTAGAAAATTACTGGTTTGATTTTGTCACAAAACATTATAGAAAGTAGAAGTATTCTAAACGTCATATTCAGAGCTTGGTTGTTAAAAACATGAATATTTTTAAATCATAAACTAAAAATCCAATTTTCTTAAAAACAGTGGATTTTAGAGAGTACATTATACAGACATAATTCTAAGGGATAAAATAGTTTCACAAGATGGTAAAATAATACACTGGGTGTTCCATTTAAAAAAATGAAGTTTTTGCTTAGTGAAATCTCCTGACTTAATGCTTATCCAAAAAACACCCCGAACCCCAAACGAAACCTCTACTATGTTCAGACATTTCAGCCATCCTTTACCTTCGTACCTACCAAATAAGTTTAGTTGTTTATCACTGATAACGTTTATTTGGCAGCATTTATAGTGCACCAATTTTCGTCAAATCTTCATATTTTTCGCTCCAGCTTGGCAACGTTGCAATTTATGGGAAAAGAAAAGATAGGGCTAGATGCAGAATTTTACACTGAATTCGATAGTAAAAAAATATACAGGGTGTCCTATTAAAAAAAAAGTAAACTTCATGTTGTCTAGCTTAGACTGAACACCCTGTACATCTCAAAATATTTTATAAATGTGTATCTGCGCAAACATAATAACTTTTATTTAAAACATTTGTTTGTATTTTTGATCCTAAGTAAGTTATTGCACTTCCAAACACTAATGGGCCACCCTGCATAGACATCCTAATAATTTTAATAGACAAGAAGAAAATCTCCGGCTAAATAGGTTTTGGCATCTTATAATTTAAAAAAAGGCATGATGATACGTCTTGATTTTAATTTTAATTTTGGGTTTGGTATGTCTATCTTTTTTGCTGTTTTTTTCTAGACCTTGAAGTAAATGGTTTACCAATTATATGTTGAATTATCACAGCACTATAACTCGACGTAATTAGTTTAAATTAAAATTAAAAATTACATAAAACGTTCTGCATTATGCTTTTCATTGTTAAATATCACTTACACCTATTAATAAAGCTATTTCTTTGTTAGACTTAACTGGATGATTTGAATCGATGTCAAGGTTCTATTAAGTGATGCTTTTATCAATTTCAAATTGAAGTTTTTCACAAATTTACAGTTACATCATATTTTTATTAAATTTTGTTAAATTTGTTTTTTGGTTGACATTTTTTAATGTTAGCCTACGACCGTTAGAGGGTGTTCTAATTTGTCATCTTCAAGACAGTGCAACAATATTTAATTTTTTAATGATCTAGTTATTCTTTACTAAAATTGAATTCTATCGTAGACTTTATAAGTTCTCCAAACTATTATATTAATAGCAGGTTCATGTTTATGTTTTAATTTTTCATATTTCACAAAAAAACAAGTTGAAGAATTTATAATCAAACATTGTTCATTGTATGATGGAAAGAACTCGGTTGTAGTTAAAGCCTTCGTTTACAACTTATATAAAAATACGTAAAGCTTATAAATAAATTTTTTGGTTACAGTAGCTGAATAATTTGTTATGCGTGAAGCACCATATTCAAAACATTGCCAATGTTTTAAAGATGCGTATGTTATTCAATTAAAAAATAAAAATTAATCCCAACGTCGCCGCATGCTGGGCCGCACAACGTACAGTTCATGAAGTTTGTATATAAAAGCAACCTGTGAACCGGCCTCCTCAGAACTACTCTGTGTATAGTAGAGGTATAAACGTACATTACGAAGGCCGGTCAAATCTTCGGATTTACACGTTTTGATGTCTATACAATCAAATTTTGATTATATACACATCAGTACGTTGTCGAACCCGAGGTCGGGCTTAGCAAGGTTTTTTCGGGCTCAAGAGTGTACGGTTTATATATGCTACGGGCTCAGCAATAACGTTTTATATATATATATATATATATATATATATATATATATATATATATATATATATATATATATATTTATACAGGGTCCGGCAACAAGAGCGCCTTCTTCTATATCTTCCATTTTATATAAGCTAGATTAATAAAATTTGGAATGCAGTTATAGTTTAGTTGTGTGCATATTTTAAGATTATTCACGCGAATACAGGTTGTTTATTTAAAGAGGACCAAATTATTATAAAAAAATTTAAATGGGTCACCCTGTATATTATTACTTTTTTGAATTCTACACATTGTTCCTAACAAATTCTCAATATATTTCCCTATCCCTAAATATTGCCGTTTTTGAGTTATTTCGATTTCTCTAAAAAAAATTGAAATTACAGAGTTTGCTTCGAAAATGTTGTTAATTGTTAAAAAATAAAAGTTATATAATTTATATGAGAATAAGTACACAGATAGAGCTTCCTTTTAATGTGAAGGAAATGACATAATTGCATAGAGGGTGCTTATAATGGACTTGCCAATCAACCATTATTCGAACTAGTAAAAGTTTACTTTTTCAAATAAAACACCCTGTATATTATTCCATTTTTGGTTTCTACATGTTAACCCTTATCAGTTCGCCATACAACTCCCTATCTCTAAATATAGCCGTTTCCGAATTATGTTCAATTCTTCAAAATGTATAAGATTATTGAGGCATTTTTAAATCTATGGCCTCGTGTAGATAAAAAAGAACATCATAAAACACAACTATACATTAAAAAAAGCAACAGAAACTAATATATTATGATAGAAGACTAATTACAATTTTTGTGCTGGAGGCATTGCATGTTAACAAGAATTTGACAAATATTTACTTCAATTTCAAGTAAAATTCTAAAATCAAGTGTGCTTCTTATAAAAATTGAATGTTTGACGTAAATAAATAAAACTGTAGTTAACCATTTACGAGTGTTATTGTTAGCAATCAAGATGTTTACACAAAATGAGATAGTTGATATGATATTCGTGTTGGGTGCTGCAGAAAGAAACTGTTTATTGGTCAGCAGAATTTATGCTGAAAGATATGCAGATAGAAAACATCCAAACGCAAGATCGTTTCAGAAAGTTATAGTAGATTTATTGCAACTTCATGTGCCAATTACTCCAAACATGAACGTGTTAAACCTTCTACAAATGAAGATAGTCAATTGAGGGTTCTTCTCGCCATCGAAGAGGATCATCACTGAAGCCAAATGGATATAAGTGAAATAGTTGGTATAAGTGAGAGATCAGTAGGCCGTTTTTTAAAGAAGAATCGCTTACACCCCTATCATATTCAGTTACACCAAGAATTGAGCGATGCAGACTTCGATCATCGAGTAAGATTTTGTAACTGGGAGAAAAAATTACTCAAAACCCAAATTTTTTTTATAATATTTTATGGACAGATTAATCAACATTTCATAAGAATGGATTTGTTAATACAGATAGTTTTCATTATTATTCCTCAGAAAATCCACATTTATTAAGACAAGTGGATAATCAACATAAGTGGTCTTTAAGTGTCTGGGGTGCCATCGTTGGGGATTATGTCATCGGTTCATTCTTTTTTGATGGACACTTGAATGGTGAGAAGTACCTTAACTTTTTGGGTAACGATTTACGGGTCTTATTAGAAAATATTACTCTTGATATTAGAGCCACGATGTGGTATCAACATGATGGTGCTCCTGCTCACTACTCTGCAGATGTAAGAGATTATCTCAATAAAGTCTTTCCAAATAAATGGATTGGGCGAAATGGACCTGTGAGGTGGCCAGCTAGGTCTCCTGATCTGACAAGAATAGATTTCTTTTTATGGGGATACATAAAAAGTATTGTCTATAGGGAACCACCAACCACTGCCGAAGATATGCATAATCGTATAACACAGGCTTTTCATAGCATTACTATTGAGTTGTTGCGTAGAATTGAACAATCTTTTAAAGATCGACTTCAGGTCTGCATCCGAGAAAACGGACATTTTGAACAATTATTATAAATCATTATCGCTAATGATTAGCGTTAAATTATTTTTTTTTATTTTATTAGTTTTGTATTTTTAGAAATAATTTTAATACTTATAGTGTATTAGTTTCTGTTGCGTTTTTTAATTTGCAATACAATTGTTTTCCACTGTTTTATTTCTATTTATACGAGGCCATGGATTTAAAAATATGTTCCAATAATCTTATTCATTTTGAAAAATTGAAAATAATTCGGAAACGGCTATATTTAGGGATAGGAAATTGTATATCGAATTGATAAGGGTTAAAGTAAACTTTTACTAGTTGGAATAATGTCTGATTGGCAAGTCAATTGTAAACACCCTGTACGCAATTATGACATTTTCTTTGCATTATAAAAAAGCTCTATCTGTGTACTTGTCCTGATATAAATTAGATAACTTTTATTTTTCAACGGTTAAGGAGGTAGGTACATTTTCAAAGCTGTCTCTATAATTTCATTTTTTTTTGTAAAAATCGACATAACTCAAAAACGGCTATATTTAGGAATAGGGAAATATATTGCGAATCTGTTAGAAACCATGTGTATAATTCAAAAAGTAATAATATATAGCGTGTTCCATTTAATTTTTTTTATTATAGTTTGGTCATCTTTAAATAAACAACCTGTATACACGTGAATAATTTTAAAATATGCACACAACTAAACTATAACCCTATCCCAAATTTTATTAATCTAGCTTATCTGAAACGGAAGATATAGAAGAAGGCGCTCTTGTTGCCGGACCTTGTATATATATATATATATATATATATATATATATATATATATATATATATATATATATATATATATATATATATATATAATATATATATATATATATATATATATTATCAGTGTGTCCATAAAGTTCTATACATATAAGAAATTCTTTTATATGATAATTGTTGAAACATCTTTTCCCACCGAAAAGTTCTGCATTGACCAAAACCCAAAGTGCACTTATAAAAATTTAAAAGAATCAAACTATCTTACAGGGTAAGCCAGAAAACAGTAATTCGACTCAAGAGTAAAGTACCCTTATTTTTAAAAATACAAGAAAATGTCACTTAGAAAAATTGTTTAGAATGAAAGGTTATGGACAAATATGTCGCATTTTGTAATATTATTCTGGACAAAATTAACCAACAAACCAATTTTGTTGACTTTGTGCTATTTAGCGACAAAGCAAGTTTTAATGGCATAGGAGTAGATAATAAACATAATAGTCACTATTACTCCGTTCCACACTTGGTACGACAAGTAGATTTCCAGCATCAGTGGACTATGAATATTCCTTCAAAAAGATTTGTCACAGTTGCGTGAAAATGTGAATCTACATACTCGACAAGCTATGTATTACCAACCTGATGGATCCCCACCGCACTACTATAATCGAGTACGTCCGTTTTTACAAAATTGGTACGAAAATCGCTGGATAGGTCGCGATGGTCCCATTATTTGGCCAGAGAGATCACCCAATCTCACTCCTCTAGACTTTTCTCTGTGGGGATATGTGAAACAGAAGCTGAATAGCCTACTACACAATCCAATATGAAACATCGAATTACTGAGGGTTTTCGAAGTATTCGAAGAAGCACCCTTCAAATTGTCAAAGCAACCTTTACTAGGCAATGTGCATTGCTGAAAATGGAAACATTTAATATAAAATTTGTAATTCATTGTGTTCTTTACTTCCATTTTAAAGTTTAAGTTAAGTTTTAAGTTAAAGCTTATAGTTATGCAGTGCTACGAGTAAATAATTATTAAGTGTTACTGTTTTATGGTGCAAAATGTTGAATTGTCTCATAAACCTATAGATTCACGGTTCTACAGCATTTAACATTGTTTCATTTTTGTTTTTCTTTGAATTATGATATTGTCTTTATTTATTTTATATTGTGACAAGTTCAACCAAAATAAGGAATGTTTACAATTTTCAACTTGATCACTAAATAATTCAAAAACACTTAGGAATAGGTAGTAAAAAGTGAGTATCTATTGAAAGTTCGTAAAAAATGTTATTAAAATCTGTAACAAAATACAGGGTGTGCCATTTAAAAAATGAGCAGAATGGACCACCCTGCATATGCAAAGAAAAGAGTCTGCAATCTAAATGTAGAAGTTAAAACTTGACAGATTGGAAAAACAAATCCCAAAATTTCACTTCCATATCTGTCAAGATGGCGGGGCAGGAGCCTAATTGACTAATTTTTTTACATAGAAATGTCAATAACTTAGGAACCGTTAGTCGTAGATCCATGATTTTTCTCAGCATTTAACAGAGAATTCAGATATATAAAAATATATAGGGTGTTCTATTACAAAAAAAACACAAGTTTAGTGTAGTACTCGAACATGGGACACCCTGTATATACAAAAATTTTTTTGCAATATGCTCCTCGTTGTTGACTACAATAATCTGTTATAAGATTTTTTATTAAATTAACAGTATAGGCGTAATCTTCCACCCCCAAATCGTTGGAACACCCCATATATATATATATATATATATATATATATATATATATATATATATATATATATATATATATATATAATGATAACCAGAAGTAAACGGTCGTTACTTGTTGATATTAAAGATAATACACTTATTAGGCGAATTACGACACTGGAGAAAGAATGCTCTTTACTTGCTTGCCAAGCTTTCGGCATATATTCAGATGCCTTCTTCAGGGCTACTACAATTAGTTTTATATTAATTGAGTTATTAATCTATTCCCTACTATCTTACACAATATGTGAGGTTATGATTAAGATATGTCTCGCTAAAATTGTACATTACATTAATTTCTTTTAAAATTGTTTCTTGATTTTATTAATATCATTTATAATTATTCTTCAGTTATTTAGAATTTACGATTAATAAGAAATTTTTGGATTTGTCACATGTTAAAATTTGTTTCAATTTTAATATTTTGCCAACTATGATAATTTTGTTACTATTGCTGTTTTTAAATAAGCAGGAATTTTGAAATTACTCAATTTTTCAGATTTACATTTAACAAAAAAGTGTAGATATTACTTAATTGCGTTTTGCTCTCTATATATAAAATACATTTCTAAAAAATTTCATTTAACCTGGTTTGTTTCTGTAGCTAATACTTTAACATTTTTGTAACTTATTTTATGATCTAAATTGATTGTGTGAGATGCCAGAGAGCATCGTTCTAGATCTTTTTTAGCATCACTCTGATGACCAGCAATTCTGGTTTTTAACGATTGTGAAGTTTGTCCGATGTATTTCCCTGTGCATTCCTCGCAATCTATTTTATATATTACATTCGATCTTAATAAAGTTGGTGTTTAATCTTTTAATTTGGAAAATAGATTTCCAATATTACTAATACATTTTTTGCTATTGTTACATTACTGGTTTTAAATATATTTGTTAACTTGTGTGTCAGGTTATTGATGATGGGTAAGGAACCATAATTTTTTTTTATTATTTGTGCTTCTGGTTTTTCTTTTGGTTTGATATTACTTTCAGGATAACTTCTGCAGTACAATAAGTTATTTATTAAACTTTTCGGATATGAATTTTGTAGTAGCATTGTTGATAGTTTTTTCATATTTTGGCCCCATGAATTTTTGGTGGCTGATTTTTGTTACTCTATTTTTCATCTGCTTTATGAAATGTATCTTAGTTTTTATTGAATGATTAGAGTGAAAGTTTATGTATCTGTTTCTAAAAAGTTTAATCAATAACTTATTGTACTGCAGAAGTTATCCTGAAAGTAATATCAAACCAAAAGAAAACCAAGAAGCACAAATAATAAATAATTATGGTTCCTTACCCATCATCAATAACCTGACACACAAGTTAACAAATATATTTAAAACCAGTAATGTAATAATAGCAAAAAAATGTATTAGTAACATTGAAAATATTAAAGTATTAGCTACAAAAACAAACCAGGTTAAAAGAAATTTTTTAGAAATGTATTTTATAAATTGAGAGCAGAATGCAATTAACAAAAAGGCGGATGTACAAAATTTAAGTAATATCTACACTTTTTTGTTAAATGTAAATCTGAAAAATTAAGTAATTTCAAAACTCCCGCTTATTTAAAAACACCAATAGTAACAAAATTATCATAGTTGAAAAAACATTAAAATTAAAACAAATTTTAACATGTCACAAATTAAAAAATTTCTTATTAATCGTAAGTTCTAAATAACTGAAGAATAATTATAAATGATGTTAATAAAATCAAGAAACAATTTTAAAAGAAATTAATGTGATGTACAATTTTAGCGAGACATATCTTAATCATAACCTCACATACTGTGTAAGATAGTAGGGAATAGATTAATAACTCAGTTAATATAAAACTAATTGTAGTAGCCCTGAAGAAGGCATATATATATATATATATATATATATATATATATATATATATATATATATATATATATATATATATAATTTCAGGTATATGTAGCTGTTTTAGGGCTAAAATATTTGGGTTTCCCTAAGCTCACGGTTGGTGCGACTTTTGTGTTTAATTTAAATTGTGCTTTTGGGTAAGTCTACTAGTTTGACTGGGTGCTAAGGTAGTAACTATTTTCTGAACTTTTATCTTGCTATTGTTTAACTTCACCTTTCTTCCTTATTGCAGTAATAGTGCCGATGCCTTATTTGAAAAATTAAACTGTGAATAAACAAACGTTTCTTACAGCATTTAGTAAATGTGGTTTACTGACACCCATATCTATATTGTGTGTCTACGCATTAACTCTCATTTCAGTTTTTTTTCCTTGTTTCCTTTTTGAATTTATACGATCGAATGTGATTCCGCATGATTTCCATTCCTTTCGACCGGTTGAATAGGTAATGAATTGCTCACATTTCAAGATAATGATGATTTTGCGTAATCTTGGCAAAAATGTAAGCTTTTACGTAGAGAAATTGTAAAAAAATTAATTCTTATTGTAGTTAAATAAAAGTTACAGCCAAATTCCGATTCATATTGAATGCTTCTCGTGGCATTCAATGGTAGACAGTTTTCTGCGTTTTCACATTTTATAAATATTAATTAAATACATGACTTTTGTCCAAAAAAGAAACATTCAATAATCAGCATCGGTAGTCAATATTTTTAGTCTTCCTTCACAATGAATTACAATTTCTGTGCAAATCTGAATAAGTTTGTTTTATAGGTATCAGATGTTGTATCTTTTGCTCAAAGCGGTATTTCAAAATCTCTAAAACATGAGATTCAGTATAGTAGATGCATTACATCATGTTTGTATAGTTGTAAATGTAAAAAAATAAAATAAACAGAATTCTCTACGAGAGTTACTAAATATTGATAATGTTTATTTATTTGTAAAAATAATCATTGTATTCATCCTACAATAGATGAAAAAACTAGATAAGCATTATTAATATAATATGAAGGTATTCTATATTTTTAAATGTGTGTCCGGATGGTGAAATTGAAATGAAAATCATTGATCATACATGACTAGGGTATACCTTGGTTAATTTTAATGTACGAATAGGCAGATAAAGAGCAATAGTAGTGGTTAAGGGTCGGTTCTGGACCAATTCAATGTCACCCGCCCTGAGAAATGTAAGCTTTTGGATCTCTTCAAGGTCAAACTTTTGGCGGGAAATTTAAATTTTTGGAGCTCGATAAAAATAGAAATTTCACTGTCACCTTCCTCATCATATTACAAGGTAACTCTACGGTCAAATGTTTTGGCGGGAAATTTGTATGTCAAGGTCAAAAGCTAAATATAGAAATTGCAATGTCATCATCATATTACAATTCTTAGAAGTCCAAAAATAGAGTGGTCAACGTCAAAGATTATTGACCTGTATGACATTTCTTAGAAGTATAAAAATAGAATCAATTTATGGAAACAAGAAGAATGCGAGTTGTTGTCTATGCTAAAAAGTAGACCAAGGTCAAATGGTGCTTATATTGACTAAATTGAGTCAAGGTAAAATAATTTTCTAAACTAAAAGTAGGTGTGCATTTAACAAGTTTAAACATGTTGTCATAGGTACTTCAGTCAAGGACACATTTTTGTGATATAAACCACAGCGAGGTGTGTTGAGATCAATCAGTTAGCAACTTGTAATTGTTAAACATGGAATTACCAGGGTTAAACCAAAGAACCAATTGCAAACTTTTTAAAAATGCATGTGACCTCGAGATATCAAAAAGGTATCTGAAATGTGGCACTAGGGATGTCTTCATGAGTAGTTTGGGTGCAGTCGGGAAAACAACAAACATAACATTTTGTTTTTAATAGTAGTGCCACAACTCCACCCACATGATTTAACAAAAATCATTTCTTAAACAGCGTTTAGTCCTAGTTCAATTGCAAGCAAGTACATTCGTTATAATGCAGGGAGCAATAACATCATTTCTGGAACGATCCAAACTCAGAAGTTCACCGTTGTATATGGATACCCCACATAGTTGCAGTAACAATATGAATAACAATTTTACCTTGTGTCGTTGGTGCTGTCAAAATAGTGATGGTGGTAATACAAGTACAAATGAAGAGAGACATGATGAAGGTTATTCTTCTCCTAACACTGACAGGCAGCCGTATGATTTATCTGAAGTGTATAAACAAGCAGCTAATGAATACTTAATCGATTGTATTTGTTGTAAACTATCGAACGATACTAATCATGCAAAACATATGGAAATTGGATACAGTACGCACCTCAACCTTGCACCAATATTGCGTATGGTGTTAGGTGTTAGATATGAAGGAATAGAATGAGCTTCTAAGATGGCATTCATATGTAGAATTACAATTTTTCCGATCCCAAGAAATTGAAAACAAAATTAACTGGTCAAATGAAAACGAAGAAGAAGATATAATCTATGATCAACATTATGAATCTCTATTTAGTAATCTTGGTATTTATTACAATTAGGAATTGATTAAAGGGTATGACAGAATTTTGAAAACTGTTATGATAGAAAACTACAACTGCTGTTCTTGCACATTCAATTCACATAGTATAGAAGAACTATTCAATGTAAAGGATATAATAAGCTATAGATTGGAATTTCTTGAATCTTACAATCTGGTGTGTTTTTATGAAAAATTCATATAACAAGTTGTTGACTACCGTCGTTTTCGTGAGAAAGAATTCTGTGGTGATGATGATGACATTTACAAAGACATTGATGATGTTATAAATGCTAAGTACAATATTAATTCACATAACACTGTATGTTTAATGGAAATATTGTATTATCGTCCTACCTATCTAATGTATAGCATTTACTGAATAAAGAAATAGCTATGATTTGTTTTTCTCAATTTAGGTATAAATACCCCATTCTATCCATCCAGGTAAACAATGTTAGTTAAGAAGCGAAAGAGTGCAGGTGGTGGTGGTTTATTGAATGCTTTAATCAATAAAATTCCGTTTGAATTGCATTTACCCGGTTACCAGTATTGCGGTCCTGGTACAAAGTTAGAAAAAACGACTCGCACACGGTGACCCCGGTATTAATCAATTAGATGCTTAGTGCAAACTTCATGATATCAGTTACAGATATTACAGAGATTTAGATAGTAGATATAAAGCGGATAAAATTTTACAAAAAAAAGCTTGGGAACGCTTTAAATCATCAGACGCAACATTACGTGAACGAACTACAGCTTTAGCAGTCAGTACCGCCATGAAAGCAAAGAGAAAATTAGGAATGTGGTGTAAACGTCGATCTAATCTAAAGAAGAAGAAAAAAATGCAATGACGGAAATTTATTGCATTTACGAAAAACAATAGCTAAAAAAATTAAACCTAACGGAAATTTCACAGACACAATAAAGTCAGCACTTTCAACGGCAAAACGTGTGGTAAAAAGTTAAGGAGGAAAGAAAAACATTAAGGTTCCTAGACTAATTCCCCTACCTAAACAAGAAGGGTTTTACCATTTCCTATTCCGTTATTCTCAGGATTATCAGCAATCGGTGCTTTAGCTGGCGGTGCATCAGGAATTGCTAAAGTAGTCAATGATGCTAAAAATGCTAAAAAATTGCAAGAAGAGACATCGCGCCATAATCGCATGATGGAATCGATCGCTATAGGCTCCATGAGTAAGAAAGGCGATGCACTGTATCTAAAACCAAACAAATCTGGTGGCGGTGAATTATACTTAAAACCGTTTCCAAAAAACTGAATAGATTACCCGAAAGACCGTTAACGGATATTGATTTAAAGAAATACACCAAAAATGCACCCTACTTTAGGGATATTTTTATGAGAGATAACATGCCTAAATTACCATGAATCTGGAATTATTAACTTACATAGCCAAAGAGGACCAGGTACACATTGGGTTTGCTACAAAAAGCGTGGTAAAAAGGTATGGTATTACGATAGTTTCGGTAATCTTCGACCACCAATCGAAGTGATTAACTACTTTCGGGGGGGTTATAAAATATATTATAATTACCACCAAGATCAAGAGTTTAATACAATTATTTGCGGACACCTATGCCTACAATTTTTATATAAATAATCAACATCAAATTTTCTCAGTTATGTCAATAACATTCAGTTTAGAAGGTGTTGGTAACACACAATTCTATCCACCGATAGAGCTAGATTTGGGAATAAATACGTTATTGGATTGGTTAGATTTTACCGCAACAGCATTAGAAACATTTATTTAGGCAACATAGATTTTATTTTAGAACAAATCCATCTCATTTGCAAGTGATTAATATTCCACACGGTGCATATGAGTTAGATGAAATTAGCGATTATCTAAAATCTAAAAACCCACAGAAAAGTTTACCATTAGAGCAAACAACAATACACTTAGATGTGAGATGAACAGTTCATTTGAGATCGATTTTACTAAAGAAATTGCATTGGCGCATGCTAGGGTTTGAGTCTAATATATTAGAACCAAATATTTTACATATATCTGCGTTAGACATCCAAATACTTAACACACTAATCTACACGTAGAGTGCAATTATAAAGGGATCTTATCGAAACGGGAAACCTGCTAAAGTATTATATCAGATTGATGTTTCAGTTCCACCAGGTTATCGTCTAGATAAAACTCCAAGCAATACTCAATATTTAGAAGTAAACACTGACATTATTAGTAATATAACAATTAATTTGACTAATCAAAAGGGTGAATTAATAGACTTTGGTGAAAGTGAACCATTCACTGTACGCTTAGAATTAAAAGAACATGGGTCTGAGAATTAATCCAGGACCAATTCCATCTTTCAAAAATTCATATAAAAGACATCTCTACAGTAAGTCATTAATTAGTCATCAACCTATTGCGGTTAACATCTGCAGAGAAATACTTTTTAACGTCAATTGGTTTAAAAGTTCTCAACCACAATGGCAGAATCGTTAAACGTCTTTCAAAACGTACATTTGAGATGAAAGAAAAGCATACAGCTTAATCAACAATTTCCCGAACTTTCTTTCCAAAAAAAAGTTATGAGTTAGGTGGTCAGAGAGTGGATGTTTGTAGAAATCCAAGTATAACATCTACGTTTAAGGGATATTTTTCTTATACGGCAAGCAAAAGCAAAGCACTAAGCCATTTGGGATGGTCACCAGAGAATGATGAACATTACAAGTAGAATTCGATGAGCAAGATGGAAAAAAGTCTTTTACAGTATATATACTATTGAACCACATATTTGGAATAATGTAGGATTATCGTCAGCTAATCGTGAATATGCGCCAAGGGTTAGCTTTAATTCGATCTAGAGCGATACAAACTGTTACTATGGTGAAGTTGATGTCGCAATAACCTTAAATAAAATTCAATGGAAAGTACCACACTTAACTCTTAGTGATGCTGCAAAACTTAACTTGTTTCAAGGAAACAATAAAAATTATATTATTACTGTTCCATTTCGTCAATGGGAGTTATATGAATTACCTTCTTTAAAACAGGCAACCTCAGACATATGGCCAATAAAAACATCAACGCAACTGGAAAAACCACGTTGGATAATTGTTGCGTTCCAACAAGGTAAAGTCAGCAAGGGCCGGAAATTTTGATCACATTAACATCAGAAATCTTAAAGTACATCTGAATTCTGAGTATTATCCATATGAAGGAATGCATTCGAACTTCAGTGCTAACCAATACATACCTGCCTATCACATTTTTTTTTAATTTCGATGTGATTACTATGATGGGGATGATAAAGATGCATTATTAAACTATTCCGAATTCAAATCATGTCCAGTATTTGTAATGGAGTGCTCTAAACAAAATGAATCCTTGAAAAACTCAACAGTAGCCATCAAATTGGAAATGGAATCTCTAACATCTAATGGAATTGTCTATGGTCTTATTCTTCATGACGCTATTGTGCAGTACAGCCCACTCACTGGGGAAGTGAAAAAGTTATAGTTATTGTAATATAGCCTAGTATATAAATAAAAATGTTGTAATTATGCGTTTAGTTTTATTTCATCCACTAACGATGAAAGTAGTTGCTCAAAAACAAAAACCCTCAATTCAAAATCATGACTTTGATGAAAAGTCTATTACTTCAAAAAGTGGTGATTTACTTCCTAATAGTACACGTGGTATTATATGTGGTCACTCCAATTGTAGTAAAACAAACGCAATGATCAGTCTGATTACCGAGAAAATGGCTTGAAATTTAAACATGTATACGTATACTCTAAGTCATTGAATCAAAACAAGTACAAACTTTTACAGGAAGTCTCACTTCCAATGAGGGATATAGGTTACTTTACCTTCAGTGATAATCAAGATGTGATTGAGTCTAATTGTGCAAAATCAAACTCTATTTTTATCTTCGATGATATCGCTTGTGAAAAGCAAAATAACATAAGGGCATATTTTCCATGGGTAGGCATAACGATATTGTGTGTTTCTATTTGTGTTAAACTTACAGTAAAATTCCAAAGCAATTAATTCATGACAATGAGAATCTAATTATATTATTTGAGCAAGATGGATTAAACCTAAAATGTGTGTATGAGGATCATATAAGTCCCACCATAAGCATGAAATTGTTTCGGGACATGTGTTCAAAATGCTCGGTAGATCCGTTTGGTTTCATGGTCATAAACAAGGATGCTGAAGTTAATAATGGTCGCGATAGGAAAATATTTGATGAATATATAATACCTTAAACTGCTTACAGTAGGTACTGATCTGTTTAGGTATTAACACCTATCTGTTTGTGTAAACAGCTATCTATTCGAGGTGAACCGGTATCTGTTCAGCAAACCCGCTTTACTATAATGGATAACAAGGAAATGATATTAAAGAAAAAAATTATTCAGGCTCGTAAAGTAATACAGCAGAGGTATAACAGTATTAAAACTGCTCGCATTGATAATGAAAGAACATTTGAAAGTACTTATAAACTCCTAATAGAACCTCTAACTGAAATAGTAGATAAAATCAATCCAGATAAAAGAAACACCTATAAAGGAGCCCATTGGCGTTAAACCCAAAAAACCACCAATATTCATATTTCCCAGAAAGCACGCTACTACCCCACTAGCTAGCTCAAGTTCAATGGACTCCAGGCTTCACCCCATTAGGTGATTCAAGAAAGGGCTACTAGCCCTAGCTCAGCTTCCGTTTTTCAAACAAATCCTCCCAGGTCTTCGTACACCATCCTTCCTAGATACATCTGTTGTAGGAGAGATTAATATTGAGGAAGAAGAAGAAGAACCTGTGTCAGATGATTTCTACCCGTAATGAACCCATCTCAGAAGAATTTCTCGAGCATTATCATGAATTACCTCGTATATACGTTGAACGTATTATGAGGGATCCTGAAGGTGTTATTGATGATACTTTTGGAGTCCACTATGATACCGAAACTTACAAATGAACAATTGGTAATACTCCCGTTACAATTAAAGGAAACGATATGATTATTAAAGGTGTCACGTATGAAGGGACTCCAGGTTTATATGATCTGCTTATTATGAATCCACCCAATTTAAATCTAGTAAATTCAAAAGATCGAAAAGGTTACAGAAGTATTTTAGAAGCTACTAATGTTGTAAGGCGAGATTATGACGTAAGTGGGCAAATTTGAGGGAGCCACAGCAAAAAGTATACGTAAATAATCAAACCCTTGCTATCATCATCATCACCCACGACCAAGGGAGGTGGAGCTATGTTTTTCAAGGAATTAACAAACAGACCGATTGAATATAAATATTGGAATAATGTACATGAACTAATTCGTGATCTAGAGGTATTGTGGGCAGAAAAATTGGCAGGGAATACAGGTGTCGTGAATGACATAATATCAATTGTAGCAAAACTGTATGAGGATGGGTACATTGAAAAACCAAAGAGCCATTTTTTAAACAGTATAGATGAGAATGCATTGATGTCGACATATCATAACTAAAATGACCCTTGACAAATTTGGATGTTCACATGTCCAGTATCATTTCAAGAAATTAACCCCTCAGTTTAAACTGATAATCAATTTGATATCGAGAATAGGAGTTGCCAGTCCCATAGATCCTCAAGATGCCATCACTAAGCACTACTATTTATCAACAAGATTCAATTCGGATGGAAATCGTTTGACACAGTTGGCAGACTCGGAAGAAGATGGTGATGCTATAAGTAAAGGATATCTTGATTTTTGTCTACAAGCAGTTCAGAAATCTTTTAAAGGAAACTCTAACGCTTATCTAGTGTAGGAGCAAGAACTATATCCACTAAAGGAATTGAGGATAAATTAGTACCATGTCCAAGTTACAACTCGTCAACGAATTGCATAAACCTGCCCGAAACAATTTTAAACGAAGGCGCACAATAATTAGAGGTTTTGATGGCCTTTGGCAAGCAGATTTGGCTGAATTTAACACATACGCCAAACAAAATAAGGGTTATAAGTATATATTAGTGGTTATCGACTGTTTTCGAAATACTTATGGACTAAAGGATTAAAAACGAAAACAGGCCAAGAAGTTACCTAGGTAATCCAACAATCTTCAAAGAAGGACGGAAACCTACCAATTTGCAGACAGATGCAGGAAAATAATTCTACAATAAGCATTTTGCTAAACTAATGCAGTGTTATGAAGTCAACCATTACTCCACTTATAGAACAAAGAAGGCGGCAATTGCGGAACGTGTTATCAGAACCCTTAAGGGTGCTCTATATAAGTCATTCAGCCTACAAGGTAAACACAAATGGATTGATACAATTGATACCATAACCATGGATTATAACAATCGTAGGCATAGAACTATCGGACTGAAGCCCAAAGATGTCGGTAATCATACAAAGCTAGAGGCTCACACTCACATAAAAATATTCGATAGGAATCGATATTCTGTGTGCAACATAGTACGAATCAGTAAATTTAAAGGTATTTTCGCCAAAGGATACACACCCAATTGGTCTAGTGAACTATTTAAGGTTGTTAAAGTTCACATTAATAACCTCACTACGTACATGCTGGAAGACATGAAGGGAAAACCTGTACTGGGAGGGTTTTATGAACATGAATTACAGAAAACAACGTATCCTAATGTGTATCTAGTAGAAAAAGTGTTTCGCTCCCAGAATAATAAGTTATTCGTAAAGTGGTGGGGATTGGATGAATGATCAAGGATCAATAAGGATGATATTGTTTTATAATATTTAACTTGTAATTTGTGAAATAAATTACTTATATTAGTTATATAGTTTGTATAAAAGGGTGTAGCTCTTAGAAGAAATAAAACGCACAAAAAAATAATAGTATTTTATTTTTTAAATATAAATATTACATTTATTTTTCAAATTTCATTATCTTATAAAGTGAACCTAAAGGACTTCTATAATCACTTAAATTACTGGATGGCCATATTCCCGAATCTGGCCCACACCTCCATCCCAAGCAGGAATTTGAATTTGTTTCACCTTGATTGATGTTGTCTGGTATCCAGTAATAAATTTTATGGTGTTCATCGTTTTTCCACGGTTGAAACTTATAGTTAATATTTTGTTTTAATAATATTTCAATCAAAATATCGAGGCACTTGTAGTTAGCATAATATGCCGCTTTCTCAATACATTCAGTTGTAATAAATAAAGTGTCTTTGTAAGCAATATTTTCTAAGGTAGATTTAACATTTGTTGAATCATGAACTCATAATAAATTGTATAGATACATTTTAAGCGGTATGTTAGCAAGTACATTCATATCGTCTAAGATCCTATCTACTTTATCAAAAGTTAATGAATTGTAGTCTTTATCGATACAAAATTTCATAAAACTTTTAATGGTATTGTCTAATTTAATTTTCTTATCAAATAATGTCCTAATAACTTCATTTGCACACTTTTAGTTTACAGCACACCAGTAAAAACACTCATCAGGAATAACAATATATTGTAATATGTTCAGTACAAATAAATACCTTTCGAGGGAGGACTGCCCATCAAAGAACGCTTCAGGTATTTTCTGTAGATTTTACCACTACTGTATATAGCTTTTCCTGCAATTTGTCTTCAAGACTGTTCATAATGATAAAATTGTTTTCTGAAACAGAAGACGAATAAAATGCTATGTAAAGTTAAATCCTCAAGGTCTAGTATCGGTGAAATTGAAATTTACTAATCGTTTATCACAAGGATTAAGTACTACTTTATTCTGTTTGATTGTAAACACATCATGTTTCTTTGATCTTATCAGATGCTAATAACGCCTTATTACGTCACCATAAAACAAAACATGTTTATAATCATTTATCGTAATCTGTTTGACGCTTGCGCGGGTAGAACCCTTTGATTTTTTTAGAAGTTTTTCATCAACCATGTAAGCATTTTTGCACGAAGTCCTACAAATTCCAACATAATCGCGCCATGATTTTCATCTTTCATTAAACCAGGGACCTTTTTATTTACTAATGGAATTCCAAAGATATTGTTATAACCAGATGTATCGAATTTATCAATGTCCTCTTTTATGCATTCATAGCTATCGGGAACTGAAAAGGCGTATATGAGGCTATCCGTATCCATGTACAAGAGCTTAGCATTATTATAAAACTTGGGTAGCGTGTAACCGCAATAATTGTAAAAAAAAGCTTTTGAAACGTCTAAAACACTGAATCCTGCATATATAGGTTTTATTGAAATATATTTCTAGCTTATTCATTTGAATGATAAGCATATCATTATCAAATATTGTACAACTATGAAAATTCGATTTTGGTATGGAATCACGAGCACCATAGTGACCCTCCCATTTCGTTACTAAACGTATATCCTTATGTTTACGTACATTTTCCATCCGCTTCCCAAAAACGCTATTAATCATTAATTTATAAAAATTCCTATCAAATTCATTTTGAGATTGCCGGCGCGTGGTGGTATTTAAATTGATATATTTTTTTAACCACAGGGACTGTTTAAAACTTAATGTACTGTGTACTTTTACCAACTTTAATCCATATGTTCGGGTGCCAATGGTAGATCACTGTGACACTCATGTAATTCTATGGGATAGAGTAAATCACACTCGGCTATATAGCCAATTTCCGAATCATGGTTTATTAAATATAAGTTTCAAAATTATCAACAGAAGAAAAATCACCAAATGGTAGAAATTCTGACATGGTGGTTCCATATAAATTATTTACGTCGTAGTACATTAAATACACACTTTCGGAAGTGGGATCATATTTTTCCCCCATGTACTTATTGTTAGCTTTAGCATATCGATTAGAACACTGAACCACACCACCTCTAATTCCTCCCTCAATGAACATTAGCAAATCAATGTCTGTAAATAGTTCTAACTGTACTTGTGTAATTATAAGCATAGCATCGAATGCCTTAAACAAGTTTGTCGAAAGTTTTCGAAAATGTCTGCTAGCAGTAGAACATCCGTTTTTAGATACAAATCCGAGTAATCCCCTAACGATTTAATATTAAATCTGTTCCAAACATTAACTGCATGTGCAAAACTCGCATCATTGATTCCCTCATTAGTGAGATGACTGAAAAACGCTTCCTTGGGAAAGAGTCTGGTCTCGCTTAATTTATCCCAAGTATCGAGATATTCATAATGAAGCGAACTAGTAGCGAAAATTCTTCGGCATTGTTACAATTAGCGTGGGTAATCATTTTTTACTATTTTCCAAATAGTCCGACAACTTTTCAATACTACTACCCATAAATCTGAAAGTGTCAATAAATCTAAACCTAATTTTAGTGCCTTTAATTACTTTCGTGAAAGAAATACATCTTTCTTTGTTTATGAGTAGCAGTGAAATCTCACCGGGAACAGTATCCAATTCTCTAATGAGGAAATTACTATCATAACCTGACAAATTATGAAACACGACTGACAGAATGTGGGAGTCTTTATAGTTTAGATTACAATTCCGATGTGATGCTGCCCGAAGTGTACCAGTAAAATGGTTATGATCCCTAACTTGTATATCATAATCAGTAAATGGTTTTCCGCAAATGTGGCAAATCGTGGTGCTTTCAAAGTGCTCAACCTGATTGTGAGTAAAAGTATCAATAGGAATTATTTTATTGATTATTTTGGTAGTCCAATGTGCAATCCTTTCAAGCTCTTTAACAAACCATTGAATGCAATCGTTTCTTCTATAAAGTCTAAATCGTGATAAAGAATGATAGTATGAACACTTCAAGTAGTAAGCAATGCTGAAGGGTGTATGTTTGGAGTAAAATATCGTATTATCATCGATGTCCGTTAGATTTGTACAATTTTCCAATATACCTTCTAAATCTGCGTAAATTACAAACGGCACCTTTTCCTGGAATGTGAAATTTTTGAACTGCAGAAACTTTTATGGATCAGTGGGTAGCTTGACAGAGCATCGATTAAGTTGATGACAGTGAGTGATGTGCTTTCGTAGAACGTCATCTGAAGAAAAATGGTTCAAACATCGATAACAAATGAATTTCTTGTGCTCCTTATTCGATAGTTGTTTAGAAAAAAGGGCCGACATATTTTTAATCCACGTGAAATGATAAACAGTATTACTTTTTGTATTAATATCACCCGCAGCTTGATAATTAGCAGAAAGTACTAAAAGATTTATGGGTTCCCTCACACTATTTTGATTTTCACTTAATACAAATGGTAATATAACTTTCCCCTGAATGCAAAACAAATTAATGGAGAGGTTGTTTAACTGGTCAAATTTTTTTACATCATCTAGTGTAATGGGGAAGGGAATTGAATCATAATTCAAAACATCCTTAAAATGAGGATAACTGTAAACACTATCTGAATGATGTTGCACGGGATATAGTGCAGAGACAACGGCCCACAGGAAGCAATACTCGTCGTCATTTTTAACATTCACTACCGCATGCTTTACTGCTAAAGTAGGAAACTTTAACGTAACTTGAAAGGCAACCTCTAAATGGGACATAGCTATTAATATTTACGTTAAATGTAATACTTGATGTAATGCCCAACCGGAATCCCTTTCGGAAAACTCCTCTAATTTTTTCTGTAATTTATAATAAACATTTTCATTATACCACTTACGTAAATTGGTTGCAATATTGATGGCATAATTTTTTATGGTGAATGTCTTCAACTCGATAACATGATTTTGAGGATGGTCAAAATTGCAGACTAAAAGGACATTCACCTTTAGCATCGATTGCCTTAGCATTAATTTAACCTTTCGTGCAAAACTATTGTATGCATTTTGTAAAAAAATAAGAGGGTCCTTGATGTTTACTATATTGACTATAGTTCCTGTAAGTAACCTACCATTAAAACATGAATCTAGAGAGTACCTACTTAATTTGTATGTACGCTTTTTAGTGACATTTACAATTCCACTACCTGTTTTCTCTGAAGCGTTCTTTAACTGTTTAACTCTTATAAGATAACACTATAGCAATAATAAATTACTTTCAAGTTTAAGCAAATTTTCGCATGCCTCTAAACAATTTTTATTTTGAATTTTATCTTGCAATAGCTTAATATTAGTGTTAATTATACGGATGTGCTTTATAGTTTCATTTTTGGTTTTCAACAGTGGAATAATACTTCTTGTTAAGTTAACAATATCACTACTACTGAGTATACCCTTACTCATAGTTACCTTCAAAACTGTATCCAACACTGCAAGAAAATATGAAGCACACGCGCTGCCGATTATGTAGTAATGGAAACAAATATTATATTTATTATAACTGATATGTAAAAATTAATAATTTGAGTAACTATAGAAGTACTTTAGGTATACAATTGCAAGTCGGGAGTGCAATATAAAACTGCTCTTTATCTGCTTATATAGTAATATAAACCCAGCATTCATGGCCAAAACTGCTTATAGCTTGTTGCAAGAGCTTCAGTGTTCATAGACATGCATAGATTACATTTTGTAGCGTTTACTGGGAACATCTATTCTCCTGGACATCAATACTGTTCACGTGGCTTATGCTGCATCACCTTTGCTTGCAGAGGTCATGCATTGCACTTTGTGACGTTTACTAAGAATATGCATTAACTTGACCTTGCTGACAGCATGCGAAATGCCTTCTCATGACTAGATTATGCTGCATTCATTAGAGTTCGTCACCTTTGCTTGCTCAGGTCAGTTCGTTGTACTAGCCACTTCCACTTGTTATCAATTTCGTTAACGTTAACAGATATATGTGTATATAATGTTAAAGTTTTAATTGAATACTCATTAATTACTCATCATTAGTAATGGCTTCGTCCAGCAAACAATCTATTCTTTCACTGAAAGGGCAGGCAAAACCTTGTATTTTGCATGATGTTTTGGTGCGCCCATCAGGACCACCACCCTTTGAAGAGACCATCGTCTCCATAAGGGATAGTGATGCAGAGGATAAATTTTCGAGGTATTCGAGAGGTATGTATAATTTGAATTAATGTTATAGTTTCCTTTTATTAATTCATAGAGTTTTTAGTATAAATAAAATTATTCATCTTTTCAGCATAACGCCAGCAACCACGGTTATAGCAACACCCCCACCACCACCACCGTTGCGAAACCTACAATATGGAGGAAAAATTTGGCTCTTGTAGAAGGGCACCCCACACATCAGGATGATGAGCAGGACCCACCAACCCTTCAGACCTTTATGGAAAAAAGTATTCGGTGGTTACGAAAGCTTCACAATGACTATATTAATAGTGAGGTGGTGGGGATGGGGCGAGTGGAAAGACTGAATGAAGAACTGGTGGAGGCTAATCAATATTTAGAGTGTATGCGGCAAAATATAGTAAAGACTGAAAATATATTGCGTACGCTGGAAGGGATGGATGTGTGATGTGTTTAATATGTTTTTTTTTTGTGGAACTTATTGTATAGTTATCTTTTCATTGTAAAAAATAAATGTAAATTTTTTCTTATATTTTTATTATTTCTCGTGAATTATTCTCATCATCCAAAAAATTTTACTACAGCTAAAAAATGTGAGTGATAGTTCAATTTGCGCTATAAAAGTGAAATGATCTACGTTAAGGAAAAAATTGAAAACATCTGGAAGTCTGACTTACTCATGTACAAATTTCTACATCAAAGTAAAGCAGTCGGTTTTTACAAATTTTAAGTGCATGGTTGCGTTATAAATTTATTTATTGTAAAATATCATGCATATAAAGAAAGTGTGAAAATATAGTACAGTTAAAAGTGAAAAAAGCTTGTGTTAAATAAAAGTCAAAACAGTTCCCAAAAGCATGTAAATCTGAAAACTTTACGTCATGTATTTATGCAATACAAATGACACAATTGAATTCATACAGTTGCAAATCCCGTTTCAAAATTGTAATGTGAATTGGTGACTAAGATAAATATAGAACATTCGCATTCACGCCTGCATAAGATGCTTTCAAAGCAAAATAACTGCGTTCATTATCCTACAATTCTTGAAGCAGTAATATCCACGCTCCATCGTCCTAATCAAACTATATTAAAAAACAAGTCATATGTTAAGTGCTGTTTGTTGTTTCAAAATTGAATTGGTTAATTTAAAGAGCATTTCGATACATTAATACATGAAATGGATAAATTGCATGCTTATGTTTCTTCTGAGCTTAAGTAAGTACAAAAAGTTGTGTTTTAAGTGCTCTTTGTTGTTTCAAAATGGAATTGGTTAATTTGAGTCATCTTTTCATATTTTGATAAATTTATACATGAAATTGATAAATTGACACTTATAAAACACAACTGCGTTGAAAAAAAAATTTTTTTTTCTGAGAATTAGATGCAAATTTTAAATTTTCAGGGGTGCATCTTTTGTATGACTTTATTTTCACCCTACCCCACATCCCTTCCTACACCCTGAGGAAAAGGACGTCCACATCGTGTCGTATTTTATTTCTTTCCATAGATATGTACATATGTCTTTACTTACATCACACACCTTCAAACATACATCACTTCTATAGTTTAAGTACACGTCTTTCGTTTACACAACAATAATTGCAAATGTACATTCCATTCTAGTACAATACTTGTATTTCAAGTTAAATATAATATTACAAATCATACTGATAATACTATATGGGTAACGCATTTTGCAATTGCAAGCTTTTTACTCATTACGAGTACAATCCATTTAAAATGGGTTGTAACTGTGTATATAAATGTAAAATGTCCAAAGATACATTGTGAGAGTTAGTATTACTTTATTTCATAAGAGTTAGAATCTATTTTAGAAAAAAAAAACATATTACAAATACTTTAAAAATATGTTAAACATTTATTACACTATATCACATTTCCTGTTGATACTCAATTAATTTGGAAAATATTAAAAATCTACGTTTAATATCAAATAGTGACTAATATTTATTATTAATTTATTAATATTATTAATAAAAAAAAAAAACGTTAGAATTTTTAGATGAACAACATATTACAAATATTTCCAAAATAAATAAAGGATTTTATTTTACATCAGTATTTATCTTAAAAATTTATTGATATTGTAGTCTTAAATTTTTAATATAAATGTGAATATAAATTTATGCAGAATATCAAGAGTATTGTTAGTTGCATAACATTTCAGGGTTAAAACTGTAACGATCCAGATCCTTATCTTAATTAACTTCCCTTAATTAAATCCTATTATCCCGCAATTGCATTCCCGTAATGTTCAAATTCCGTCAATTGCGCACTTTTCCCACCAAAATCCAACTCCCAAAAGCAAAATTTGTAATAGTTCTCCTTCCACCTAACCCAATCCCTATAAAACGACCGCAGTCCTAAAACAATTCACTTCACCCGATTCACTTCACCTGATCCACTTCTCCTAGAAAACCAGACCTGATCCTTTCTTATAAATTGGAAAAAAACTAAACACCAGCTCCTTTTACACCTGAATCTAACTTACATACAAACACAGTACACGTCGCCTCCTGGTGTCAAACCTTGGAAACGATACACACACAGTACACGTTCAGTCGCCTCTTGGTGTAAAACCTTGGGAACGATACATACACTCAAATTACACGCCGCTTCCTGGTACCTTAACATACAAACATCTTCGCAGGTTTTAGAACCGTGCGTTTTGTTTTGTTGTTAACCCTCCCCTACAAGCGTTACTCAAGTGACGTAGAGTAGATACAAATCCAACCCGTTAACGGCGACAAGCCGCTGACACCAACCGAAACACCATTTTCCCCGAACTCACCGGTGTAAACCGTTTAGTTCGACTTCCCCAGCTTCTAGGCGAAAGCCAAAGACGCTCCATAACCTAACTTTGTATACACACTACACGTTACAAAAACCCCAAACACATATCCATTTATTTCCTGTAATTATACCAGAAAATCATTTTTATTTTAATTCCTGATTAACTTTCATTTTTTATATAAAATCCTGTTTAATTTACATTATCAACAAATCCTGAATAGAGTCCAGATTTCTATAATCAATTTTGATATGATAATAAAAATTGCATTGTATTCACAAAGAAAAGTCAATGTGTAAAATTCCATTATATTAAAACACGTGCAAAAGTTTAACCATTTTAAATACAATCTTTGAGCTTTTCCGTTAATGCAAATTATTACGATTTTCACAATTAAAAGTTCTTACATTTTACTTCACGAAGCTTAATTACGCAGAGTTAAAGAAGATTACCATCTCAGAATATCATTTTAAGGCCCAAATAATCCATTAATTACGAATTCAATTTTGCATATAAAGAAGTAAATATTCAAAATTTATCAACTCACCTGTAAAGGAAAATCGACCGTATTGACTTCGATCATTTTTTCCCAAAGCATAACCCCTTCTTTCATATCCAGATCCAGGCCCGTAAGGCATATTGGTAAAAGATAGGATTACCCTATCCTCACTAACTAAGGCCCCTAATTTAACTAAAAAGATTAAAATAATTCGTTTTAAATACTGATAAACAACGACAGCCATTCTACAATAACAGGCCGGTAAGGAAGCCGCCTATAATAGATGTTTTTCTTTCATTCAAAAATTATAATTAATAATTTAAAATAATTATTCCACTGTTAATTAACAAAGAGCACTAATAAACAACCCTTGTTTATTAGAGAGCAAACGTTGGGGGTATATAAACTATTAATTCTTCTAATTACAGTACAATTTCGAGACCTGTAGAGCAGCAACCCACCATACACCAGTGTCCAGAGTTGCCCAACCCGAGAAGCAGAAAAGTTTCAAATATATATTTTTTGTTTAGTTTTAAAGTACCGTTTTTATTTATTTTGTTTAAACATAGTAATTTATAAAATAAATGCCTGTTTTAAATTGAGGTTATTGTAAACTGTGTCGAACTCACCACCAGTTTCCGAATTGAGCATAAAGCATAAAAAGGGTATACAAAATTTTAAAAACCTTAAAATTTTCTTTTCTCATAATTCCCTTATAAAAGGGTGTTATAAAACTTTATTATTATTCTCATAAAGGAGTTTATTTTACATCAGTATTTATCTTAAAACTTTATTGATAGATTGATATATATATATATATATATATATATATATATATATATATATATATATATGTTAGATACGTTTAAAAGTCGACGGAGAGTGTTGGTTTTCTTTTAAACTTATTTTTGGCAAATTCTGGCTCGTTTTTGAGAAAAATGGATTTTTTTTTATTTGAAAACGCTAGACTTGGAAGAATCTGCATAAAAATATTTCTATCACCTACTAGGGGTAGCTTGTGCATTTTAAAATTAAAAGCTTTTCCTAACATCACAATTTTTATTATTTATTACATATAAATATAATAACTCATTTAAACACTACAACATATTAATACCAAATATGTTTAAATGTCTTTATTTTCAAACTCGAAGCTGCCTCATTCTTCTATTTATTTCATACACCCCTAAATCTACTTTTAAATCTTTAATTTTTCGTAGCAACACCTCAAACCTCTTCTTTCGCTCAACAATAGTTAATACTTGTTCTTTTCTTGCGCTTCCTATCTTGCATACTACCATTTTCGTCATTTCTGCTAATACTTAATCGCGCACACGCAAGAAAGCCTTTTATTATAAATCTGAATCCTTCAAAACCGCTAAGCTATACAAAAATGTCTTCTTCTTTCCATGAACTTATTCTATTTTTATACTTCTAAGAAATGTCATACGATACCCCCTCACATCAATAATCTTTAACCTTGACCACTCTATATTTAGACTTCTAAGAATTGTAATATGATGATGATGATGACATTGCAATTTCTATTTTTAGCTTTTGACTTTGACATACAAATTTCCCGCCAAAACGTTTGACCGCAGAGTGACCTTGTAATATGATGAGGATGGTGACATTGAAATTTCTATTTTTAGCGAAATCCAAAAATTTAAATTTCCCGCTAAATGTTTGACCTCGAAGAGATCCAAAAGCTTACATTTCTCACCACCAGAGGGCGAGTGACCTTGAATTGGTCCAGAACCGGCCCTTAACAACTACTAGCGATAAGAAAATTTATAAAATAATCTACAATAAGAGTAGGATAAGTGTGGATCATCTGTACTCACACGGATCGATCTGCACTTATAGGTAGCTACTTACAGGTTCTGTTTCAGTTATTAATGCATAATTGCATAATATTACCAGTTATGCCACTCCCTTGCGTGGTAGACAAAACAGTCCTTGTCACTTGTTTATTTTTTATTTGCAATCTTTCTCTATGTTTTCCTATCCCTGCATACCTCCCTAGCTTCCGCAAGATTCACATATTGTCTCTGACACGTCCTTGTCTTTTAAAACTCATATTCCTTTCTTTTATCACACTCTAGTGCATTCAGCCAAGTTCCACGCGCTCGGGCTTACCTTTAACTGAATGTAACATAATAAAACTTTCACGCTATTTCCTTGCATGGTAGGGAAAACAATCCCTGCCTAATTTATTTTGAAATCTTTCTCCATGATTCCCTACCCCTGCATACCTCCGTAGCTTCCGCATGATTCATAGATTGTCTTTATCTTTCTTTCTTTTATCATACATTCTACTGCATTCAGCCAACCAAGTTCACTCACATATATCTGCTTTGTTCATCTTTTCGATGTGTCCAAACCAACATAGTGTACTACTTTTACACCTACAAGAAATTTACGGAATTTACTTTGCTTTCGTGCTTTTTTTGACATACCCATGTCTCACTCTCACACAGTACTGACGGGACACAACACGCCATTATAGATTGCTCGTTTTGCAGCTGTACTCACGCTTTCGTTTTTCGATATTGTCCATATACCTCCAATCACTTTCCTCCCAGTATTGACCCGTCGTTCAATCTCGCCACCTATTGTATCATCTGCAGTGAACATTCAACCCAGATATACCAACTCGTTTACTTGTTCAACAATTTCATCATGTAGGGTAAATGCCCTACTCTCCTTTTAACCTTCCCGATAGAGCATCACAATCCTTATTTAGGTCCATGTTCTCACAGATTGCATCAAAATTCTCAGAACTGTTTGTAGCTCATCCGCATTTTCAGTTAATAAGACTGTCATCTGCACACCAGAACTAGTACCTTTACGTCACCAACCATTACATCATTTGTGTCGGTACATGTTTGCCTAACACACTTATTCATGTATACATTGAACATCCACGGTGACATCACATAGCCTTTTCGCACTGCTTAATCAACACTAAAGTATTCACTCACACCTCCTCTCACCCTAACAGATGGCCGGCTACCGTTATATACTGCTCTTATTCCATTTACTTTCACCATATTCATTTAATATTTCTCACAGGTTTTCCCTATTCACTAGATTATATGTTTTCTCCAGATCTACAAACGCACAGTACAGCTTTTATTATACACTTAAACACTCTTCAATCACCTGCTGGAGAGCAACCATTTGGTCAACACATCCTTCTCCTGGCATGAAGTCACCCTGAATATCCCAAATCTTAGTTTGGGTAGTTTCACGTAGTGTATCAATCAGTACTTTTCAAAGTACTTTACCAGGTACACTGAGCACATATTGCTCTATAGTTTTTGCAGTCACTCTTGTTCCTCTTCCTTTATAGATTGGTACAATAATCGTGCTCTTCCAGTCACTCAGCAGTTTTCCACACGCCTGCTCCTTTACCATTTTTCAACTTACCCAAAGTTTTCTCTACCTTATTTAACTCAAAATGCTCCTTAGTTTCATTCACTATTCCTCCTACATTATCCTCATTAAACTCTTCAGTCTTATATTCCTCACTACCGTATATCTTCCGAAATATTCTTGCCAGCACTTCCTCACTTCACACAATCTTCCCACACTATTTCGTTGCTCCTATTCATCACTCCTGTAGCGTTCTGTTTTGGGCCACGCTTTATATTTTTGACCCATTTTCAGAAGAGTTCTTTGTTTCTCTCAAAATCATTCTGCATTTTCTACCTTTCCGCAGCCATCACTTCTTCTCCCTTATTCTCACTACCTTTGTAGCAATCATTTCCATCTACGCACCTTTTTTCTTACATACTGCGTTTATTACCGGTTTATTCCACCAGGCACATGTTTTCTGTCTGCCTGTAGTTGCTCTTCTGCATATCTGCACGGCACAATTCACAACACAGTTTTCAAGCTTATCTGCGCATTTTCAGCGTCATTGTCTTAGTTGTATCTTTCAAACTGCTTCATTCACACTCAACTCTCAACTCACAGCATCTCTATATTTCATTCCCGCACTATGGTCTACCAGTTTATCTACCCTAATTCTTGACGTTCGGTGTACGTTTCCTTACCTTGTCCAGGCCCACTTTTGCCCTAAACACACTCTCATACAACCTAAAAGTGGTCCGATCCGCGCATTACTTTTGTATCTCTCAGTAAATTCAGGGCCGGCTCAGAGGTCGGGAGTTCGAGTATTTTTCCCGAGGCCCCGCGCTTAAAGGGGTCCCGCGCTTTCATATTTCTAACAGTTATTAGTAGCTAGCAAGTTTTTGATACCAAATGCAACGTTTTTTACAAGTCGGATGTTAACGTAGGTCTTGTAGCCATCCTGCCACCAAACATAATAGATTTGGTGTAAAGTTTTCCCCCTTTATTAAGCCTAATGAAAAATAATATTAGGTTGATTTATTCAAAAAAAAATTAGTGGCGCGATAACCGGTTTTTGGTTGACCTGGATCACTCCATTACCCAGTTCAAGGGAAAGAAGGGTATGGAATTGGAACGTCCATTAGAATTGGTCTGTCTGCGCGAACCTGTCACTCGCCAGTCATATGTTTTGTTTTCGATGAGAACACAGCTTTACACCACTCCGCTCTCCTCAGTCGAATGCGGCACACGTAAAGGCGTTGACAAAAACCGTGCGTTCACCTCGTAGTTAGTATTATACGTTTTGTTAATATTGTGTAGTGTAATTGCAAGTAGCTTGCTATAAAAAATAGGTATGTTATATCTTTTTTTAAAAATCTATAATTACTTAAAAATTTGTTAAATTTTGTTTTTCCAATTTTAGCCAAAATCATGTCAAATACTGGTGGTGGTAGAGATCGAGATAGAGGAAGAAAATATATTCCCGGTAATATAAAGATAGGGCTTAAACGAAAGAAAGAAGAGTCAATTAAGTCGCAGTCGGGCGCACTAGAAAAATTTTTAATACCAGTACAACAACTTACACCCATTGTGCAATGATTCAATAACGGAAGATCAACTTTCAACTTGAACATCTACGGAACGGAATTCTACGAAATTAAATATTTTCGAAATTCCCAATTGGCCCGATTTAATAAATGACAACTTGCGTGTAGAAATTGTTAACCGTAAATTGAGTAGTGACAAAATGAAAACTTCTCCAGCAGATAAAGGTAAAAAATATTTTAATAGATTGTTGCCTAATGGAGAAACTGTTCAAAGAAAATGGTTAGTTCATTCTGAAATAACAAATCAATTATATTGTTTCGTTTGCAAGTTATTTCATAATAAGACTAATTCCTTTATAAATGGTTTTAATGACTGAAAACATGTAGGTGATAGACTAAAGGAACACGAAACATCTCAACACCATTACGAATCTATAATGAAATTGAAAAATTAAATAATGTTTTAAAAAGAATAGTAGAAATAATTATTTTTTTAACAAATAGAAATCTGGCTTTTCGTGGAAATTCGGATAAATTTTATGAACCCCAAACCGACAATTTTCTCGGGTTGATAGAATTACTAAATTTGGTGCAGTTTTAAATGAACATATAAATAATTAAAAATTATTATTAATTTTATTAAATACATAAATAAAAAGTTTACCTCGAGTAGGATTTGAACCTACGACCTGTACTTTGCTAGAGTACCGCGCTAACCAACTGCGACATCGAGATTCAAGCCCCAATCGATGTAAATTTTGTCTTTATGTATGTAGAACTGGTGTAAATTCTAAATATAATGAGATTACAATCAAATTACTTACATTAATTTGAACATATAAACAGTTTTATCAATAAAAATAATCGTAACCATACATTTCAAAACGGAATTATTTGTGCTCTTGCTTCGAAAGTAAGGAAAACTATAATAAACAAAATTAAACGAGTTAAGTATTATTCCGTCATTCTAGACTGTACCCTGATATTAGTCACTGGGAACCAATGTCTGTCATAATTCGTATCGTAGATAGACAAGATGAAAATGTAGAAAATGTCGAACATTTTATTAATTTTATAGTAGTAAACGATACAACTGATAACGGTTTAACCGCCTCTATTAGGAATGAATTTACGAAACAGGATTTATTGTTGTCAAATTGCCCAGCTCAATCTTATGATAACGCTAATTATGTTTTTGAATTCGTAATGAGTTTGGTGATTTGGTATGAAATACTAAACAAAGTCAATATTACAAGCAAACTTTTTCAAAAACGTGGAATTCAAATTTCTGTAGTTTTAGAACACCTAAAACAACTTTAAAATTTTTTTAAAAGTTACAGGAATTCTGGGTTTGAAGATGCGATAATTAGTAGTGGTGAAATATGTAGTAATGTAATCACCAGAATTTGAAACGAAACGTATTTCCAAAAAAACAAAAATGTACACGTATGAAAACAATGATGACATTGGAAACGATGCAAAACAGTTATTTTTTAAAATTTTAGATTGTGCTATTGTTGCTCTGGATAAAATATTTGAACAGTATACTCGTTATAATGAAGTATTTGGTTTTTTACACATTTGGAAATTCAAAAAATAAAGTGAGGATGTATTAAAAAAAATAGTGCAACGATCTTCATCTATTTCTTCAAGATGGCGAAAATGCTGATATTGATGGTTACAATTTATTTCATGAGTTAAAATTTTTGTCACAAATTATTCAAGAGAATACAACTCCATTAGATTGCCTGAAACAAATTTGCAAAGATAATATAGACTATGTATGTCCCAATACATATATAGCATTGACAATTATGCTAACAACGCCGGTTTCAGTAGCTTCCGCCGAACGCAGTTTTTCCAAGATCAACCATGCAACCAGATAGGTTAGAGGGGGTGGCTACGTTGTCAATAGAGCAGGAGGTAACAAAACAGATAAATTTTAATGATATTATCGAGCAATTAGCAGTAAAAAAGTTTGTACGAAATAGGAATAAAAAATATTATGTTTATGTATGTATATTATTGAATATATTTAAGAAATAAATATTTCATTGCATAAATTTTTTTTGGGAAGGGGCCCTGCATGGTAGATAGACTATCAAGTCAATCATACTTTAAGATTCACCTCATTGTACATATGCACATTTTTATGCTTATATACTTTGTAGAAGCAACTAAGCTTTAGATCAAATTTCACAAAATGATAAGCGATCTTGTTTTACGCAAATTATGCTACACAGCTAGCTAAATAACTACAGTCAGTTTTATTTAAATACTAATTAAACATTATTAAAAATTAAGGCAAAGAAGGGTAAGAGAAGATAATGTAACTATGCATTACACACCGTAACTTTATTTAATTACTTGATTAAGTTATTATCTAACTTCAATAAAAACAATTATTTACAAACTGAGTACCCTGCCTTTCAAGATCTCGTTGAATTTATTTACGTAAATTCTCTTTAATCCAATTTAAATACTTTGCTGTGTTCGTGTACACGGAAGGGTAACGTGTACCACAGCCTCTTCCAAATACCAGTATCCCCACTTGTACCCACTGATTGTTTATTGAGAGCATTAGTGGGCCACCACCATCTCCATGACAAGTAACTGCTTCGCTTTCAGTTGCACATAAATGAAATTGAGATAAAACATATGTTGATTCGGAATCATACGTTTTCTTGCACTGCTCGTGTGATACTAAGCTTGTTAAAATTTTCTTTTTAATACTAGTGACTTGGTCAAGATATGCTACTCTTCCCCAGCCAGAAACCGCAAGCTCTTGATTATCTTGTAAATTTAGATCATCTGATAATGGTAAGCAGATTGGCCGAACATAATCTGCAGAATAAATTTTAATGGTTAAATGTGCACTCTAGGTCATTTACCTGAGTATTCGGCTGGCCTGGAAAGTCGAATAAGTCCAATATTATTCAGTCCTGATCTTCTTTTATACTTTGGGTGACGAATTCTTTCTCCAATGTCAAATTCCTGAACAGGATCGGTACATTCTTCACCAATATTGTGATATTTAATGCAATCCTTATCACTGGTTACATTGAAATCACCAAGGCGCACCCCTGTTCTGAATACAGCTTTTATCAGCTTTTTATGCTAATTGCACATACTTACAGGGTATAGGTCTGATCATATAGACAATGCGATGCAGTGAGTACATATTGTATGTTTATTAAGGATCCTGTACACCTGATTGTCTTATCTACATCATACACTAATTGAGCCATCCATGGAAATTCATCTATTGAGATACTATCGTTATCCCTATTGTAATCATCGATGCGTTGCAAACCACAATATGTTCTGGGCGGCAACAGGTCATTTAAACAAATTATTAGCCCTGTCCAAATAATAAATTGTTAAATATGTGTTATAAACATTTACATTTACCTGCTATGTTCAGTATTACAGTTAAACGGAGTAAGTGGCACATCATAATGGATAGTATCTGAAAACGAAAACCTCTTAATGAAATATACAGTACTAAACATGTACGTATATGCACAGTGAGCCAAATTAAGTTGGAATTGAAACCCTTCCAATTTTGACAAGGATTTTATTCAATGGGTGCGTTTAAGCTCGTTGCAAAATCGAATTG
The DNA here is from genome assembly GCA_036346205.1 of Vesta saturnalis. Taxonomy (NCBI): domain Eukaryota; kingdom Metazoa; phylum Arthropoda; class Insecta; order Coleoptera; family Lampyridae; genus Vesta; species Vesta saturnalis. The sequence continues at coordinate 8,552,377 of JARFJB010000762.1, read as the reverse complement.
CGCTATTTACAAACCGACTAGCATTTTTTTAAGAAGGATATTTACGGGAAAACATGGCCTGAAAATATCAATATACTAAAACCAAAACCTGAAAAATGGCAATTTTTTTGTGGGCATTAAGTAACAAATGCCGATTTGTCGAGATTGCTTTGTGAATAAACATTTTTTATTAACCTTTTTTAAAAAAAATTACTCAAATTTATAAGATTAAATACTACTGAGAATTATAAAACAATACAAATGATAACTAGAAATAGCAACAAACAAAAAATTAAATATTTTTTATAAGAATTGATTACGGATGAAGCCCCTTTCATTATCGACCACAACCTGTAAGCGTCTGCTCCATTGGCTAATAGAAGTGTTTATAATGCGTTGACTAAACATATCTCAGCAATAAATGATTCTGTTTTTTAAATCGTTTATTGTAATATTGTAATGGTTTCCAGAACTCCCCATATGCAGTAATCAACGGGGTTTAAGTCCGGGCTGTTAGTCCTGCTTGATAATTTCTGGGTAACTTTCTTGTAAAAATCTTATTGTGCTGCGGGAAGTATGGGAGGGCGCTCCGTCTTGTTGAAAACAATAATTATCACTTATATTTTTAATTTCGTAAAGCAAATTTGCAAGCACATGCTGTTGGTAGATTCCTCAATATATCTTGACACTTCTCTCAATAAAGATAACGCTGGTTTTTCCTGATATAGAAACAGATGGAAAGGTTTAAGTTGTCACAGTTCGCGACACTAATAATACATTTGATAAATAAATATTATTAAATAACAAAGAAACAATTATAACTCGGAAAGCTAAATTAAAAATAATTGAGAATCATTTGGTCGAAAATAAATAACATCATCCGGTGACAGGCGCGAGAGCCAGGAATGGAGTAGGGAGCAATCCGTTTGAAACGTGACGTGAATGAAGGGTATGTAAGTGAAAAATGTATATGTATGTATATGTGAATTTCGATATCAATACAGTAAGTATACACTCTATTATTTATATCTTTCTTGCCTCTGTCTATATTTCTACTTTTGACTTCCTTACATGTCGAGGCAGTAGACAAATAACTGTCCGGTAGTAGGACGATACCGTTAGTAGGGAATGCTTTTCGTCCGGGGCACGATTACTCAAGAGAACAATACAATTGCCACATGCATCCACATAGATACAAGGGACGGTCAAGGTCGAAACAGGCAGGCCCAGTTGCTGACGACTGTGCCAGGAATGAGTGGCGAGTAGGCACGTGGCATGTTAGAGGTATGCATGGTAAAGAATTTGAAATTGCAAATGTAATGTACGAAAAACACCTTGATATTCTGTGTGTATCGGAGACAAAACGCAAAGGAAAGGGTGCTGTGGAGATGGAGGATGGCAGCATAGCATTATGGTCAGGAGTTGAGACTGAAGCGCACGGCGCAAAAGGTGTGAAAATATGTATTAAACAGTACGAATTGGTATCTCGCCGGGTAATATGGGTTAGAATGAAAGTGGAGTTTCGAAGAATTTTTCTTATTGCATGCTATGCACCGGTGAATGGAGAAAGAGGCCAGGAGCGTGAGAACTTCTGGAATGAAGTAGAGAACGTGTAGAACGTATTAAGCCAAACGAAAGAGTGATGATAGTGGGGGATATGAACGGATGGGTGGGTGTACAGGGAGAACATACTAAACTCGTTCTAGGAAAATTTGGAGACCAAAGAGTCAATGAGAACGGTGAACATCTGTGTGGAAAGAAGCCTATTTGTATCCAATTCGTGGTTTAAAGATAAAAATGTGCATATGTATACATGGCAAAGAGGTGAATCTAAAAGTATGGTAGGCTTGATAGTGTATGATGAACGGCTTAGAGGCCTGGTGAAAGACACAAAAGTAATGCGCGGATCGGAGTGTGGATCGGACCACTTTTTGGTTTTGTCGACAGTGTGTTTAAGGTAAAAGTGGTTCTAAAGAAGGAAAACAAACGTAGTGTAAAAGTCCAGAATTGGGGTAGACAAACTAGTGGATAATGGTGCGAGAATGAAATACGCAGATTCTGTAGGTAAGGAGTTGAATGCGAATGAAACAATGTTGAACGAGCAAATAAAAGACACTGATGTTGAAAATACATGGATAATCCTGAAAACCTGTGTTGTCAATTGCGCCGTGCGGATATGTGGAAGAGTGACTGCGGCTAGACAGAATAAATGTGCTTGGTGGAATGAGACGGCAAAAAAATGAGACTGAGAAAAAGTAGTTGAATGATTTGTATGAGGTGTACAGATTAAGAAACAAAGACACCAAGGAGACAGTGAGAATAAGTAAAGAGGAAGTGATGGCTGTGGAAGGAGAGAAAATGCAGTATGATTTTGAGGTAAATAAAAAATTCCTCTGGAAATGGGACATATATACAAAACGGGGCCCAAAACTGAACGCTACAAGAGTGATAAATATGAGCAACGAAATAGTATGGCGCGATTGTGAAGTGAGGAAGGATACTTCGGAAAGCTGTACAGTAGTGAGGAAAGTAAGACTGAAGGGTTAAATAAGGAGAATGTAGAAGAAATTGTGAATAAAACTGAGAAGGATATTGGAATAAATGAGGTAAAGGACGCGGTAGAAAGGTAGAAAAACGGCAAGGGAGCAGGCGTATATGAAATCACTGGTGAATTGCTAAAGTATGGGGGTGCAAATCTTATACGAAGAATGTGTGAATTATTCAATGTATGCCTTATGTGTTGAAAAGTGCCGAGGGATTGGAAGAGCGCGATCATAGTACCACTGTATAAGTGTGAGTGATCGCAATAATTACAGAGGAATAAGTTTTCTCAGCGTGCCTGGTAAAGTATTTGGAAGAGTACTGATTGATAGAGTACGAAAAACTACACAAACTAATATTTGGGATGTGCAGGGTGGCTCAATACCAGGGAGAGGACATGTCAATCAGATGGTTGCTCTTCAGCAGGTGATCGAAAAGTGTTTAAGTGTAAAAAGGAAGCTGTACTGTGCGTTTGTAGATCTGGAGAAAGCATACGACAGAGTGAATAGGGAGAAGCTGTGGGAAATATTAAATGAATATGGCATAAATAAAGGTCTAATAAACGGAATATCGGCAGTATACAACAGTAGTCGGGCATGTGCTAGTGTGAGATAAGTTGTGTGTGAATACTTTAATATTAAGCAAGGAGCGCTACAAGGTGTGTTTGTGTGTGTGTGTGTGTGTGTGTGTGTGTGTGTGTGTGTGTGTGTGTGATGTTACCGTGGTTGTTTAATGCATACATGGATAAATGTGTTAGACAAGCATATACCGATATAAATAGTGTAATGGTTGGTGACGTATATGTACGACCTCTGGTATATGCAGATGACACAGTCTTAAGAGACAGTTCGGATGATCTACAAACTGCCCTGAGGAAGTTTGATACAGTCTGTAAGAGCATGGACCTAAAGGTAAACGTGAACAAAACTAAGATTGTGGTGTTCAATCGGGAAGGTTGAAAGGAGAGTAGAGTATTTACTCTGCAAGGTGTAATTCTGGAACTAGCGGACGAGTTAGTATATCTGGGTAGAATGTTTACTGCAGATGGCACAATGGAGGGCGAGATTGGACTAAGGGTCAATGCTGGAAGGAAACTGATTGGAAGTAGGTATATGGACGATAATGGGAAACAAAAGCGTGGGCCTGGATGCGCAACTAGCAATGAATAATGGCGTGTTTGTCACACTACTGTATGGAAGTGAGACATGGGTATGCCAAAAAAAGCATGAAAGAAAAATAAATGCCGTGTGTATGAGATTCCTAAGAAGCGCATGTGGTAAAACGAGAAGGGACAATATAAAGAATGAGTGCATAATGAAGGAGTGTGGCGAAGAAAAGACGATGATAGATAGATATAGAAGTAGTGCATTACGTTGTTTTGGTCACGTTGAGAGGTTCCTGAGAAGCGCATGTGGTAAAACGAGAAGGGACAATATAAAGAATGGGTGCATAATGAACGAGTGTGGCGAAGAAAAGGCGATGATAGATAGATATAGAAGTAGTGTGTTACGTTGGTTTGGTCACATTGAGAGAATGAGCAACGCAAGATTAACGAAGCAAATATATGCGGGCGAAGATACAGGTAAGGCCTGGTAGGCCGCGTAAAACTTGGCTGAATGTAGTAGAAGGTATGATAAAGGAAAGAAAGAAAGATAAGGGCGTGTCAGAGACAATTTAGGAATCTTGTGGAAGCTAGGGAGGTATGCGGAGATAGGAAACCATGGAGAAAGATTGTAATTGAAACATAAATAAGACGCAGGGATTGTTTTACCTACCTTCCAAGGGAATTGTGTAAAGGTTAAGTTAAGTTAAGTTGATTTTAACCTCGGCGAAACCCCTACGATTTTACACCCGCGTGATGTGAAAGTTGATTGTAACCTCAACGAAATTTTTGGGGTCCTTGTAGGGACCAACACCCTAGAACAAAGTTTCGAGGCCTAAAGGTATTATATGGGTTGGCATGAAACCCTCAGTATTAGAAAAATAGTTCAAATTTCAAGTTTCCCTTCTATAACAATTACAGTAATCACTCATCTCTTTAAAAACATACCACTAGATGAAGCCACGATCCTGAAGCAATTTACTTTCCCTACTTTCGAGCTGATATTTCAAATTTTAAGATCTTATTCTTCCAATACTTCTAAATATATCGCTAGGTAGAACCACGATCAAACCCTATTACGGAAATCTATAATTCCCTTATTTAAAAACACACAGCAAGTTTAGGAGCCCTACCGCTGTCCTACGTGATAGTATGCGGCGCCTATTACTAGAATACTATTTTAAATTATCAGTTTTCCCGTTATAACGCTATAATAAACAAGGGGGCCTTGTATAGAGGCTAATACCCAAGAACAAGTACCGGAACCCTGTCTTACTAGATCTTATCCGGCCCTCATTATTAGAATATAATTTCAAATTTCAAGCTTTTTCGCTATCACAATTAAAGTGATCTGTAAAAATGTCACACCACATGGAGCCACAAACAAACAAGCAAAACCAAACTATCAGAATACAGAGCCTTAGGTCTCCAATCAACATACTTTACCCCTAGGCCACTAATTCAGTAATTACCGATTCATTGCAAAGGCAGAGTCACTAGTATTCTTTCCAAAATGTAGCTTCACAATAAGGAATTAATTATTCTAGCGCCTTATGGAAATTTCATATACGTACTCGCATATAATAGAAAACTAGTTAAGATAAATAAAGACGTCCAAGAACGTTAATTACACTTAATCGCATGTTTTCACATATGATTAAATCCTTTTTCTATTAATCAGTAATAAATAAATTTGTATAAATTAGTTTTTCTTTTAAAGATGCGTGTAATGCTTAATTCTATCAGTGTCGCCGCGTTGGTCTTTTAAGTGCATGTCTTCTTTTTAGTTCACCGAAAAACTAATACGCATTTACCTTCTAACCCAAATCCCATACGTTAGAACACCAAATATAAGTGCTATTCCATTTTTGAATCGTATCTATTATACGCATAAATCAACAGGTGTAACTTTGAAACCCGTGCGAGCTTACGAACGAGGATTCTAGAACATTTAGGGCTGTTCAAGAGAATTGAAAATTGAAAACTTAATAAAATGTAAACCAAAAATGTGTTTCAAAAAAGTTTGCGTTAGTCATGTTTCCGTTAAAATTTTGTTGATAACTACAACAATTTTACAAAACGAATTCAAACTAGGCCGTTTTACCTCAAGATGTCATTGATAGAGCAAATAGTATAAACACCATAAAAATCAAACAATTTCCACAATGAAGCATTAAAAAAATAGCAAATTTTAAATAATGTTATGGTAATAAGTGGATATGATGTGTTAAATATTTTGATGTCTGGTGTTAGCACCATTCATGTATTCATCGTTTTTTATTCAATCGAAGGAATATGGCCCCTCGTCATTATGGGAGTAATATTCAATTCTTGAGGAATACGATTAGCATGAATGAAAAGATTGACAAAGTCATGTCAAAAGTTGTTTGATTCCATTCAAGGGATAAATGTAGAAAAAGATGTTAAAAATGCTGAGGTTCGGACTGAAGACGTATTCAAGAAGATTTTAACTAAGAAAAATGACTGCCATTATATGTTATGCACGGTATTGTAATTACTCATTTTTTTCAAAAGAGTTTACTTTCAATTATTTTAAGTTGTTCCAATTGGATTCTTTGGAACTTGCTGATGTGACTAGTTATGCAATCGCTCAATAAGTGACGTTAAAGATGAGGACAAAATTCTAATCCCAGCAAAAATCGGTTTCAGATCTATAAACCAAGACGTTTATTCCTAACTGTATTGGCAATATACAGGGTAGCCCAATAGTGCGTGGGTGGAAGATTGTGGGTTTATTAAGGAATAATTCTAAAGCTTGTTGATGGGATATGGTGGGGTATCCTTAAAGCTGCTAACCTAAAATATTTTCACTTGAATCGCAAAGTTTATACAGGGATTTATAACAAAGTTACATTTTTTTAAATTGATCCCCCAGTATATTATTGCATATTTGGTTTTCTTGATCAATTCCAGTGAGACTTTATGTATCACACATAGCACCTAGAATGAATCGTTCGGCCTCAATTCGTCATTTTTACAAAAGGTAGATGTCTAAAAACACTAGATATCTCTGTGATCACAAAACTTAGAAGATCATGACTCTGTGATGTTACTAGACATGAAATGTACTAGTGTTAACCGGGTTCTCAAATTCGAATTCTTGTGTTGAGGGAAATTACTTTGTCAATTTAGAAAATTTCAATCACTGGTAACTTGATTTTTTCGAATGGAACAGTCATTTTTTCATTTTCGCATTAAATGCGGAATTTTTTTAGCTTTCTAACGAAATAAATTAGTGGGTACCTATCTTCGGTAGATTTCTTTTAATTTCACAATTTAGTTAGTATTATCTAGTAAGCCATAGAAAGTAAACAAAAAACGATTCATATCATAAAACATTATTTATTAAGTAGAAAAATACATAAACACAAAAAACAAAATTACGAGCTAAAATAAAAAAAAATTATTTTAATAAATATTCAGAATGTCTACCACCTTGTTCTAAGCAAATTTTAATTCTGCGACGAAAATAATTTTTAATCTTATTTAACATTACTGGGTTAATAGTTACTAAAATATTTCGTATTCTATTTTTCATATCTTCCGCAGTGGTTGGTAGTTCAGCATACACTTTTTCCTTGCTGTACCCCTAGAAAAATAAATCAACAGGGGCAATATCTGGAAATCTCGCTGACCATCGTGTTTATCCATTCCTTCCTATCCACTTTGCAAAAAGTGCATTATTAAGCCATCCACTTACTACACGGGCACGGTGTGAAAATGTATGCCCCTAATTCGAGTGAGTACAAATAATTTATTATCCAGGAAATTCAAATGAAAATTAGAATTTAGAATACCGTTGAAGAAAAGGGGACCAACAACTGAAGTATCGAATATGCCTGCCCAAACATTAATCGACCATTTCTCTTGGCTACGAACTCGGAAATAGTGAGGGTTATAATCTGAGTAATAATGAAAATTGGGCTGGTTAACAAATCTGTAAACATGATCTTATCCAAAAATTGTGCATTTTCATTTAACTTTTGTTCTACCCAATTGCAAAAGTTAATCCCGTTTTGAAAATCGGTCTCCTTGAGCTCTTAATGTAGTTGAATGCGCTAAGGGTGAAATTTTTTTTTTAATTATTCCTCTTTTTATTTTATTTTCTAATTTAGCTCGTAATTTTGTTTTGTATGTGTTTTTCTACTTAATAAATAATGTTTTATAATGTGAATAGTTTTTTGTTTATTTTCCACGGGTTACTAGGTGATACAAAATAAAAATAGAAAAATACAGCAAATGAATCAGGAATTGTGAAATTAAAAGAAATCTACCGAAGATAGATACCGACTAATTTATATCGTTAGAAAAGTAATCATTCCGCATTTGATGCAAAAATGAGAAAATGGCCGTTCCATTTGAAAACATCAGGTTACCATTGATTGAAATTTTCTAAATTGACGAAGTAATTTCCCTAAACAGAAGAATTCGAATTTGAGAACCCGGTTTACACTAGTACATTTCATGTCTAGTAACATCACAGAGTCATGATCTTCTAAGTGTTGTGATCACAGCGATATTTAGTTTTTTTCAGACATCGTTTGTAAAAATGCCGAATTGCGGCTAAACGATTCGTTTTAGGTATTATGTGTGATACATAAAGTCGCATTATAATTGACCAAGGAATCTAAATATGAAATAATATACAGGGGATTCTATTAAAAAAAATGTAACTTTGATATGAATCGCCCTGTATAAACTTTGCTGTTCAAGTGAAAATACTTTAGGTTTGTGGCCTTAAAGATACCCCACCACATCCCATTGACAAACTTTAGAAATATTCCTTAATAAACCCACAATCTACCACCCACTCACTGTTGGACTACCCTGTATATAGAAATTGTGACAAAATACTTAGGTCTATAACGACAGCTTGCAGAACATAATCACTTATTTGTTGCAATCTAGTAAAATGCAGCACACGGTGAGTGGGTAACCATAATATTGCACCTACATACGGCATATGCCGAAGTCTGAAAAATATACGAGTCGCTGCCTGAGAAAAACCTAAGCCACACCATTTGCTAATACGCGAGATAGCCTAACAGATTTGTCGAGACTTGCTAGCTGAAAAAGTTTCACTGTTGCAAAAACATATACTTAAGAATCCGTTCAACATAAAAGCTTAAAGTTCATCAGTTGCTGCTGAATACGACAATAATAGGAACAAAAGTGATATATTGTCCATCAGAGGAAATATTTGAACTATTTGAATTACGAGGTATGTAATTCTTTCAGGCCATATTGAAGAGGTAAGACGGGCTCTTAAAATATCGTTCATTTTGAACAATTTATTATTGTATATTAAGTCAAAATAATATTGTTACTTAAATATTTTTTCTACTGTTTGTAAGTTAAATGGACAAATCGATGTTGCGAAGTTGACGTCAGTAAGGTGAAATTAACATATCTGTATTGTAAAAATGTTACTACTATGCTATAGTACCAGCCGGTTTTTGAGAGTGTAAACTTGATCTTGGTTGACAGAAACAAGTATTTTATGACGAAGGGTTCAGATGACGTAACATGCATGGTACTTCACTTTAAAAATACAACTTAAATTAAATACTCTTTTTGACTCACCTTGTGCAATTAAAAATAATTTTAAATTATAGTCCTCTTTGATATTCACAAGTTTTGTTTGAAATATTTTTTGTTAAAGGTAACCAAGCTGTATCGAATTGGTACCACAAGACACGTTGTTTACTTGGATGTAGAATCTAGAAAACTAATAACAGTAATTTGCATAACTTGATTGGATATTTACATTTTTTGTAAACCATTTGTTACAATGAACGTATCATAAACGTTTTAACGAATAATTATAATTTTCCTTTAATCTTCTCGATGTCTCAGTTAAAGTAGATAATTGCAGACCCAATGACCTTAACTTAATTTACATAACATGTTTGCTTTATTATGAACAAGTAGATTTTTTAACAGTATTTGTTATTAATGGAAAAAAAATTATTCAATTGCACAATTTAATTTTTCTATAACCTCGCGTTGATCGAAAGAACAAATCAAGATTATTATTACATAAAAAGGAATTCCACAGCATACATGACTTATGGTAATATCAAGGTTATCAATAATTTTAAAGTAATACAGCTGATTCTAGAATAATTGATCAAATCAAACGTAGAATACATAATCACGTGATTTATTTGATATTTTAATAGTTATTAATTTATTTCATTAGTTTCAAAATATATTGTTTGCCGAAAGGCACTATGTGGAGGCCAACAGCTCTAGGAGCCTTGAGAATGCATTTTTGGTTGGAATATAACCGCTTTTACTAAAGTTCAATTCAACAATTTGTAGAAATAATTACCTACTTTGAGTTTCCAGTGTTAGTTATCGCTTTGGATTAGTTTTAAATAAAAATATTGCTTCATTTTTTATTTTAATATAAATAACCTACCACAGGCCCTAACATCATATAGTACTTACAAGAATAAGCAGATTGCCGACTAACTACAGTGGAAATGGGCGGATTTTAGATAAGACGCAGAATGGTTGAAATTTGACATCAAACACTTGATCTAAAACAATGCTTAATATCCCGAATACTTGTCCTACGAGCACTGCTATCTAAGTGATGAATGTAATCAACTGCTTTAAGTCCTTTTTGCAAATATAAATCCAAAATATTATCAATTCTAATTTTTCCGCAAAAATCAGTAAATTCTAATACTATTCGTTTTTAAATAACACGTAAAATTTACATTAAAGTTCATTTGTATGTATAACTCATACGTTAAATACTCAAATTGTATTACATCTTGACTTATAGAACATTATTCAATTATGTGTTACACTTTTGTGTTAATTTTAAATATAAATTCCTGTAGAGCTTGACAAAAATAGCTCCGCGGGTGATAATTTCAGCCCCCTGTGCACACAAAGAAGGGAGAACCTATTCGGAGGGAAAAATACAGATACTACGCGCGGACGATTCAAGGTGCATACAGTATTACGTAGACAAAATATATAAATAAAAGTGCAATATGCACAAAGAAAGTAATTATGTTTTATTCACCAAATTTTGTATATATGGAATAAATAATTTGTCGTAATCGAGATAAGAAAGAATATTTGGATTAAAGAAAATGTTCACACAAATTACACAATTTAAAAAATATCGCAACATGCACCATAAATAACCTAACCAACTAAAAAGGCTTAATTCCTGGAACTACATTACAGACGACTTCACATAAACAATAAACTTAATTCGCTTTTAATCAGACTGTACAAGACGTACACGTATTGAAGTTGAACAATGAACGTCTCCTATTCAAGTGATTACTTTCCTTCAAATATCTCTGCCGATCACTGCGCAACAATGAGCGCTGTTTACTTTTATTACTTCACCCGCATAGCTATTCTTGTCATACTTTACACAGAAGCAATACGGTTTCTCCAGTGCGGGTCTAAATTTCCATTAAAAATTCGAAAATATCCATTCTAAGTACGTGCACTATTGTTTTCTCATATTAAACAATATCTTACATATTCCAGTGGTGTAACACTTACAACAAACTTACAAGTCCCGCGTGTAAATCTTTATTTACACAACTCCTTCGTTACCAACAGATGTCTCAACATTATTTTATTAACCAACTATTGTGGCTGTCATCGTTTTGTTGGGTAAAAGCAAGAATACTTAGCCATGATTCGCCAGTCAAAGAAACCACATTTCGTCTATATATCTTTTAAATTTAAACACTGGTCACTTGTGTTATGAACTGTGTTCTTTACACCTTTATGTAAAAAGTAAAAAACTTGTTTTTTGGAAGATATTTTAAAAAATAGTACACATCAATAATGTTACATTTCTGCTCACACTCTACCGAATCATAATCCATATTTTGCAAATTATTCTCCAGGCGCTCAATAAAGTTCCTGTACACACGTTTGCAATTCTCATTCCCTGCAAGTCTACTTAACTGCGGAGTAGAGGTGGGATCTTTTGTTGCTAAACTCAGCATGTAGCATACAAGCTGGTCGTCGAGTAACATGAATAAAATAAGTCTTTTATAAACACCCTCGTGCTTAACTCATATATATATATATATATATATATATATATATATATATATATATATATATATATATATATATATATATATATATATATATATATATATATATATAGCTGCCCCTATACATGCCGACTGTATTTGTATCGATACGTTCCTGAGCCCTGAATCATAAATAACTGGTACCTTTTCGTCATCAATGGATACACGAGTGTCACTGTACCAAAGGTACTTAACGGCAGCAATGCGTGTCCTATTACCGCGCACCACTTGCCTAATTTTCTTCATCTAGTGCCTCAACATAGGCTAGTCCACAACCTGACTTCAACCCCTTAAAGTTAACTCACTGATTATTTAAGATGCCTGTTGTAATCATCTGCCACAGAGAGCCCTCATGCCTCATTATTATGTATGACTCGGTTTTGTCGTGTTGCATGATGAACTCTACTGTAAAAGTGTCATCCTGAAATCTAGTAAATAACCTGCGTTAGAGGTGTAGTATTGATCGGTTGTTGTTGACACATTTCTCTTGCCACACTCGCATGCTTGTCTCACATAACTGCCTATTTACAACCAACGATGTTTTGTTTCTCGGATCGTTAAGTGGTAGCCATGCATCTGCTGTCAGTTCGATAGGCTTGGTTACCCTTGACAGAACGAGCAGTGCTACTTTTATATCTCTAGTATGTATCGTCCACAGTTAGCTTTCTACTAGCTCGTTTTGGAATATTACGCACTATTCCAGTTCCCACGCTGCACCATTACTGTCGAAGATGATGTCGGTTGCCCCTTCTACAATGAGGAAATTGTTCAAATGGATTCGTTCTGAAAATCCTTACCTAACGATCATTTTCCAGTTTTTTAACAATAACGTAAGGACCAATGTAATGAGGAAACAATATCTTTATTTCCATTAACTGCTTGTTACAACCGTTCTTCGTATAATCCTCACCAGTATTTTTTCGCCTGGATCATAATAGCTAAATTTAATGCTTTCTTATAGTATGTCACCACGCTTTTAAGCTGATTCTCATAGGATTGTGTCTACGGAAGAGGCGTATTAGCGTATCTTACCTTATACCGCATTCAGCAACAGTACTGTGTAAATGACGTAACGTTTCTCTCTTCTCAGTGTCGTTGAAATAAGGTAGACGCATATTAGAGAACGTACATTTTGTTAAAATAGCTTATGTATGATAAAATCTTACGTTAAGACACTAATGCATTTAAGGCAACATAAGCGCTAGTATTTGAATCAAGAATGAACAATTTTGATACAATTTGATACGTTTAATTCAATTGCGTACCGCTTTGGCTAGAAACTAAAAAATTCCTGTAAACATGGGTTCTTCAGAGAGCTAGATTCCTTAAAAGATGGCTTTCAAAAACTAGTTTTCGGTTTATAGCTCCGGAACGACTACAGCTATCGCAATCACTTTTAGGAAATAAATTTTGGTCAATAAAGCCAATTATTTAAGACCTTCAAACAGGCTCGGTTTTAAACCTAAAGAAGCCAAAGAAGTTGTTCGATGAAGAAGATGCTGCTACTGTTCTCGCCGTTCATTCCGCAACAGAAGTTCCAAGGTTGTCTTTAAGAAGAAGGGCACTACGAATTGGGATAGGTAAATCTCATTTACAAAGATCTTCAAGGAGAACAAAATTTTACCGTTTAAGCCGCAATTTAGGCAAACTTTAGAGAACGGTGATGAAGCCAAACGTCTGGATTTTTGCTTGGAAATGGGCAATAGAGTTTTGGAAGATTCAATTTTTCATAAATGAATAATATTCTCCGATGAATCGACCTTTTCAACTAACGGAGTCGTTTCCTCCCAACATTGCCGTTACTGGAGTAGGACGAATCCAAACTTCCGAATTGCTAGTCACAGACAATGATTGAAAAAAGTTAATGTGTGGTGTACGATTTCCTACCATGGAATTATTGGTCCATATTTTTTTGATCAAAATTTAAATCGTTATTCATATTTGGAAATGTTGCAAAATTGTTTAACTGATGAACTGGATAAATTGCCATTGAACTATCAAATTGAAATGTTCTTCCAGCACGATGGGTGCCCTGCACATTATGCCGGTACTGTTCGCCAGTGGCTCAATACAGAGTTCCATGATAACTGGATAGGAAGAGATGGTGCCATTTTATGGCCGCCGAGAAGTCCTGATCTCACAATAATGGACTTTTATCTGTGGGGTCGTTTAAAACAAATTGTGTACAGTGAGCCATTAGACAATGATGAAGAGCAATTGAAAAATAGGATACAGAATGCTGTCCAGTGCCTATCAATCCAAGAAATAAGGCGCAGTTTCAATGAATTCAGAGCTCGCATTGAAATCTGTGCGGAAAAAGGAGGAGCATTATTCGAATAGAAAATTATAGTTCAGTTGTTTGAGAATTTCATTTCATTTTACCATCAATTGTTAAATTTATTAATTAAAACTTGTGAGACCAATTTGATTATTCCTTTGAAACAAATCAATTTACTTCAAAAAATTACGAAACGCTCGAATTTTTCAAGAAAAATGATATTATCTCGAGAACCGTTTGAGTTAAATAGCAAGTAATTTGTGTTTCGGGGGTTTGAAAACAAGCAGGGCAAATCAGCAAGAATGAAATTATCTGAGAAATCAAAAAGAAGAGAATTTTCTCTCTTTTAAAATCGATCCAGGGACATACTGTATATATATATATATATATATATATATATATATATATATATATATATATATATATATATATATATATATATATATATATATATATATATATATATATATATATATACGAAGGCGGTTAGATTAGAGAACAGTTGTATAATTTAAGGCATGTTCATGTAGTTTGAAAAAGTGCATTATTGTTTATCGTTTCCGAGATTTAAAACGAAATGCGATTTTTGGTTTTTTTTTCGTCATTCCTTTATTTTGAAAGATTTGTAAAAAACAAAGGTACTTCTTCATTGTCACTTTTTGAATTCTGATGGCATTTGTAACAACCCTTTTTGAGTTATATTAAAATATACCCTAATTTAAGGTCTTTCATTCGTTCTGTTGTAAATATAAGAAAAATTCTAATTATTGAAATATAGGTAAGTGGTAGGCTTAATTTGCATTTCTTTTTAGGGGTTTATAGTGCATACTTCTTAAAGGTTTATACTTCCACTTCCATAAATTATTTTCTTCTGATCATTTTATTCGCGCAATGCGTCATCATTAACTTAACTCTTTGCGCAAATCTTTCGCGCACGACCACATCATCTCATTTCAAAGCATCCATTTTTTTCAATTCCTGATGAAAGTCGTATTGGTAGGAAGCTTTTTGGTGTTTTCTACCTAAATTTTAGTGTAAAGTGCCATTAATTTGATGGTAAGATATTTTAACGAATCATACTAAAAATTAAAACATTTGCTCTTTTCAGGCACTTTTTTTTTACTGTTACTTTTACTTTACTTTTACTTTGATTACATTTTAAATACGCTTTCATTTTATGATTACAATTTTTATTGGAAAATTTCAAGATAATGCATTAAACAGATTATTCCATTTCATGAAGATAAATTTTTAAGAAGGAAAATTCCAGTTTTTGGTGTAGCTTACAACGTAAAGCATTATTTTAAGATATTGCGCAATATTGTGGCAAAGATGACATCACCTCAGTTGAAATTTCCGTAATTTAGATACCAGAGGTTATTAAAAAATTTGTGTATAAAAATTTTACAAACAGGTACTTAATGTTTAATGATTATTTAGTAATTTAAGGTTTTTACAATTAGTTTTTAAGATATATTTTATTTAACCCTATCACGTTAAATATTTAATAAACGTAGTTGCATATTTTTTATTATTTTACATTTTGATAAAATTTTTAGTGTAAACCTCGGTTTAGTTATTCCGAGTATTATTAAAAAATAACTTGGCGTCCGAGATCATTTTATTAGTGTTACATTTCATTTTCATTATTTATATTTAAGTGGAAATAATTTAAGCAGATTTTGTGGTAATTAAGCAAATCAAGGGACTGGCCCTATTTTAATCTACCGATTTGAATCAAAGGCATTATTATGGTGAATGGTTTGTATCTCCCGTTAGTTTAACGATTTGTGTTTGGAGAACTTATTACTCATATTTCTTTATAATATTATTATTATTTGTTTATACGATTACCACCATCACCACTTTTATTACATATTTTCAAATTTTTTATTCGATATTTTGTCTCCGAGAAACCATTATCAACTTTAATTTTTTATATCACTGCAACCAACGAAACACCCTGTATTTGATAGTATTTTTTATTACGAATTTAGCCATATATTACACATTATGGTTTTGAAGCTAATGTTTAAGAAAAATTCTGGTTAATATTAGTATTTGATAATATTTTTTTATGTACAAATTTAACAACTACAATCTTTTAAACCTATTTAATTAAAGTTAAATAATTTCAGTAACAGTTCAAACAGGTTACCGTTATTTTCCAGACACAAGTAAGCTCTCTTTAATGAAGACTTTAAAACACTGTCTAGCATTTCTGGCGAAATTGTATTAACTGCTGCCATAACCGATAGTAACAACTGCTCTTTACTTTCGAAATTCCCATCATACACTGGATTTTTCAGGTAACCCCTCAGAAAAAATCCAACGAACATAAATTGGGTGATCGGGCGGACGAAGCTACTTCACCGTAAGTTCCAATCCATGTTTTCTTTAAACCGCAGTGACACACAGTCCTGTACATTTCTTGCATTGTGTGCTGGGGCACTATCCTGTTGAAACCAACAGTTGTTAACAATTGCTAGAGGTAATTCATACAAGGAATTTTCCAAATTAGTCTTTAACAAGTTCAGATATCGTTCGGCATTTAAACTGTTGTGGTAAATAAGAGGTCCTTATTATTCTTCGTCCCAAAATGCCCATCCACATATTAAGTCCAAATCTATGTTGATGTCTTGATTCTTTGTTTAAATAAGGATTTTACTTTACTCAATAATGTTTGTTGCGTCGGTTGAAAATTCCATGGTTGCTTATCATGCTTTCATCCGACCAAATTATTTTAAAAGGGAAATTTAGATCTTCGTCACATTTTCTAGTATACCATTCGCAAAAGCCTGCTCGTCACTCCTGATCAGCTGGTATAAGACCCTGACAAACTCGAAATTTATGTGGATGAATTGTGTTGTAGAATTAGTTATACCAGCAAGATGTTCAATTTGTCTTGTCGATATTTTAGGGGTTTTAACAACGGCTTGTAAAACGGTATTAGCTTTTTCGTCATAAGATTGCTTTTGACGGGATAGAGCAGGTTTTGTAAATGAACCAACTTATTTTAAATTAGATTCCAAACGTTCAAAAATGGATTTACCAAGTTGCCTTCATTCAGGATATACATCCAAATACTCAGTAACTACACAATTTCTCAATTTCTGAGGGACAAGATGTAACATGTCAGCATATCGAACTTTTCTTCGTTCGTACAACTTCGTCTTGCCATAAATACACTTATTGATTAATTAACTAAACAAAACCAAAAAAAAACCCACGAAGTAATTACGTATAATTCAAATAACAACGACCTCAACGCTATAAAATTAAATTAAACAGTTTTCAACGAAATGTTAAACAAGTGTCATTTTATCAAACCCTTCTAATATTAACTGATATGTGAAAAATGTAAAAATGAAAATCCGAATTTTTCAGCTTCAAGACCATAATGTGTAATACACGGTTAAATTCGTAATAAAAAATACTATCCAATACAGGGTATTTTGTTGGTTGCGGCCATATAAGAAAATAAAGTTGATGATGGCTTCTCGCAGACGAAACGTCGAAAAAAAAATTTTAAAACGCCATCTAATAGGATTCCCAAAGTGACAATGAATAAGTACGTTGGGTTTTTAAAAATCTTTTAAAATAAATGAAAGACTTACTTCAAAAAACCCAAAAATCGCATTGTGTTTTAAATCTCGGAAACGATAAACAATAATGAACCATTGCAAACTACATGTGAACATGACCTACATTTAACAACTTGTCTCTAATTTAACCGCCTTCGTATCTCTTACTGTTTTCAAGATCCCCAAAATTAATAACAAATTCTTGTGCAATAGTAGCAAAGATTTGGAAAATTTAGCTTCTACCTACGATTACATTTTTGAAAATTTATAGATAATAGTTAGTTTGCTTTATATTTATCTATGTGTTAGTTAGAGTTTTATAATCTGGTTTAAATTTTAATTTTCTTGTATTCCACCGATGATGAATTCATTCAAGTTCGAAATATATGGATGTAAAGTTTAAGTTTTTTAAGTTTGATATTGATGTGTAGTACCAAAAATTAATTATCTGGATTTATATATATATATATATATATATATATATATATATATATATATATATATACATATTTACTTCTTACAAATTTATTAATATTTGATTTCTAGTGACAAAAGTTAGACGTGGGAACACCGCGTAAAGTGTACTCAAGATTAACACCAAATTTAAAAAGTATTTGATAAATATTGGGTGTCCCAAAATTTACGCAAGATTTGAATTTGCTGCCATTTGTGCAGTAAAGTGTTGGCAACCCTGAAAAATAAACAGTTTAACAGCTGACAGTCTAGGGTTAGTAAAAATGGAGCGTTACACGACAGAACAACGTGTTTTCATTGTTGAAGAATATCTCAAAAATAATGAAAGTTTGGCGGCCACAGTTCGAAAATTTCGTACAAAATACGGTCGGAATGTTCATTTAACTTCGTCAACTGTGAAGAGAGTAATTGAAAAATTCAGGAAGACTGGATCTACTGGTGATGCTAAACATTCTGGTCGTCCAAAAACAAGCCGTTCAGATGTCGATATCGAAGCAGTGCGTGACAGTGTTGGTGAAAACCCAAGAACATCAATTCGACGGCGTGGACAAGAACAGCAAATTTTAAGAAGCTCTCCACAGCGTATACTCACTGAAGATCTGCGGCTCCATGCCTACAAAGTTCAATTAACACAAGGATTTAAGCCTAATGACCATGCCCAGCGAAGAGAGTTTGTTGAATGGATTATCGAACATCAACAAGTGGGCCCTGATTTTTCGAAAAAAATCATCCTAAGCGACGAAGCACATTTTCACCTTGATGGCTTTGTTAATCGACAAAATTGCCGCATTTGGGGTTCCGAGAAGCCACATGTGATTGTCGAAAAAAAATGCATCCACAACGTGTCACTTTTTGGTGTGGATTTTGGGCTGGAGACATTATTGGACCATACTTCTTCGAAAATGAGGCTGGTCAAGCAGTGACTGTTACTGGTACTCGATATCGCGACATGATAAGAGAGTTCTTTCTCCCTCAATTGGATGTTATTGATGTGGAGAACATGTGGTTTCAACAAGACGGTGCCACATGCCATACAGCCCGTGAAACAATCCAATTACTGAATGAGACATTTCCTGGTCGTGTTCTCTCTCGTTTCGGTGATCAGAATTGGCCCCCTAGATCATGCGATTTAACACCATTGGATTTCTTTTTATGGGGTTATTTGAAATCAAAGGTCTACGCCAACAAGCCCACAACAATCCGTGCGTTGAAGGAGGAAATTCAACGCTGCATTACTGAAATTGGGCCACATTTATGCACAATTGTCATGGAAAATTTCGACAAAAGAGTGCGTATGGGCCAGCAAAGCCGTGGCGGGCATTTGCCCGATGTGTTATTTCATACATAACCCTATTGTGTATACTTTATGATTCATTAAAAAATAATAATTTAAAGAAAAATAAATGTGTTTTATATTTAACTCAAATCTTGCGTAAATTTTGGGACACCCGTTATTAGCGTTACACTTGGTGGAAAAATGAAAATTTAGAACACGTGATATTTTTTTCTTAAAAAACTCCATTTTTGTCTAGGCAGCGTTTTAAGGAAACTGTACGTTTAGAATTTTCTAATTTAAAAAAAGTTAGCAATGTAAGTTTACTTTCAGTTGAGGCTGGTTTTAATTTCCACGTTACAGATTTATGGACCTAAATGTATTAAAAAGTTAACAATCATATACGAGTGTTGTGAGAATTTTTCAAAGTGAAAAACAGTGTTTGGAAGTTGATATTAGATATAAATAGAAAGATTTTATACAATTACAAACGTTATAAGTGAAATTAATTATAAAATTAGTAATTCTAAGCATAATAAAAAAGTGAGGTTAAACTGTCCATTCTTACATTTAATTTTATAAAAAAGGTGATAAAAAGGGATCATTTGCAAAAATAAATTATTATAATGAAAAATATTATAATAGTAAAATTTTCAAGTAAATATTTAGTGTAATTATGTTAATTTTTGTTAAAGCTAGTTTTGTAGTTCTATTTCAGAATTTGATAGTTTTTCCTCTAAAACCACTCGAATCCATGAAAATGTGGTGTATTTAAAGTGTAGAAGTATTATTTATTCATTGGAAAACTTTTCCAGACCTGGAAATTGCATAAAATTAGAGAAAAATGTAAAATAAGGGTAAATTTATGAAGCATATAAAATGCAACCGAATATAGTCATATGAGGTCTTTTTGAATTCGTTATTGTACCAGGATTACAAAAATGTGATTAGTTTTAAGTTATATTAAGTTAGATTAGTGTTATAAGCGTTTGAAAGTATTATAATTTTAGAGAAATTCGGTAACCAATCAGAATCTTTTAAAGAGCTTAGTTGCACATGTTAACAATTGAATCTTGACGGTTTCCAAGGAAAATGTATAAAAGGACCGGCTCAAAATTTGACTCTCTCTCTTATAATTCTCATTGTAAAGTCAACATGCTGATAAAATTTTCTGCATGTTAATTTTTTTTTTGTTGTTAAAACAAATTCGTGTTTTGGTAAAATTTTATCGCGAGAGAAATTTTGTTTTGTATATTTGCCGTGAGTTATGATGAGCGTTTTGATTTGTTTTGTTTTTTTTTATTTCCTGTTATTAAAATTTTTATATAAATTCGTTTTTGACTCCACAACTTCGAAATTATAAATACTGTAGAGCATCTTCAATGCAGTGTGAATTAAAATAAAATTATTTTGTTGACCTGTAATAAAAAAAGGTTACATACATTTCGTAGTGGAAGTTAGTGATTTTACCTGGAGGAATATGTGCCATAGATGGGTGCCAGAGATAAGAATACATCAAAATGGAATACCAGTATCCAATATCAGTAAGTGACAGCTGCATTACCGGATCATCGTCATATATGAGTGAATTTTGACGATTTATAGCATGTTATCTTTGGCATTGAAATTTAGTTGTGTGAATACCTCCTGATTTATTTATGTTAAGTAGGATGTGAGACAAATTGTTTTCATGTCCGTGGAGAATTTATTTAGTACTAAAAGCTTTATTATTATAAAAAAATTTAAACTCATTATCACTTACCCATTTGTGTGTATGCTGTCGTTTGATATAATTAGTCTAGGTCACAAAGGAAATGATTGGCGCATGAGCATAACATTTATAACCAAGATGTTTGTTATGCAAGGTGGGTCAATAATTAAAATACATTGTAAAATTTTGTATTCACAATTGTGTATTGAAACTATAATTAATGCAAGGAATACACATTATACAAAAGTTTCCTGTTCTTAAAATGAGGATGAATAAATTAAAATTAAATTCTTCATTAATCAAAAACAAAATAATTAGAGCAAGTAATTGACAAAATAAAATATTCAAATTTATCCTATGATCCCATAATTGACAAAAAAAAATATAAAATTTTATCCTACGATCCCTATCCCCTGTAGATTACAGTACATGTGACTGAGTGTTAGCTGGACCCATTCAAAATTAAAGTACATATTCAAAACTATAGTTGTTAAATCAATTTTCTTAATTATTATTAATTAACTATTATAATATATAAAAAATTAAAATCATAACAATATATATACATATATATATATATATATATATATATATATATATATATATATATATATATATATATATATGTGTGTGTGTGTGTGTGTGTTTCTAGTGTGGCCAACAGTCGCTGAGTTTTTGCTTGCTCAGTCTAATGTCCTCTAACTGCTGGTTAGCTTCAGCTAAAGCAGCAGTACAAAGCCCGACCTTGCCCACAACCAACACTTCACTATTCACATAGTCCACAATAATAGTTTTTAACCACTGTACACTCTTAGGTATAAAATGTTCACTGCTGTGTGAGGTAAGAAATCAGTAAATACTCACTTTTCAAAATATTGAGCAAAGTCAGACCCACTACCTCCAGCACTTACTAGCGGAGGTGGTTGTACTTCCGATGTGGTGACAACGGGTGTAATACTAGAATAGATTAAGAAAATGCATTAATAATGTGAGGCAACAAAGCAGTAAATACTCACTTCTCAAAATATCGCGCAAAGTCAACCTCACAACCTTCCGGATCGCTATCTCTGATAGTAATCACTGGAGGTAGTGTGGATGGTGCTGGTGCTGTTGTGGGGGGCTGCACCAAGATATTTTTCAACATCGTCACTTCCTTATTCCTCAGTGATAATCGGAATCGTTTACTAGGTAGCGCCATTATGAACAACACCTTTCACATTAAACATAACATTATATACATATAATTCTGGTAAAGTTAACAGAAAATCACTACCAAGTACATCACCTGTATGAACGCAAGCCTATTGTATCCTTTTTTAAACAAAGAAAGCCTCTTATAATGCTTACTAATAATGAAAAGCCATTTACTGATATAAAAACAAGCACATTTCTTTGTCTAGGGGTCTGGATTAAAACTAATAAATCTGCAACCTACTTTATGGTGGTAACTTCCACTACTTCAGTGATCATTAAAACATTTTTTTATAAATGTTATTTAAGCAACATTACAATTCTTATGTCTATTTTAAATCTACACATTGTATATAACCAGCACGTTATCAAAATCCGAGTGTGGAATGTCAATTTAAAAAGCTTAATTGTTAAGGTACATTTTTTTTTTAAATTACATCACCTATACGAACAATGAAAACCTATTCAAACCCCTACTAACAATAAAACCATTTATTAATATAAAAACAAGCACATTCCTTTGCCCAGCGATCTGCATTAAAACTAATAAATCTGTAACTAAATGGAATTCTTTGTTAATTTAGGGGCCATTAAAACATTTTTTTATAAATGTTATTTAAGCAGCATTACAATATTTATGTCTATTTTAAATCTATACATTGTTAACTCCCTTTTCTAACCAATAATTAGATATGTGCAACGAGCCTATATTTTCTAATTGCAATATGTATAACACAATTTATTTCTATAGCTAATCTGTTTAATACCTAATTAAGATAACTGTTCCAATTTCCTACAGTTTGCGGTCTTATTATTACTTTTAATTTCCTGCATTCGAAGGTCGTCAATTTAGGTATAAAAAGGGCTGAAAATTTTGGTACAGTCCTAATCACAACGTTGGCTAATCTCTGCATTTTGCAATGCTTTGTGGAACTTAAAGTAGACAAAATTTACTACTAGTTTCATTCTTTCTACAACTGTTACACTGCACTAATTCCCCCAAAACGATAAATACTTCTGAGGATAATTTAAATGATAATAAACTTAATGGGGCCACACTGACCCCACCTGAAAATCGGAAAAACTGATTAATTACTAGACACTCCACACCTAGATGTTGCAAACCAAGAAATAACTGGATAGAATACCCCGAAGAACCAGAAGCTTTTTCAACGTTATTTTACTGTCCACGCCTCTTTAACTTATATGCAAAGACAGCACACAAATTTTTTTAATTCTACAGTTCCTTTTCCAACACTACACGTTCCCCGCACTTCTTGACCTTTACTACATACAATATTTTTGCATACTCCTCATTGCTAATACACAGCTTCATCATTTTCTGTTTTCATTATATAACACTCCAAATGGAGTTTTACTTGCTTTATTAACATCTCCAATCGCTCAATCCTCCGCACTTACTGCTCTACTGTCCAGCTTTTTCATACACAAAAAGTCATTCTCATCGAAAACGGTTTATAATTTGCTAAAAACTACCCCTAAACGATAACCCTGTTGACTTATTTCAGCATCTATTGGAAAATCTTCCTCCAAAAGTAGGTGATTTAAGCGGATTATCCAACTTTTCTATAAAAACTGCCCTCTTTCTGTACCTTGACCTATCTCCAGATTTCTAAGAATTCCGGCAAAAGCTGACTCAGTTTAGCCACCACTTAATCTTTTTAGCATAAATAAAAACCTTCCCATGAGTTGATTTTTAAGAATGTGACATGCTTCGAACCAATAAACTTTAACCCCCTCAGATCAACAAACTTTACCCCTACACGGCCTGGTTCAATTTATTTTTTCTGTGGGTGGAAACGACTACTGCTTCTAGGTTAGCTGTGTTGGGAACCGATTATCTGTATTTGCGAAACGGTTATCTGTCCTAGAGAAACTACCTCCTGCTGGTGGTTAGGACAGTAAGATACCGTAAGCATAATATTTAGCAGGAACCTTAATATACGTTTAGCATAGACAACAACAACCCTCTTGTTTCCACGAACTGATTCTATTGTTAGAATTGAGTAATAGGAACGCTTATTTGCTATTTCCAATAATTTTACCTCCAAGGAATGCTAAAATTTGACTTGATTCCTTAACATTGTTTCCCTAGATGGATAGGGTGGGGTATAACCATAGAAACAGTTTGCATCAGAGGATGTAGCTTTACATGAAATAATACACTTAAAATAATATATAATTGCATTTTATTGTAAATATTACAAACTTTTCCCCTTTATTTGTAACCCTATCAGCACACAATTTCATAAACCTTTTACTGATATTGTCTTACATAGATATTGTATGAAAAGTATACAATGGTCAAAGCACAAGTACAGGCGGTTTGCGTATGAAAGAAACAAGTTGTTTTCATTTTGAGTAAAGCTGGTTGCTCTTCAATTTCTATAACCGACTATTTCAATATTTTTCGAATATAATCGGCTTTTTCTCGCCTTTTAACGTACATATCATCTGTTACCGATATTAGCTCACGAAGTATATGTTCAAAGTGATGTGTGGCTCCCATTTGATGCAGTGATGATTATAAATTAACCAGATTGCTTGTCGTTGAAATTCCACATCTGAGACGTGCCACGGAAATGGTTGGTTTGAACACAAAACGGGCAGCTTGATTTCCATTATATATTGCTAGCTCTTTGGGTGTAAATACATGTTTTGCCATTTTGAATCCCTGCACATCAGCTATTACAATCATCGTCTCTGTAGCGTGACCCCATACCTAACTTTTAACTACTTATGAGTACTCGCAAAACATACTCACAATTTTCAAAATCGCTTGGAACACAACTT
Organism: Vesta saturnalis; assembly: GCA_036346205.1. Lineage (NCBI taxonomy): Eukaryota > Metazoa > Arthropoda > Insecta > Coleoptera > Lampyridae > Vesta > Vesta saturnalis. The sequence goes on along the minus strand of JARFJB010000762.1, from coordinate 8,527,322 downwards.
CAGAATCTTTAATGCAAAAGAACGCATGTATAGTTTAATTAAACCGCACAATTTGAAGCATAAGTTTCCCTTTTATGCAAGTGTCAGACATCTATTTATAACTTTAACCAATATCTAATTGCTCTTCACAGCACTTTAGGTTTACCGTAAAATTATTCATCATGATTGCACTCTTCTTATATAGATGCATCAGTTGTACTCAGGGTTAAAATACGGATAAGATCGGACAGGATTGGGACATTGAAAATTATTTTTTTTTAGATATCTCTGAATTGTAATATGGCGTGACCTTGAAAATTAAAGCGAATGGTGGGGGTAGCTGGTGAAATCTACGTCTCTTTAACTTATATGAAAAAGAACACCATATTCACAACACTTAAAGTCTTTATTTTTTAATTATACAATACAGTTCCTTAAATCTGATACATATAATTGTGTTTTGAGACAACATTTACCAGCAATAAATTTTTTTCAGAATCGACCTATGAGCTGCAGGTTGATTTCTAAAAACTAACACCTTGACTCTGCCAAACTGCTTGAACAGCGTAACCTAACTTCAACACAGGAATTCGTATGATGTGGTCCAGAATCTATTCCAGAATTCTATTTTTAGATTTGACCTTGACTAACTTCAAAGTGCTCTAGACTTTCTTGATGCTGCTGCCCTTGACCTATATATTTTCAGAGTCGTGCAGACCTTTTTGATCATGGTGCTGCTGTCCTTTGGCCTTAACTAACTTCAGAGTGGTCCAGAATCGGCCTGATGACTTGAAAATCGCAGGACACATGACTCAGCCAATCCTAAGCTTGATCACCAACATGCAGCGTCCAATTGTCTGGGAAACGGCTACCTGCGTTGCGAGACAGCTATGTTTTGGAAACGGCTCCCCTGTTTTGGGAAACGGTTATATGTCTTTGGGAAACGGATCCAGTTCTTGGGGAAACTACTTCATCCTGGTGGTTTAGGATAGTAGTATTATGAATCCATATACAGTAAGCATAATTTTTTCATTACAATTTAGCCAATAAAATTACAAACTTTGACTCACATTTTAGCATAGACAACGACAACCTCTACGGTACCACCGACCTTTAGAATTAAAGTCTTGACTCAGCCAAGAATTGCTAGGTGACCCGGAAAGGTAGAATCCCTCACGCCTTGATAAGTCTATTTAATATCCCTGAGAATTGATTTATAAGAATTAACACCTTAGCTCAGACAAGAATGGCTTGGTGACCTTGAGGAATATACGTAGGCAATGTGCTTTGAGCGAAACAACTTTGACCTTGAAGCGTCGGTTGAACAATTTGTCGCCTTTTTTCTGGAAAATTGATTTCTCAGAATTGAGCCTGAAATGATGGGGGTATCTAGATAAAAATCTATTTTTAGGAATTATGACCCTAACTCAGCCAGAACCATTGAACGCCTTTATTCTTTTCTCAGAAGTGTGACCTTGAAAATGGTAAACATAGACCTTGAAGCGTCGGCTTGAACAATGGATCACCTTTGTTATTGAAAATTGATTTCTCAGAATTGAGCCTGAATTGGTCGGGGTAGCTGGAAATTGATCTATTTTTAGGAATTATGACCCCAACAAAGCCATAACAATGAATCGCCTTTGTTCTTTTCTCAGAGGTGTGACCTTGAAATGGGGGGAAACAACTACCTGTGTTGCAAAACAGATCCCCTGCTTTGGGAAACGACTATTTGTCTTTGGGGACCGAATCCGGTTCTTAGGAAAACCACCTCATCCTGGTGGTTTAGGATAGTAGTATGAGGCCACGTAAGCGCAATCCTTTTATTACAATTTAGTCAATACAAAAACTTTGAACAAGCTTTGACCTTGAGGTGTGTGAAATATCCTGCGCAAAGCCACTTTTGACCTGAACCATAGAGGTCAACGAACTTTACTGGGGGCGTGACCATGAAACCCAGAAACTTCAAAAGGTTAGTGAACTTTGACTACTAGCGTAGACAATAATCTGTTATACGATACTCCAGCAGGCGACCTCGAGAATAATTGTAATAACTAAATTAACAACTTGGCTCAGGCGAGAATTGGTAACCTTGAAAACTTGACCCTGAAAAGTAGAATCCCCCATACCTTGAAAAGTCTATTAATGTCCCTGACCTTGAGAATTGTAATTAACACTTCAGGGTTAGCTGGAAATTGATCTATTTCTAGGAATTACGACCCTAACTCGGCCAGAACAATGGATCGCCTTTGTTCTTTTCTTTCTTAGGAAAACTACCTCATCCTGGTGGTTTAGGATAGTAGTATGAGGCCACTTAAGCATAATCCTTTTATTACAATTTAGTCAATACAAGAAATTTGAATAACCTTTGGCCTTGAGGTGTGTGAAATATCCTGCGCAAAGCCATTTTTGACCTTAACCATAGAGGTCAACGAACTTTACTGGGGGCGTGACTTTGAAACTGATAACCTTGAAAAGGTTAATGAACTTTGACTACTAGCGCAGACAATAATCTGTAATACGATACCCCAGCGGGCGACCTCGAGAATACTTAACATGACTCAGGCGAGAATTGGTAACCTTGAAAACTTGACCCTGAAAATTAGAATTCCCCATACCTTGTAAAGACTGAGAATTGTAATTAATGGCTCAGGGCTTGAGACAGAGGTCAATGAACTTCCTAGAATTGATCGGAGGCGTGACCTTGAAGATTTCCTGTCAAATTAACACCCAGCCAGAGAATTTATTGGTGACCTTGATCATTTCCTGACCTTGAAGACTGATGCAGGGAAGGTGGCCTTGAAAAACCTTGTGATTTGTCATAGGAAATGTGATGACCTTGAGGAATATACTTTGATGCAGGTAATGTGTACGATGACCTTGACCTTGAAAACCGTCGACCTTGATGTGGACAATCTTCAGATGAGCGTCAATGACCTTCACCTTGAAAACCAGTCTGGTAACTTTTCTAGTTACTTCAATGACCTTGACCTTGAAAACCATTGATCTTGAAGCGGGGTGTGGGTACTTTAAGAACTTAACCTTGGCAATGAGAGCGAACCTGAAGAGACAGGTTACCAACCTTTCTGCCACGTGACCTTGAAGCGGTGACATTGAAGCAGGACATGTTATGACCTTGAAATCTAGTGACATTTCGGGTCATTTTTTCCAAATCTGATGACAAATCTAGTGACAAAAGTGTGAAGGATCAACAGCTATACTACTTCTTACATATATAGCCCGTCGCAGAAAATCAATTTAAGATCTGCGATTGATCGATTGAATTCAGTACCGATAAGGGCCATGTTAAAACATATAAAACGGGAATGGCCAAATTACTCTATCTCAATGTTTTAAAGTATAAGACGGATGCCATTTTTTAATTTATTACAACCTCTGCTCTACTCTGCTTCTATTAAAACTTACATGTATGATCTATTTTTTTTAGTAGCTCCCTAGATTTGGGAGTTATTTTTATAAAGTCGATATAATATTATTCACTAACCTCAAATTTGATTAATTTATTTTATCCGCAAAGGTCACAAAAGTGACACTTTTATGACTCAATGTCAAAGGTAAAAGTTTTACTTTTCAAACATAGAGTAAAAGTTAACCTTTGTGCCTAGGCATTTCTATTTTTACCAAATGTGCTTATTAAATGTGCGTTGCTATGGTTTCATTACTTGCAAAGCGTCCTGATTATCTTATTCTTTTACCTGCTAATTATGTTTGATCTTTCTTTTCGATCTTTACCAATTATTTTTACGTTTGCGAATAAAGAAGTATATGTTATTCGGAGTAAAAGTGACTTTATGTAGCTCAGTTGAATTATTTGCCTCACTTCGTTCGGCGAAATAAACATTCAGCTTCGCTACATAAAGTATCACTTTTACTCCCAATAACATAATATACTATTCACAAGATTGATAGACGATGCCTTTTTTTACGTATTAAAAATTAGGGCTTTCTGTATTTGAATATTTTTGAAAATATATATTTTTTTTAGTTGTGGCAAATTATTTTATGAAATTTAATGAGAATCTTTTATTTCAGTTGAAAGACACCCCATAATAAATTTATGGGTAAGTTATAATACCGCAGAATACTACTTCTTCACTCAAAATTCAATAGGCTCGTTGTATTATTATACAGTGATCCGTGGTTACTATTCATTTCAATTAAGTGTGGCAACTGTTCATTTTGACATATAATCAGATTAGAGTTTAGTGAGAACCGTCTAATACCAGCATACTTTTGGTGTAATAATAAAACACCCAGAATTTAGGGGGAAAATAAAAAAAGTAGATTATAGGAATAAGATTTCAAATTCAATTAAAAAAATACGGCTTTGATTTAACTTTCAGCTTGTAAAATCAAATTTCAATTAAAAAAATACTGTTTTGATTCAAATTGCAGATTAAAATTCAAATTACAGATTAAAAAAACCGGCCTGTAGTAAAACAAATTAAAATTTTTGATTGGTCGAATTCAAATATTGATAATAGCCATGTTAAAACGTATAAAACGAGAATGGGTTGATTACTCTATCTGAATGTTTTAAAGTTTATTAAGCCTGATATCATTTTTACGTTTATTACAACGTGTGTCCCGAGAAATATACGCATAGCAAAATCCTGAAATTGTTTTAGCTGTCAATGTTTACAGACACTGTTTTAATATTCTCTAGCTGCAAACATTTGATGAAAGTTTAAGATGTTGATTTGAAAACAGCTTCCATCAAAATCTTACAGAAATAATATTTTAAAAATCAATTCAAAAAATACTACTTTGATTGAATTTTCAGCTTCTAAAATCAAACTTCAATTCAAAATCTACTGTTTTTATTTAGATTACAAAAACCGGCTTGTAATAAAACAAATTAAAATGTTTGATTGGTTGAATTCAAATACTGATAAGAGCCATGTGAAAACGTATAAAAGACAATGGGCTGATTACTCTATCTGAATGTTTTAAAGTTTATTAAGCCTGATACCATTTTTAAGTTTATTACAACCTCTATCCCGAGAAAGACGTTTAATTAGGAAAATACGTGAAAGGTGAAAGCACGTTGAAAAATATAGTTGCGGTGTTGACCTTGTGTACATAAATTCTTTTTCCTATTTAAACCTGTTCACGTTAACTTAGGGTAATTAGATTGTGCCCATAAATGCCGATGAATCATGCTCTAATTTCATTTACAGTTCATACGTCGCATGTCAAAAAATTGTGCTATAATATCAAGCTCAACAATTTCTTCACTTTTAAATATTTTTGAGAGTGCATCGATGTCTGAAGACTATTGTACAAATGTACTATCGTGTAGTTGGTAGTGAAACTATACTCGAGGATGATATAGGCGTTTCCAGAGGTTACGTAATGCTGTGAAAAAAATGCAGTCCGAATTAATTGTTGTGGTAAGCAGTATTTCAGTATTCTTAAAATTTGTTGTTAATATTTCTTTTTGTCATTCTGGGTCCGTACTAAAGTACAAGGTGGTGGTTGTGGCGGTAGTCCATCATCGTTGGAAAACAGAACATGACGATGTAAGCAGAATTATTTTTTTTTAAAACAAAACTGTTGTTTGCTGTACGCGTTATCATACTTTAAATACTATCTTAATTTTAAGATAGTAATCGATGTATTGTTTTTACAAAGTGTCAATATCTTCAGCCTCTGATGGGGTTTGTGCCTTCCATAATTAAACGCCGTCTACACCTGGAGCCGTAAGTATAAACAATGTGTGGTAAGTAATTGTATTTTAAAGGTGCACTTTTAATTACAGGGTCCACATGGAGTAACGACAAAAGATGCCTTATACGGTAGTAGCAGTGGTGAAGCTTGCCCGCTGAGGATAATAAATATTTTAAAACGGTGTTTACGCGATAGAGGTACATTAAATTTAACATCACAGTAAAGATAGTTGTGTTTAAAATTAAAAATGCCGATTCTAATCAATCCCCAATTACATGGCTTATGGTAAGCAACAATAAAATGCGTATTTTCAACCTGATTTCTATTGTACTAAGATACATGTAGTAAAATTAAACTTTTTGTTGCAGGAGTCTTTAGATGCGTTGATATCAAGAGTGTGTGCAGGATTCGATCCGTCGGACCGGGTTGGTATGGTGTTGACTAACCACAAGCTCCCGATAAATCCTTAGGACCATTATTCCGCCATGCAGATCAACTGAACTCCACTGTGATGATGACGACAAATCTTGCAGAGTAATGTAAGTTTCTTTAATAATGATACGTTGAATTTTCAAGTAGGCCGGGTTGTTTTACCAGTGGGTTATGGTGGCGTCGTAATGCGTCAGACAATGGTAGGTGTCAGTTTTTCAGAATTTTGTTAACGTAAAAAGGGTATTATATTTATCAACAATAACGATAATTTATGTTTAGGGCGGGCATTAGCGGTTGCCATAGCTATTAGTCGAGGACGTTCCTCAATTGTTAGGTGTGAAAAAGGATACACTATTTTGGATCGGAGGACACGGGAGTTATGTGTTGCCGCTAATGTTGATTTAAACAACGATGGTAGTATCGAGCACGTTCAGGAATCTCAAGATTACCTAACAAATTACATCATAGTTGTGTATAACCACAGAGTATGTCAATCAGTTTATTTTCAGGGATCAGGGAGCCATAACCGTAAAACTTTAAATTTAATTTTTGAAGACGCCCATTATAACTTAATTACTAGTTTAACCAGTGCTTTTTCAACAAACTATTTTTGCGAAATCTATCGGTTTACAACCAACTACAGCGATCGTCACAAGAATTATGCCAACATTTGCCCATGTTATCATAACGACCCCCCTTGCCAGAATGCTGACTCGACCGTTTGTGATGAGAGTAATAGGGATTTTCGCGGAAATCATTGTCTACAGAACCATAAACTGAGCGGTCTTTGCAGCAAGTTCCCACGTTGTCGAACTTATTTAGTGAGTGCATTGAAGGTTAAGATCTCTTATAAATGCGGTTTTACATTTTGTCCTACATGTAAATCCGAAAAAGCCATCCGTCATTTTTGATATATGTCCAAGAACACGGCGGGGTCGAAAAAACTGGTGCAAGACTCCATTTTTGTTTTTACGAATTCCGAGTGCCGCCAAGACACACCTACTAACAATATTAACACATTCATACACACTCCCTCTTTGTGCGCTGCCTAGCATGTCTGCAACCACTGCATCAATAGCGATCACGATATTGAGCAGGGTTGCGGCCATTTCGGGCAACGCCAGCGTATATTTTCTGCCTCACCTATATCCCAACTGCTTTCCTACATTTCATCGCTCGGTAAGAAACGCACAACCATTACAGTTTTAGCCCACAATTCTAAATCAAATGACTGTCAATTCATCCTTAACGAAATCTTAAATAATCCCTTTGCATTGGATCCTACAATCGTATCTAACGGTACTAAAATCATGTCGCTCACCTACAATAATAACGTAAAATTCATAGACAGTTTGAACTTCCTACCCATGGCTCTATCCTAATACCACTAATTTCCCCGGCTTAAAAGGTCACTTCCCTCACCTATTTAACAAGTGCAAAACCAAGATTATGACGTCGTTTTACCAGCCATGCACTTTTACGGTGTCGACGAAATGTCTTCCGATGTTCAAACAGCCTTTATAAAGTGGTACAATGACGAAATTGCTAAGCGCGCTCGTTTTAATTTCAAAAACGAAATAGTGCGTTATTGCATTCAAGGTCTGTCTTGAGTTTTGGAAGCGGTTTGTCGACGAAAACAAGGTCGATCCCTTTAGTGAGTGCTACACGATCGCCGGCTCCTGAAGCCTTGTTTTCCGTAGAAATTATATTCGCGAAAATACTATAGGACTCACCCCAAATGGTGGATTGGGCGACAAGCGAGGATTGATATTCAATGGCTTCTCTGGCTCGAGCATTCTGAAATCAGACGTATTTAGCATTCCGGGAACCCGCGTGAAATACGGTTAAGGGAAGGTATCCTGGTTGATAGGTTTACTCACGATACAAACACTGTACACTAGTTTCACGGTTGCTATTTCCACGGTTGTAAAAGGTGTTACACTGAAAAGCTGGTAATAGTAAACGCGAACAAAACACAATGTTTTTGCGTCGTGAGAAAACGTTGGCAACATCACACAAGATACGTTCTTTTAACTATGGTTAAAACAAAATTTGACCTCAAGAGCGTTTGTTAGTTCAAACAACGTACTGTATCAGTCATTTCTGAATCCCCGCGATAGCTTCTTCGGAGGTCGTACTAATGCGGTTAAGTTGTATTATAAGGGAAAGAAAGATTAGCAAATCAGGTATTTAAGAATAATAATAATAATAATAATAATAATAGGGGAGTAAAGTCGAACCAGCACCTCCACGTGGTACTCCCCGGGCAATGCTAACGCTGGTCGCATGCCGTTTGTCTCCGTCTCCTTTGGTCGTCTTGGTCCTTTGTCTATTGTTCTTTGTCCTCTGTGAGCTCGAGGGAAGAATTGGCTCACTCCCGTCCTGGAGACCGTAAGAGGCGGTTAATGGACCTACGCGTTTGCCGTGCGTGGCGACCCGTAAGAAGGGAGAAGGGGATCCTAGTTAGTTGAAGGGAGCGGTCCCGGGCGTTTAGAGGATCGTCTTTCCAACACGCTGCTTTGGCCCTGGATTCATTCGAGACGGGTGGTCCTTCGCTAGCCCGGAAGGATCAAGCGGCTTGTCAACTCCTTTTTGCTTATACTTCCTTCTAGCTATTTCTGTTTTCTGCTCTCACTAAACCTCTTCCTTTTTATCTTTCTTCTATGGGCGAGTCGTTGCAAGGTAGGGAAATGCTCGTTTCTCTCAACTTGGGCGGCTATACTTTCTAGGTAGCTCTGATGGCAACTGGTTTTGACCCAGCTCTGACGTCCCAGTTGAGTCTCCGGGGATGGTGGAAAGCCTAGAAAGCGAATGATGAAAACATTCTATGGATACCTGTCCTAAACCCAAAGGTTCGGTGGAACCTAAATCCATCTCTCAAGACCCCTTCACAAGAGGAGGCCAGGTGGGAAGATCTCCCGTTAACACGCGGTTGAGTCTCCTTCTGCAGAAAGATAAAGAAGATACAAATATTGAATCAACCGAAGAGAAACGCAACCAGAAACAATTAAAAGTGGAAAAAGGAAAAGATTTAGGAAGCACACTAGAGCTTTAATAGAACCTAAGCAACCTAAAGAAATATTTGGTGAATTTTTTCACATAATAAGCATGGAAAAAGATGAGCTGCTATCTATATCTCCATTTCTTGTCCAGAAACGTATTTTTGAAGCAATTGGCCGGGAAGTGCCAATAAAAAAAGTTGGACCAAACTTGCTCAGTGTCTAGGTGGAAAGTGAAGAAGAGCTAAATAAATTAAAAGCCCTTGATACAATTGAAGAGAAAACAGTCTCCGTCAAATACGATGACCGATTAAATAGATCAATTGGGGTCGTATCTATTATAGACCTCAAAGTATGTAGTGAGGAAGAACTTCTAGAGCATCTACGAGAACAAGGAGTGATAAAGGTAGAAAGAAATAAAAGAAAAGTGGAGGAAAACTTAATACCAACTGCTGCCATAAAGATAACATTTTTAAGAGCAAAACTCCCAGAATTTATAAAAGCGGCATACCTGAACTTAAAAGTAAGGCCGTATATCCCAAAACCGATGAGGTGCTTTAAGTGTCTCCGCTTTGGCCACCTTGCAAAATGGTGCTCTAATAACGAAATGTGTGAATGTGGAAAACAAGCACACAGTAAGGACGACGACTGCCAAACCCCCCCCCGTATGCATTAACTGTAAAGGCGCACACACAACAAGATCACCAGTTTGCGAAGCGCCAGAAAAGGAAAAAGAAGTATGTAAGATAAAAGTGGTACATGGGCTTACTTATAGAGAAGCTAGAACGATGGTGTATGGCAAATCCTATGTACAAAGCAACAAATCATATGCTGCCACTAATATAATATCCCAAAAGCAAGTAGCAGGGGACAAACTAACACCAAAAACACCTTTACAAAGCTGGTTAAATAATGCACAAGACCAGAACACTGCAGATACAGATACAGAATCAGATAAATCCATACAATCCCACGAAAAAAAAACAAAGAGGGTGGACGGCCGGAAGACCGCGAATTAGTCAACGAAAAGACCCGTTGGTAACAACATACAAAAAAAAAGACCAAAGAAAAACTGTGATACCGTAACTGACTGTGATATATGTGATAAAAATTTATGTCGTGATAGTCTTATATACTTACTTTTTATCTTAAATTTATCTATTTACGATTTTATTTATTTATATTTATTTATTTTCGTTATGCATTTATCAGTACTTTTTATTTTGTTTATATGTCGTTTTGTGACCAACCAATTTTATCATTCAAAATGTCTGAACAGATCATTCAATGGAATGCGAGAGGCGTAAAAAATAAATATGATGAACTGAGGTACATAACAAATCATATAAACCCTATGATAGTGGCTATACAAGAAAGCAAACTTTCAATAAAAGACAATTTTACTTTGCGTAATTATAATGTACATAGAAAAAATATCACAATTACACGCAATGAAAGAACTCATGGGGGAGTAGCTACAATAGTGAGAAAGGACGTAGTAGCAAAAGAAGTTGTATTAAACACTACTCTGCAAGCTCTTGCTATTGAGATAACGGCATCAAAAAAATTTTATGTCATTAACTTGAACTTACCCAACACATCATGGACAACGACTGACCTGCAAAATCTGTTTTTACAAATAAAACAACCAAGTTTAATACTAGGAGACTTCAATTGTCATAACACCATATGGGGATCGTCCTTCACAAGCCCTAAAGGCTCAGTACTGGAAGGAATTATCAGTGATATGTCACTGGTGATATTAAACAATGGCGACCCTACTCACTTAAATGAAGCATCTGGTGGATTTAGCGCAATCGATCTGTCACTAGCATCCCCTAGAATAGCTCTCAGAATGTCTTGGAAAGTACTGAATGACCTACACCATAGTGACCACTTTCCCATCCTTATGGACATAAATATACAAAACTCGAAATACAAAATACAACGCAAATTTAATACGAAAAGGGCAGACTGGGTCAAATTTACTAACACAATTGAAAACGCTAATATAAACAACAACTTGGAACAATCAGTAAAAAACTTGACCGATAATATTATGCACGCCTCACAGAAGTCTATACCAGTGACGGTGAAAAATGAAATTGCGCAATTTAATAAAGTTAAAAAACGGATTTTAAATAAATATAAAAAACACAGAACACAGGAAAATTTGGTTGCTTTTAAACAGGCAAGAGCTAAAGAAAGTTATGAAAAGCGAAAAGCTCAAGAAAGATCTTGGCATGAGTACACATCTAGCCTAACTGCTACCAGTCCACCAAATGAAATGTGGAGGAAGGCAAAATACATAATAGGTTCAAACGATCCCCCCAAACCACCTACACTGATATTAAACGGAGTGATAATAACAGATGCTGTAACAATAGCAAACGAATTTGTACAATACTTCCAGAATGTATGTAGTAGCTCCCAATACCCAGAACCCCTCAAGCTTAAAAACTCTTCACAAGAACTAGAACTAATCAAATTTGGAAATGATATTGGTGAGAAATATAACTTACCGTTTACTATGTTGGAAATGGAAAGAGCAATAAAACGAACAAAAGAATCTGCTCCAGGACACGACTTGGTAACCTATAGCATGATTAAACACCTTCCTCCTGAAATGAAAGAAAGTTTGCTAGAACTATACAATAAGATCTGGTCAACAGATACTTACCAGTCTAACTGGAAACTGGCCACTATAATTACTTTACCTAAACCAGGTAAAGATAGCACAAAACCGGAGCACTTTAGACCAATATCTTTAACATCCTGTGTATCTAAAATATTGGAAGCCAGGTAGGTAGAAAATAGATTTAGTACATATCAGGCAGGCTTTCGAAAAGGATATTCTACCGTTGATCAGCTACTGAACCTAGATCATATCATTAATAGAGCTTTTACTAACACCGAACACGCGCTGGCAATATTTTTCGATATACAGAAAGCTTTTGACACTGTATGGAAACCATGGGTGCTGCAAACGATCTATCAATGGAACCTTCGGGGACACCTGCCAAAATTTATTCAAAACTTTCTAAAGGACCGTCAAATTCAAGTACGAATAGGCCAGGACGTATCCAAGAGACAAACGCAGGAAAATGGTATCCCTCAAGGGTCAGTATTAAGCGTTACCCTATTTGCGATCGCCATCAACAGTATTGCAGATGGTATTAACGCGAGTACCTACAAGTTACTGTATGTAGATGATTTATGTATTGTAACGACAGGAAGAAATATTGAAAACATGGCCGAAATTATACAATCCGATTGTGACATCCTTGTAAAAGAAGCTGAATATCGAGGATTCCAGTTTTCACCGGCGAAAACTAAATGTATGCACTTCTGTCGCCTTCGTAAAAACCATGAGACCCCAAAACTGTACCTAAGTAATGAACAAATTCCATACGTAAAGGAATTTAAGTTCCTAGGAGTAACATTAGACGACAAATTAACATTCAAACGTCATATCGAGATAGTTGTAACAAAATGATGCAAATCTTTGTTGAACAGAATTAGAATACTCTCTGGATATAAATGGGGCGCAGACAAAGAAACGTTAAAGAAAATTATAAATGCATGCATACGAAGTAGGTTAGAATATGGATCAGTGCTGTATAAATCGGTCGCAAAAAGCTACTTAAAGAAAATAACGTCGACATGGAATAGTGCGTTATTAGTAGCAACGGGTGCATATCGTACGTCTCCTACACAGAGTCTGGACATCGAAAATAGTTCTCTACCTTTAGACTTAAGATTTGAACAACAACACCTGAGATACGGAGCTAAACTATGTGCCAAATCATCGCACTTCCTCTATAAAGACATTACACACCCTTCCTTCCATGAAAAGTATGAATGGCAACAAACCCGCACTATCCCAGCAGTACTCAAACTTCACAAAGATCTACGGTCCTATGAAGTAATAAACGCTCACTTCTGGAGATCAGAAAGGAAGTATATGCCGTGGGAATTAACACCTATTGAAATTAAGTATGAATCCTACAATAAAAATACCAACATGCAGGCATCTGATATCATAATTAACATCTGAAAAAAACCCAAAAGGATTTAGCATAAGTAACCCTGATATAACAAATACGTGGCACACACATAATATGTACTCAAACAAAAACCAGTTATACGTTTCTTTGTTAAAAGCCCTTGAACTTTCCTCAGATAGGCACGATACCCAGATAAACATCTACTGTAATTTTCATATAGAAAGTATTACTGAGATATACAGCCAAAATGAACTAGTTAAGGTACTTTTAGAGAAATGGAATCAATTGAAGCAAGATGGGAAGGTCATATACATTGCTAGCTCACCAACAAGTAAAACCCCGACACATTTCGCTACACAATCACATGAAAATAGTGCAACAATACAAGCTGAAACAATAAAAACAGTAGAAATCCAGGATGTATTGCGGTGGATTAATCAAAAGCAAATAAATAAGTGGGACACGAGATGGGCCATTAATCAGTCGCATTTAAAAGCAATACAACCGAATACAAAAACAACATGGAATAAAACAGACATACCACGCAAAGATGAGGTCATTATTACGCGACTGAGAATCGGACATACACGACTAACCCACAGTCATCTTCTAACGGGGGAAAGACAAAATCGATGTGCCCAATGTAATGCTGCTTTAACAGTACAACATATTATTGAAGAATGTCCCAACTTAAACCAGTACCGAGAAATCTACAACGTAAGAACTGTACAAGATCTAAAGCAAAAGGACAAATTAAAAATGGTGATAGAATATATTAAAGGAATAAATGTATACCAACATCTTTAGGCATAGCGCAAATCAAAACTGAGGTGATGAATACTTACCAAAGTGTAAGGAAAGAAAATTGACAATAAAGATGTGCCAATTGCCTTAGCTGCAGACGCACATCCTTGAGAGAGCCGAATAAAAAAAAAAAAAAAAAAATAATAATAATAATAATAATAATAATAATAGTAATAGTAGTAATAATAATATATGCCTTTATTATAAGAAAAATAATTTACAACAAAAAAAAATAGTTGAAAATTGGGGCGAAATTCAGTTGAGAAAAAAAATGAGCCCCCTAATAAAAAATAAAAAAAGAAAAATATATTAGCCATTATGCTTATGACAGGCAGTACAATTTAGAAAAAGACTATAAAACTTTGTTTTACGGTTTTAGTAAAATATCTGCTGGAACTGGGTTCTAACTTTAATCCAAAAGAAGATTGGTTACATATAGCTTAAACTTAATAAAAGAGAATGATTTAATTTCACTAGGTAATGCGTTACAGAGACTAGCAATTTCATATGTGAACGATCGCTCAAATGTAGTTGTGCGATGATGTGGTATAGCTAGTAGAGCTCTATAATGTAAATGCAAATGGTGAACAACAGTACGAAGTGTAATTTTATTATAAAGATAGGGAGGAGATTTATTACTAATAATTTTGTGAACAAACACCTCCGTATGCCAAATATCAATCGCAAAAATGAATTCTGCAATACTTGTATTTTATTACTTTCAACAACTTGGATGTTTGTTCACTATACCCCTATGTGAGCAAATATACTAAGTACCCGGTGGGGCACCCTACACTTCAATTGGTGCTGACAGCTCAAATCTCGATTTGCGCACTGTCGAGTGTATTGTGTAAAGTAGCGTGCCCCCACCAACATATTTTCACCATTCTGTTCTGCCTCTTAAAGTGCAAGGTAAGTTAATGTTCATCTTGTGTAAAACCTGTGCTGTAACCATGTTGCAGCATGATTGCACCCATATGCAGGACGAACATAAACTTGCCTGTACTCACGACGATCTTCGGAAAAGCTATATATTTAGGGTATAAAATTTTAGTAGTCTTTGAAGTGTGGGGGTATGAAGTTTGCCAATACGACAGAGGTAGTATGAGCGGAGGTCTTGTCTCAGGCTACGTCGATAATTTTCTCAAAATCAAGCAAACGTGTTCGGACTGGACTTCATGGTGTAACAACGACTAATCGAAGGATCGATACATCCGCGAGTGATTGGAAAGGGCGGGGGTCCAATTGGACAAACACACAATTTGCGCAGATCCTGGCTTTATACATATTCAAGAATTAAAAACACCCGCGACTACTAAGGAAGACATGAAGAATAGAATTAGAGAGGTTTTCCGAATTGCTGATGTCGATATGTTACATCGTGCTAGTAGAGCTTTTGAAGATCGCATACATTATTGTATGGAACTAAATGGTGGTCATTTTGAACATTTAATAAAATAGTTATCTAACGTTTCTAGTTCTTTCTTGTTTTTGTTTATTTTGAGTTTTGTAGATACCCTATTTATTTTATTACATTTTTAAAGGTAGAAAATTACTGGTTTGATTTTGTCACAAAAAATTATCGAAAGTAGAAGTATTCTGAACGTCACATTCAGAGCTTGGTTCTTAAAAACATGAATATTTTTAAATCATAAACTAAAATGCAATTTTCTTGAAAACATTCAAATTTAGAGAGTACAGGGTGTCCCAAATTGGATAGTTTTGCAAGGTATCTCGAAAGCTAGAAGAGTTAGAAACAAAGTATTTAAGATGTCATGACTTATTTTTTGATTAGACTAACCATGGTTCAATCAGATCTTCAGTAGGTTGTTGCATTTTCAAGCTACAGGGCGATTTTCGAAAATGGCCAAAAACTGTCTCTTCAAATATCTTTTTTATTTTAATAAATATCAAAAAAATGTGAAGGGACTTTTGATAGACAAACCAAAAGAGAGTCCAGTGCAGTGCACTATATTTTTTTAAAGGGTCCAGGTAAGTAGATATGACATAAACTTGTTTTTTTTAATGGGACACCCTGTATATTTTGGGTCAGTTTCACCATTAACACTCATAATAAAATACTTATCTTTTTTGGGATTTTTTAATGGTGTACTTTAAATTATACAATCTAAACGTTTCGATAACACTTACAGTTATCTTCGTCAGTAGTAATGTTTGTTAAAAATTGTTAAAGATGTAGTAAACAATTTTGTCAAATTTGAAAAATTCAAACATTTAGTTTATGTTTATGAGTACAAGGTTTTTTCAGGCTCTAGAGCGTACGGTTTATATATGCTACGGGCTCAGCAATAACCGTTTATATATATATATATATATATATATATATATATATATATATATATATATATATATATATATATATATATATAAGTCTATCAAGTCCTTCCCTCCTTGTATCTTTTGAAGGGACCAATAATTTTAAATAGTACCTTACGGCAAGTGACATCTCGTTTGAAAGGTATTAAAATTACCTATTCAGTAATACTAATTTTGGTATGGTTTAGGTTGATTTGGATAGAAAAATTAAATAAATACTAAAATTATAGTTTGGCATTTAATTAATCAAGATTGTAAAGTTTGCCCCTGGTTAATTGTCAAAGTTGGCGTTTTTTGATTCTCTCGTTGTTTTTACTTTGATAAGTTTTTGTACCTTGACTATTCAGTACATAGGGTGTTGGCTAAAAACAAATTTCATCCATAAAAATTAAAAATGGTGCACCAACTTTCAGATGATAACCCCGACCGAAGATTAGAATTCTGTGAAAATATGTCCAATCAAATTATCCAACACCCAGACTACATAAAATCAATTTGTTTTAGTGACGAAAGTACTTTAATGGAAACGTTAACACACAAAATGTGAGGTATTGGAGTGACACAAATCCTCAAATCTTTCGTGAAAAGCATACTCAATTTCCAGAAAAAGTAAATGTTTGGGCAGGTATTTTGGGAAACCACACAGTTGGACCTGTTTTTCTCAATGCTAACTTAACCGGTGAAGTGTATCTGGAGATGTTACAAAACGCAAATGAACCGTTATTTTCTATCAAAATCAACCTGAACCCTAACAAAATTAGTATTACTGAATAGGTAATTTTAATACCTTTCAAACGAAATGTCACTTGCCATTAGGTACTATTCAAAATTATTGGTCATTGCGGCTCTGTGACGTCATATATGACTATTACGTCATGACTAGTTGAGAAGCTTATATCCGTTTATATTCACCCTCCAAATTTCATTAGTATAAGTAAAACCGTTCAAAAGATACAAAGGGGACTTTGACTAGCACTGTATATACTATATATATATATATATATATATATATATATATATATATATATATATATATATATATATATATATATATATATATATATATATATATATATATATATATATATATATATATATATATATATATATATATATATATATATATATATATATATATATATATATATATATATATATATATTCTAAGCTCACTTTTGTGTTTAATTTAAGTTGTGCTTTTGAGTGAGTCTACGAGTTTGACTAGGTGCTAAGGTAGTGACTATTTTCTGAACTTTTATCTTGCTATTGTTTAACTTCACCTTTCTTCCTTATTAAATAGTTTATTGCAGTAATAGTGCCGATGCCTTATTTGAAAAATTAAACTGTGAATAAACGTTTCTTACACCATTTAGTAAGTGTGGTTTACTGACACCCATATATATATATATATATATATATATATATATATATATATATATATATATATATATATATTGTGTGTCTACGGACTAACATTCATTTCAGTTTCTCTTCCATGTTTCCTTTTTGAATTTATACGTTCGAATGTGATTCCACATGATTTCCATTCCTTTGGACCGGTTGAATAGGTAATAAATTGCTCACATTTCAAGATAATGATGATTTTGCGTAATCTTGGCAAAAATGTAAGCTTAGAAGGTCGGTTACGTGGAGAAATTGTGAAGAAATTATATTCTTATTGCAGTTAAATAAAGGCTACAGCTAAATTCCGGTTCATATTGAATGCTTCTCGTAGTATTCAGTGGTAGATAGTTTTTTTGGCGTTTTCACATTTTATAAATATTAATTAAATACATGACTTTTGTCCAAAAAGGAAACGTTCAATAATGAACATTGGTAGTCAATACTTATAATCTTCCTTCACAATGAATTAAAATTTCTGTGCAATTTGAATAAGTTTGCTTTATAGCTGTCAGGTATCTTTTGCTAAAAGCGGTATTTCAAAATCTCTAAAACATTAAATTCAGTATTGTAGGTGCATCACTTCATGTTTGCATAGTTGTAAATGTAAAAAAATAAAATAAACAGCATTCTCTACGAGACTTATTAAATACTGAGAATGTTTATTTATTTGCAAAAATGATCATTGCATTCATCCCACAATAGATGAAAAAACTAGATAAGCATTATTATTATGATATGAAGGTATTCTATATTTGTAAATGTGTATCCGGATCGTGAAATTGAAATGAAAATCATTGATCATACATTACTAGGGTATACCTTGGTTAATTTTAATTTACGAGTAGGCAGATGAAGAGAAGATAAGGAATGAAAGCGATAGTAGTGGTTAAGGGCCTGTTCTGAACCAATTCAAGGTCACCCGCCCTCTGGTGGTGAGAAATGTAAGCTTTTGGATTTCTTCAGGGTCAAACCTTTGGCGGGAAATTTAAATTTTTGGAGCTCGATAAAAATAGAAATTTCAATGTCACCATCCTCATCATATTACAAGGTCGCTCTGCGGTCAAACGTTTTGGCGGGAAATTTGTATGTCAAGGTCAAAAGCTTAAAATAGAAATTGCAATGCCATCATCATATTACAGTTCTGAGAGGTCTAAAAATGGAGTGGTCAAGGTCAAAGATTATTGACCTGTGGGGGTATCGTATGACACTTCTTAGAAGTATAAAAATAGAATCAATTCATGGAAACAAGAAGAATGCGAGTTGTCTATGTTAAAAAGTAGACTAAGGTCAAATGGTGCTTATCTTGATTAAATTGAGTCAAGGTGAAATAATTTTCTAAACTAAAAGTAGGTGTGTATTTAACAAGTTTAAACATGTTGTCATAGGTACTTAGGTCAAGGACACATTTTTGTGACATAAACCACAGCGAGGTGTGTTGAGATCAGTCAGTTAGCAACTTGTAATTCTTAAACTTGGAATTAGTAGGGTTAACCCAAAGCACCCATTGCAAACTTTTAAAAGTGCATGTGACCTCAAGATATCAAAAAGGTATAAAGTGATTAATGTGGCAGTAATTAATATTAAGTATGGTGAACGTATAGTGATGGAAACGGGTGATTTTAAATGTATATTACCTCAACGCTTTTATGAGTATTTGAAAGAAGAAAATCGAATGGAAGTATTTAAAACGCAGCTAAATACGAGGGATGTCTTCATGAGTAGTTTGGGTGCAGTCGGGAAAACAACAAACATAATATTTCGTTTTTAATAGAAGTGCCACAACCCACCCACATGATTTAACCAAAATCATTTTTTAAACAGCGTTTAGTCCTAGTGCAATTGCAAGCAAGTACAGTTGTTATAATGCAGGCAGTAAAAACATCATTTCTGGAACCATCAAAACTCAGAAGTTCTCCGTTATATGTGGATACCCCACATAGTTGCAGTAACAATATGAATAACAATTTTATCTTGTGTTGTTGGTGCTGTCAAAATAGTGGTGGTGGTAATAGAAATAAAAATGAAGGGAAACATGATGAAGGTTATTCTTCTAACACTGACAGGCAGCCATATGATTTATCTGAAGTGTATAAACAAGCAGCTCATGGATACTTAATCGATTGTATTTATTGTAAACTATCGAACGATACTCATCATGCAAAACATATGGAAATTGGTATGCACCTCAAGTTGGCACCAGTAGTGCGTATTGGGTGTGCTAACTGTGATCAAAGCTATAATGTAGTGTTGGATATGAAGGAATGGAATGAGCTTCTCAGATGGCATTCATATGTAGAATTACAATTTTTCCGATCCCAAGAAATTGAAAATAAAAAATAATAAATCTTGGTATTTATTACAATTGGGAATTGATTACAGGATATGACAGAATTTTGAAAAATGTTATGATTGAGAACTGCAACTGCTGTTCTTGCACATCCAATTCACATAGTATAGAGAAACTATTCAATTTAAAGGGTATAATAAGCTGTAGATTGGAATTTCTTGAATATTACAATCTGGTGTGTTTTTATGAAGAGTTCATACAACAAGTTGTTGACTACCGTCTTTTTCGTGAGAAAGAATTCCGTGGTGGTGATGATGACATTTATAAAGACATTGATGATGTTATAAATGCAAAGTATAATATTAATTCACATAACATTGTATGTTTAATGGAAATATTGTATTATCGTCCTGTTTATCTAATGTATAGCATTTACTGAATAAAGAAATAACTATGATTTGTTTTTCTCAATTTAGGTATAAACACCCCGTTCTATCCATCCAGGTAAACAATGTTAGTTAAGAAGCGAAAGAGTACAGGTGGTGGTGGTTTATTGAATGCTTTAATCAATAAAATTCCGTTTGAATTGCATTTACCCGGTTACCAGTATTGCGGTCCGGGTACAAAGTTAGAAAAACGACCCGCGCGCGGTGACCCCGGTATTAATCAATTAGATGCTCAGTGCAAACTTCACGATATCAGTTACAGAGATTTAGATAGTAGACATAAAGCGGTTAAAATTTTACAAAAAAAAAGCTTGGGAACGCTTTAGATCATCAGACGCAAGACTATGTGAACGAACTGCAGTCAGTACCGCCATGAAAGCAAATAGAAAATTAGGGATGGGGTGTAAACGTGGATCTAATCTGAAGAAGAAGAAAAAATGCAGGCAGAAATTTATTGCATTTACGAAAAATAATAGCTAAAAAAATTAAACCTAACGGAAATTTCACAGACACAATAAAGTCAGCGCTTTCAACGGCAAAACGTGTGGTAAAGAGTTAAGGAGGAAATAAAAACATTAACGTTCCTAGACTAATTCTCCAATCTAAACAACGAGGGTTTTTACCATTTCTTATTCCGTTATTCGCAGGATTATCAGTAATCGGTGCTTTAGCTGGCGGTGCACCAGGAATTGCTAAAGCAGTCAACGACGCTAAAAATACTAAAAAATTGCAAGAAGATACATAGCGCCATAATCGCATGATGGAATCGATCGCTATAGGCTCTATGAATAAGAAATGCGGTGCGCTGTATCTAAAACCAAAAAAATCTGGTGGCGGTGCATTATACATAAAACCGTTTCCAAAAGACTGAATAGATTACCCGAAAGACCGTTAACGGATATTGATTTAAAGAAATACACCAAAAATGTACCCTACTCTAGGGATATTTTTATGAGAGATAACATGCCTAAATTACCACGGAAATATGAATCTGGAATTATTAACTTAGATAGCCAAAGAGGAGCAGGTACACATTGGGTTTGCTACAAAAAGCGTGGTAAAAACGTATGGTATTACGATAGTTTCGGTAATCTTCGACCACCAATCGAAGTGATTAACTACTTTCGGGGGTGTAAAATATATTATAATTACAACCAAGATCAAGAGTTTAATACTATTATTTGCGGACACCTATGCATACAATTTTTATATAAATAATCAGTACAACATCATATTTTCTTAGATATCTCAATAACATTCAGTTTAGAAGATGTTGGTAACACAGTTAGCTACAACTTCTATCCACCGATAGAGCTAGACTTAGGGAATAAATACGTTATTGGATTGGTTGGATTTTACGGCTGCAACAGCATTAGAAACATTTATACAGGCAACGATAGATTTTATTTTAGAACAGATTCATCTCATTTGCAAGTGATTAATATTCCACACGGTGCATATGAGTTGGATGAAATTGGTGATTATCTAAAATCTAAGATACCCACAGAAAGGTTTAGCATTAGAGCAAACAACAATACACTTAAATGTGAGATAAACAGTTCATTTGAGATCGATTTTAGTAAAGAAAATTGCATTGTGCGCGTGCTAGGGTTTGACTCTAAAATATTACAACCAAATATTTTACATACATCTGCGTGAGACATCCAAATACTTAAACACACTAACCTATACGTAGAGTGCAACATTATAAAGGGATCTTATCGAAACGGGAAACCTGCTAAAGTATTATATGAGATTGATGTTTCTGTTCCATCAGGTTATCGTCTAGATAAAACTCCAAGCAATACTCAATATTTAGAAGTAAACACTGACATTATTAGTAATATAACAATTAATTTGACTATTCAAATAGACTTTGGTGAAAGTGAACCATTCACTGTACGCTTAGAACTAACAGAACATGGGTCTGAGAATTAATCCAGGACCAATTCCATCTTTCAAAAATTCATATAAAAGACATCATCCCTACAGTAAGTCATTAATTAGTCATCAACCTTCATTACGGTTAACATCTGCAGAGAAATACTTTTTAACGTCAATTGGTTTAAAAGTTCTCAACCACAATGGCAGAATCGTTAAACGTCTTCCAAAACGTACATTTTGATGATACTATAATTAAATCAGATATTCACACTTATCTTCTAAATCTAAATATGGACCTTCCGAAGAAATATGCATCTTAATTCAGAGTCAAGATCTAATTGCGGCTACTTATGATAGTTTTCTGTACATAGAAGGTAAACTTGAGCTCAAAAAAGAAGGTGAAAGAAAAGCATGCAGCTTAACCAACAATTTCCCGAACTTTCTTTTCGTAAAAATTCGTTATAAGTTAGGTGGTCAGAGAGTGGATGTTTGTAGGAATCCAGAGTAGTAATACTACTGCACTTCTGATCCACTTTTGTCACTAGATTTGTCACCAGATCTAGAAAAAGTCACCAGAAAAGTCACTAGATTTCTAGGTTGGTAACATTGCCTATTTGAAGGGGTGCTAAGTGAAGGCCACGTTGTTGGTAACGGTCCCTGCTAAGGCCACGTGTTAGGTTGGTAACCCTGCTAAGTCAAGGTCAAAGGTAAAAATAGAAGTTGCAAGGTAATCAAAAATAGTATTCAAGGTCGAAGACTTACGGTGGTGTCATATTTCTTATAGTATGCCGATCCTGGACCAGTTCAAGGTCACCCATGTAAATCTTATGGGGATTTATTTCAAGGTCGAGTGAGTTTTCTCGTTATGCCAGAACGCGCTCCACGCATGTTTTTGGCGGGGGATTTAAATTTTTGTAGTCACTCGCCCTCTGGTGGTGAAATCGGAAGCTTTTGGAGCTCAAGGTCGAACTTTAAGCGGGAGATTTAAAATGTAGTTGGTCAAAGCTAAAAAATTGCAAGGTAATCATAAATCAAAAATAGTTTTGAAGGTTATTGACTTACGGTGGTGTCATATTTCTTAGAAATATAAGGTCAAGGTGAAAAGCTAAAAATAGAAGTTGCAAGGTAATCATTCTTATAAATCTAAAAGTTTTTTGAGTAAGTTAGCAGTTTTGAAAGGATGCATGTTTATAATAAAAAGGCTTCTCCGGGATTGCATTATTCAGTAAACTTTTTATTGCTAGAAATGGTGAAAGTAATAAGAATGATAAGAAGAGAAAAAGAATTATTAAGTATTGACGAGAGGAAGAAAAGACTCGAGGTGTTAATTAAGGAAATAAAAAAATTGAGGATAGATTTAGAGCTGTATGAGGTAAAAAAGAAAATGATGCAACTTCGAGTGAATGTGCCATGAAATAAAGGTGCTTTAGTAAATAAATAATTACAGTAGTGTATGTTATATTGCATAAGGAAAAGGCACTTCATTTGATAAAAGAAAGTGTGTAGGCATAGAAGAATATATATATATATATATATATATATATATATATATATATATATATATATATATATATATATATATATAACGAGTTTCTTATCATGATTTATTAAATTATACAAATTATGTAGGAAGAAATGACACATAAAGCTTATATATTTATATTTATTTATAAATCACTAGTCCTTTACCCAAAAATTCCAATTTTTGGCATGTAGACTAAATAAGTAAGAGCGCAATAGAGAGCAATCCAAAAATTCTCAAAACTAAAAGAATGTGAAAAAAAAATTTTCAAGTATTAATGACAAATTTTTTAGTTTAGTATGTACAGAAAAGTTGAAACTTGCACAAATGAATAAATCATAACACTTTAGTCCTTTACCCAAAATTTTAATTTTGGTATGTAGAATAAACATGTAACAGCGCAAAAAATAGGAGTTTCAAATTCCAAAAATGTGGAAAAACTTTGAACTTCCAACTAGCGCTTTAAAATAAGTTTCCATATGGTTTTAATTGAATTTATATAGATATATATATATATTAAACGAGTTTCTTATCATGATTTATTAAATTATCCAAATTATGTAGGAAGAAATGACCCATAAAACTTATATTACAGAGAAAGAAAGAAAAAGGTCAATAACATTATCCTGATATATGAAATGTATGTCAGCATTTCTGTATGTGTCTATTTTAAAATAAATAAATACACTCTTTTTATAATATCAGATTAATTTTTAACTCAAAAATTTTGAATTTTTGTATATATGCTGAATAAATAACAGCGCAGAGGATAGCATTAAAATAAATTTAGAATATAAAAAATTTCAAAACAGTCTTGTGAAAATAGTACATAAAGGTTGAAACTTGCGTACATTTATATTTATATTTATTTATAAATCAGTAGTCCTTTACCCAAAAATTCCAATTTTCGGCATGTAGACTAAACAAGCAAGAGCGCAAAAGATAGCACTCCAAAAATTCTCAAAACTAAAAGAATGTGAAAAAAAAAATTTTTGATTATTAATGACAAAGTTTGTAGTTTTGATACGTAACTGAACGTTGTTAATTGCTTAATAAATCACAACTCGATAATCCTTTAACCAAAAATTCTGAAATTTCGTATACAGGTCCAATAAATAAGAGCGCCAATAATAGCGGTTTCAAAAATTTCCCAAAACAAAAAAAAATGTGATAAAAAAAATTTGTTTTACCAAAGTCCTAGAAAAAATGCGCTCTTAAAAATTTAAATTTTTCGTCTAATTCTGAGCAAAAAAAAATTTTTTTTTCAGCACAGTTGTGTTTTAGAAGTGGTAATCCATCATTTTACGTATAAATTTTTTCGAAATATGAAAAAATTACACTTAAATTAGCCAATTCCATTTTGAAACAACAAAAAGCACTTAAAACACACCTTTTTGTACTTACGTAAGCTCAGAAGAAACATATGCATGCAATTTATCCATTTAATGTATCTAAATGCTCTTTAAATTACCCCAATTTTGAAACAACACTTAAAACATGACTTGTAATTTTCGGTGCAGCGTTAATAATAGTTGTAGTATAATGAACGCAGTTATTTTGCTGTGAAAGCATTTAACAAGCATTCTATTTTTATATGTCATCAGTTTACATTACAACTTGAAACGGGATTTGAAAATGTATGTACATAATAGATACCATGCAATGTATTTTCATTATACTTCAGTGTTATTTAAGTGAAATTATGCTTTTTTTCCTAACATTGAAAGTTTTATTCAAAAAATCTGTATATATAATATATACCAATCATTTTAAGAGCGCACATGGTAGCACTTTCAAATTTAAATTTAAGGAACACATAAGAGATTCTATGCAATTTTGAACTCACTTAAATTTTATGCTGTACTAAAATGATAAATCAACATTAAACTTACTCATTTAAATTTTCTCTGTTTTATAATAAAATAAATCACATTTTATTTGTAAATACAAATATGTAGTAATTTGTTCTATTTATAACATTAAATCATAGCTTCATTTAAATGGTGAATCAATCTTGTATATATAAAAAACAAGTTATGTATGAATGTAATTTTTAATGTAACTATAAATAAAAGAAATGTAGAATGATATGCAAAAGTGCAAGTTGTGTTGCATAAGTAATTGGCGTGCATCTTTTATTAAAAAAAAATTTGAATGTCTGCACTATTTACACAAAATATTCGAGATATATAAAATCATGTGTATATTTCCAATGATTGATATTTCAAATTAGAATTTTGTATTTAACACTTACATGTTTAAATATTATTGTTTTTAAAAACAGATTTACTATCTACCATCCTTACTGTATATTCATTTTTCAGGAAAAACCATAAGCATACATGAATTTAAAACATTTTATTTATTTAAAAACTATAATATTGGTCTACAATAAAGCAAAAATACTACATTAAATAAAAACTATCACTACACATTTGTACAAAAGTTAATTACTAACATTTACAAAAAAAACAAATAATAATAATGCACACAATTACATATCCTACTATTCAAAAACTAATTACTAACTTACATCGAATAACACATACACACAAACACATGTACTTATCACACTTCAATCCCCTCCAATGTACGCAAAATATTTTCACTGTCTCTAATGTTTTTCCGCACACACTCTAAATGACGATTAGCCTCTGCCAGTTCATTACTAAGTTTTCCTACTCGTTCCATCACAATCGCCTCACTATTAATGTAGTCACTATAAATTTTCGAACCACTCTACACTTTTGTCTTAAACTTCTGCAGGGTTGGTGGGTTCTGCTCTTCATGCTGGGTGAAGTGCTCTATCAGAGCTAAATTTTTCCTCCGTATTGAAGTTTTTGCAGTGGTGGAGGTGTTGCTAAAACTGTTGTTGCTGGTGTGATGCTGAAAAGATAAATAAATATAGTACTCCATGAATTAATTAGGGGACTATCATTTTAATTAAATTATACCTACTTTTCAAAGTACCGTGAAAATTCGTCCTCTACATCACTATCTCTTATTGAGATGATGGGGATGGTCTCTTCGAAGGGTGCTAGGGTTCTTTGTATGTTTGCTGTTGATGGTTGTACCAAAACGTTATGCAAAATGCATGGTTTTCTTTTGTTTTAACGATAATTTAGACCTTTTATTAGCTGAAGCCATTACTACTAATTTCATGCAATGAATGAGTATTTAATTAAAACTTTCACATTATATACACATAGATCTGTTAACGTCAACAAAATTGGTAACAACTGGAAGTGGTAAGTGTAACGATCTGAGCTGTGCAAATAAAGGTGATGAACTCTAAGGAATGCATCATAATCTAGACATGAAAAGGTATTTCATGCCATGTCAGCAATGTTAGGTTATTAGATATTACCAGTAAACGTCCACTAAAGATAATACTAAAGAAAGTGCAATATCTGCATCTTTCCGAACTGAAGCTCTTGGGAATACGCAATCTAAAGACAATGAACTAAAGAGTGTGAAAGTATCAAATTTCATTTTCATATAAGTCGAGTTTTGTATGCTGCATAAGGTCAAATACAAGTTATAACAAGTTTGTGATATTTAACCTTGAATGGGGCTTATATCACTATATAAACCGAAAACAGCATTTCTGTACCAGTCAGTTTATTGCACTCGTAATATTTGTAATTGTAAACCTAAAGTACTTCTATTATTTTTTACATATCAGTTATAATAAATAAAATATTTGCTACAAGCCCATGACTGTGTGATCGTGTGCTTCATATTTTTGCATTGTTGGATACAGTTTTGAAGGTAACTATGAGTGAGGTTGTACCACGTAGTAGTGATATTGTTAATTTAACAACACGTATTATTCCATTGTTAAAAAACAAAAATGAATTTGTAAAGCACATCCGTATAATTAACACTAATATTAAGCTATTGCGAGATATAATTCAAAATAAAATTTATTTAGAGACATGTGAAAATTTGCTTAAACTCGAAAGTAATTTTCATTGCTAAAGTGTTATCTTATAAGAGTTAAACAGTTAAAGAGCGCTTCAGAGAAAACAGGTAGTGGAAATGTCACTAAAAAGCGTACACGCAAATTAAGTTGGTACTCTCTAGATTCATGTTTTAATGGTAGGTTACTTACTGGAATTATAGTCAATATAGCAAACATCAAGGACCCTCTTATTTTTTTAAAAAATGCATACAATAGTTTTGCGCGAAAGGTTAAAGTAATGCTAAGACAAACGATGCTAAAGGTCAATGTCATTTTAGTCTGCAATTTCATGAAACCTCAAAATCATGTTATTGAGTTGAAGACTTTTGCCACAAAAAGTTGCGTTATTGATATTTCAACCAATGTACGTGTCTGGTACAATGAAAACGTGTATGATAAGTTACGGATAAAATTAGAGGAGTTTTCCGAAAGGATTCCGGTTGGGCATTACATGAAGTTTTACATTTAAAAGTGAATATTAATAGCTATGTCCCATTTAAAGGCGGTCATTCAACCTATGTTAAAGTTCCACGCTTCATAGAAGTAAAGCATGCTGTTGTTAATGTTAAAAATAACGATGAGTTTTGCTTCCTGTGGGCCGTTGTTTCAGCATTATATCCCGCGCAATATCATACGGAAAGGGTTCAAAGTTATCCTCATTTTCTAGATGTTTTGAAGTTTGATTCAATTCACTTCCCATTCAGCTGGATGATGTAAAAAAATTTGAGAAACTAAACAACCTCGCAATTAATTTGTACTGCATAAATGGGAAAAAAGTTGTACCCTTCGTATTGAGTAATCAGCAAAGCGATAGAGAACCCATAAATCTTTTAATACTTTCTGATCACACCGCGGATGATACTGTATACCATTTCACATGGATTAAAATATATGTCAGCTTTATTTTCAAACAGATATCAAAGCATGGCTGTAAGAAAGTAATTTGTAACCGGTGTTTGAATCATTTTTGGTCGGATGTAGCTTTAGAAAAACATTTAACATATTGCAGTCAACTTAATCAATGCTCTACTAGGCTGCCTACCGAAGCGGAAATGAATTTACAGTTCAAAAATTTTGCATTCAAGAAAAGGTGCCATTTGTCATTTATGCTGATTTAGAAAGTATTTTAGAGAAGTGTGCAAATGGTATCGAAAGTAATACTTTATTGCACTCCAAACATACACCTTTCAGCATTGCTTACTATTTGAAGTGTTCATATGATGATTCTTTATCTCGATTTACGCTTTATAGAGGAAAGGATTGCATTCAATGGTTTGTTAACGAGCTTCAAAGTATTGCACATTGGGCTACCGAAATAATCAATCAAATAATTCCTATGGCTACTTTAAGTCTCAGTCAGGTTGAGCAATTTGATAGCGCCACAATTTGTCACATTTGTCGAAAACCATTTACTAATTCTGATATAAAGGTTAGAGACGATAATCATCTTACAGGGGCATTTGGGGGGCGTAGCGCACCAGGCGTGTAACCTGAACTATACAGACTCAACATTCTACCAGTTGTGTTCCATAATTTATCGGGTTATGATTCTCATTTCATCATTAGAGAATTGGCTAGTGTTCCCGGTTCGATTTCACTACTGCCCATAAACAAAGAAAGATATATCTCTTTCACGAAGGTAATGGAAGGCGCCAAAATTAAGTTTAGATTTATTGACTCTTTCAGATTTATGAGCAGTAGTATTGAAAAGTTGTCAGACTATTTGGAGGATAGTAAAAAATTATTTCCGCGCTAGTTGCAACAATGATGAGGAATTTTCTCTAGTAGTTCGCAAAGGTGTGTTTCCTTATGAGTATATTGATACGTGGGAGAAATTAAACGAGACCACACTCCCACCCAAAGAAGCATTTTCAGTCATCTTAATAATGAGGGAATCAGTGATGAGAGTTTTGCGCATGCGGTTAACGTTTGGAAAAATTTAGCATTAAATCGTTAGGGAATACTCAGATTTGTATTTAAAACAGACGTTCTACTTTTAGCGGATATTTTCGAGAACTTTCGACAAACTTGTATAAGTACTTACGAGCTTGATCCTCTGCACTATTATACAGCTCCCGGTTTAGCATTCGATGCTATGCTTAAAATTACACAAGTAAAGTTAGAATTATTTACAGACATTGATATGCTAATGTTTATTGAAAGAGGGATTAGAGGTGGTGTAGCTCAATGTTCAAATCGGTATTCTAAAGCTAACAATAAGTACATGGGGGAAAAATTTGATCCCACATCCGAAAGTGTGTATTTAATGTACTACGACGTGAATAATTTATATGGAGCCGCCATGTCAGAATTTCTACCATTTGGCGATTTTTCTTTGTTGATGAAGCTAATTTTGAAAGTTTAGATTTAATAAACCATCCTGATGATTCGGAAATTGGTTATATAGCCGAGTGTGATTTAGACTATCCTATAGAATTACATGAGAGTCACAGTGATCTACCGCTAGCACCCGAACATATGGTTCCACCCACGTCTGATTCCAAAATGAAAAATTACTGCTTACCTTGTATCCAAAACGTAATTATGTAATTCATTACAGAAATTTAAAAGTATATTTAAAATATGGATTGAAGTTGGTAAAAGTACACCGTATATTACGTTTTAAACAGTCTCCATGGTTAAAAAATATATAGATTTAAATACAACCATGCGTCAGCAATCTCAAAATGAATTCGATAAAATTTCTATAAATTAATGATTAATAGTGTTTTCGGAAGCTGATGGAAAATGTACGTAAACATAAGGACATACGGTTAGTAACGAAATGGGAGGGTCGCTATGGTGCTCGTGCTTACATATCAAAACCAAATTTTCATAGTTGTACAATATTTGACAATGATATGCTTATCATTCAAATGAATAAGCTTGAAGTATATTTCAATAAACCTATATATGCGGGATTCAGTGTTTTAGACGTATCAAAACTTTTTATATAATTTTCATTACGGCTACACGCTACCCAAGTTCCATAATAATGCTAAGCTCTTGTACACGGATACGGATAGTCTCATATACACCTTTTCGGTTCCCGATATCTATCAATGTATTAAAGAGGACATTGATAAATTCGATACATCTGATTATAGTCCGACAACATCATTGGACTCCATTAGTAAACAAAAGGTCCCCGGCTTAATGAAAGATGAAAACCATGGCGAAATTATGGTTGAATTTGTAGGACTTCGTGCAAAAATGTATGCTTATGCGGTTGATGAAAAGGTTGTAAAAAAATCAAAGGGTTCTACGCAAGCAAGCGTGAGGCAGATCACGATTAATGATTATAAACAGGTCTTGTTTGAGAGTAGCGTAATAAGGCGCTATCAACATCTCATAAGGTCAAAGAAACATGATGTGTTTACCATTAAACAAAATAAAGTCATACTCAATCCTTATGACGATAAACGCTTAGTAAATTTTGATTTCACTGATACTAGACCATGGGGGTATAACTTTCAGTAAACAATGAGCAGTCTTCAAGTCAACTTGCAGGAAGAGCTGCAGTGCAGTAGTGATCAAATCTACAAAAGTACCTGAAGCGTTCTTTGACCTCTCCTGAAAACTATACATTTATATTGAATATATTACAAAATATTGTTATTCCCGATGAGTGTTTTTACTGGTGTGCTATAAACTCAAAGTGTGCAAATGAAATTATTATTAGGACATTATTTGATAAAAAAATTAAATTAGACGATACCATTAAAAGTTTTATGAAATTGTGTACCGATAAAGGCTACAATTCATTAACTTTTGATAAAGTAGATAGGATCTTAGACGATATGAGTGTACTTGGTGACATACCGCTTAAAATGTATCTATATGATTTATTAAGGGTTCATGATTCAACAAATGTTAAATCTACGTTAGAAAATATTGCTTACAAGGACACTGTATTTATTATAACTGAATGTATTGAGAAATCGGCATATTATGCTAACTACAAGTGCCTCGATATTTTGATTGAAATATTATTAGAACAAAATATCAACTATAAGTTTCAACCATGGGAAAACGAGGAACATCACAAAATTTATTACTGGATACTAGACAACATCAATAAAGGTGAAACAAATTCAAATTCCTGCTTGGGATGGAGGTGTGGGCCAGATTCGGGTATATGGCCATCCAGTAATTTAAGTGATTATAGAAGTACTTTAGGTTCACTTTATAAGATAATGAAATTTTAAAAATAAATGTAATATTTAAAAAATAAAATACTATTATTTGTGTGTGTGTGTGTGTTTTATTTCATCTAAGAGCTACATCCTTTTCTACAAACTATATATAACTAATATAAGTAATCTGTTTCACAAAGTACAGGTTAAATGTTATAAAACAATATCATCCTTATTGATCCATGATCTTTCATCCAATCCCCACCATTTTACGAATAACTTATTATTCTTGGAGCGAAGCACTTTTTCTACTAGATATACATCGGGATACTTTGTTTTTTGTAATTCATGTTCATAAAACCCTCCCAGTACAGGATTTCCCTTCATTTTTTTCGTGCAGGTTTGTGCAATTCGTTGACGAGTTGTAATTTGGACATGGTGCCAATTTATCTACAATTTCTTTAAGTTGATGTAGTTTTTCCTCCAGCGCTAGATAAGCGTTGGCGTTTCCTTGTAAACAGAAATCCAGGTATCCTTTATTTATAGCATCACCATCTTCTTCAGGGTCAGCCAACTGTGTCAAACGATTTCCATCCAAATCAAACCTTGTTGATACATAATATTGCCTAGTGATGACATCTTGAGGATCTATGGGATTGGCCACATTGCTGAGTCTCTTATTCTCAATATCAAATTGATTAGCATCAATCTGTTTAAACTGAGGAGCTAGTTTCTTTAATTGATACTGGACATATGAACGTCCAAATTTGTCAAGAGGCATTTTAGTTGTGATATGTCGACATCAATGCATTCTCATTTATATTGTTTAAAAAGCGGTTGTTCGGTTTTTCAATGTATCCATCTTCATATAGTTCTTCTACAATTGATATTATGTCATTTACAACACCTGTGTTTCCGCTAATTTTTCTGCCCACAATACTTCCAGATCACGAATTAGTTCATGTATATCATTCCAATATTTATATTCAATGGGTCTGTTTGTTAATTCCTTAAAAAACATAGATCCACCTCCTCGCTTGGTTGTGGTGGGTGATGATGACAGCAAGGGTTTGATTATTTGTGTATACTTTTTGCTGCGGCTTCCTCGAATCTGTGCACTTACGTCATAATCACGCCTTACTACATTCGTAGCCTCTAAAATAGTTCTATATTTTTTTCTATCTGTTGACTTTACTAGACTTAAGTCGGGTTCGCCATATATACCAAAACGGATTTAATGAACAGGTACCCGTTTACCATGAACAGGTAGCTGTTGTGACAAACAGGTACCGGTTCACCTTGAACAGGTAGCTGTTTACACTAAACAGATAGCTGTTAATACCTAAACAGATCAGTTACTAATATATATATATATATATATATATATATATATATATATATATATATATATATATATATATATATATATATTCGCCTTATATACCAAAACGGATTTAATGAACAGGTACCCGTTTACCATGAACAGGTAGCTGTTGCGACAAACAGGTACCGGTTCACCTTGAACAGGTAGCTGTTTACACTAAACAGATAGCTGTTAATACCTAAACAGATCAGTTACTAATATATATATATATATATATATATATATATATATATATATATATATATATATATATATATATATATATATATATATATATATCGCCTTATATACCAAAACGGATTTAATGAACAGGTACCCGTTTACCATGAACAGGTAGCTGTTGCGACAAACAGGTACCGGTTCACCTTGAACAGGTAGCTGTTTACACTAAACAGATAGCTGTTAATACCTAAACAGATCAGTTACTACTGAAACCAGTTTAAGGTATTATATATTTATCAAATCCTTTCCTATAGCGACCATTATTAACTTCAGCATCCTTGTTTATGACCATGAAACCAAATGGATCTACCCAACACTTTGAACACATGCCCCGAAACAATTTCATGCTTATGGTGGGACTTATATGATCCTCATACGCATGTTTTAAGTTTAATTCATCTTGCTCAAATAATATAATTAGATTCGCATTATCACGAATTAATTGCTTTGGAATTTTACTGTAAGTTTGACTCAAGTAGAAACAGTCAATATCGTTATGCCTACCCATAGAAAAATATGCCCTTATGTTATTTTGCTTTTCACAAGCGATATCATCGAAGATAAAAATAGAGTTTGATTTTGCACAATTAGGCTCAATCACATCTTGATTGTCGCTGAAGGTAAAGTAACCTATGTCCTTCATTGGAAGTAAGATTTCCTGTAAAAGTTTGTACTTGTTTTGATTCAATGACTTAGAGTATACGTATACATGTTTAAATATCAAACCATTTTTTTCAGTAAGCAGACTGATCATTGCGTTTGTTTTACCGCAATTGGAGGGACCACATATAATACCACGTATACTATTAGGAAGCAAATCACCATGTTTTGAAGTAATAGACTTTTCCTAAGTTAATAATTCCAGATTCATTTTTCCGTGGCAATTTAGGCATGCTATCTCTCATAAAAATATCCCTAAAGTACGGTACGTTTTTGGAGTATTTCTTTAAATCAGTATCCGTTAACGGTCTTTCGGGTAATCTATTCAGTTTTTTGGAAACGGTTTTAAGTATAATGCACCACCACCAGATTTGTTTGGTTTTAGATGTAGTACACCGCCTTTCTTATTCATGGAGCCTATAGCGACCGATTCCATCATGCGATTATGGCGCGATGTCTCTTCCTGCAATTTTTAGCATTTTTAGCATCATTGACTGCTTTAGCAATTCCTGATGCACCGCCAGCTAAAGCACCGATTGCTGATAATCCTGCGAATAACGGAATAAGAAATGGTAAAACCCTCCTTGTTTAGGTAGGGAATTACTCTAGGAACTTTAATGTTTCTCTTTCCTCCTAAATTTTCACCACACGTTTTGCCGTTGAAAGCGCTGACTTTATTGTGTCTGTGAAATTTCCGTTAGGTTTAATTTTTTAGCTATTGTCTTTCGTAAATGCAATAAATTTCCACCATTGCATTTCTTCTTCTTCTTCATATTAGATCGACGTTTACACCCCATTCCCAATTTCTCTTTGCTTTCATGATGGTACTGACTGCTAAAGCTGCAGTTCGTTCACCTAGCGTTGCGTCTAATGATTTAAAGCGCTCCCAAGCTTTTTTGCAAAATTTATGTCTACTTTCTAAATCTCGGTAATCTCTGTAACTGATATCATGAAGTTTGCACTGAGCATCTAATTGATTAATACCGAGGTCACCGCGTGCGAGTCGTTTTTCTAACTTTGTACCAGGACCGCAATACTGGTAACCAGGTAAATGCAATTCAAACGGAAGTTTATTGATTAGACCATTCACCAAACCACCACCACCTACACTCTTTCGCTTCTTAACTAGCATTGTTTACATGGATGGATAGATTTATACCTAAATTGAGAAAAACAAATCATAGTTATTTTCTTTATTCAGTAAATGCTATACATTAGATAAGCAGGACGATAATACAAAATTTCCATTAAACATACAGTGTTATGTGAATTAATATTATACTTAGCATTTATAACATCATCAATATCTTTATAAATGTCATCATCACCGAATTCTCCCTCACGAAAACGACGGTAGTCAACAACTTGCTGTATGAACTTTTCATAAAAACACATCAGATTGTAAGATTCAAGAAATTCCAATCTATAGCTTACTATATCATTTAAATTGAATAGTTCTTCTATACTATGTGAGTTGAATGTGCAAGAACAGCACTTGTAATTTTCTATCATAACAGTTTTCAAAATTCTGTCATATCCTTTAATTAATTCCCAATTGTAATAAATACCAAGATTACTAGATAGAGATTCATAATGTTGATCATAGATTATATCTTCTTCTTCGTTTACATTTGACCAATCAATTTCATTTTCAATTTCTTGGGATCGGAAAAATTGTAATTCTACATACGAATGCCATCTTAGAAGCTCATTCCATTCCTTCATATCCAACACCACATTATTGCTTTGATCACAATTACCACACCCAATACGCACCACTGGTGCAAGGTTGAGGTGTGTACTGTATCCAATTTCAGATGTTTTGCATGATGAGTATCGTTCGATAGTTTATAATAAATACAATCGATTAAGTATTCCTTAGCTGCTTGTTTATACACTTCATCCTTATATTGAAATGATGATGTCCAGTCAGTCTTAGCAGAAGAATAACCTTCATCATGTTTCTCTTCATTTTTACTACTACCATCACTATTTTGACAGCACCAACAACAAAATGTTAAATTATTATTCAGATTGTTACTACAATGATGTGAGGTATCCATATATAACGGTGAGTTTCGATCGTTCCAGAAATGATTTTATTGCTACTTGCATGACTTTACTTGCTCACAATTTCACTATGACTAAACGCTTAAGAAAATAATTCTAGTATTTCAATTTTATATATGGTGGGGTGCTACTATTAAAAGAAAATGTTATGTTTGTTGTTTTGCCAACTGCACCCAAACTACTTATAAACACATCCTTCATGTTTAGGAGTGTTTTAAATTCTTCAATTCGTGTTTCTTCTTTTTTGAAATACACATAAAAGCGTTCCGGCAATACACATTTAAAATCACCCGTTTCTATCAATATACGTTCACCGTACTTAGTATTCATTATATCCATATTCGTTACTTTATACTTTCTCGATATATCGAGCTCGCACGCATTTTTTTTTAAAGGGTTTGCAATAGGTGCTTTGGTTTAACCCTGTTAATTCCATATTTAACAATTACGAGTTGCAGACTGATCTCAACATACAGCTCGCTGCAATTTATATAAGAAATATGCGTCCTACATATTACAACATGCTTAAACTTGTTAAATACCTACTTTTGACCTTGACTAGAAATATAATATGATGATGATCAGCTCAAAATTTATATTTCCCGCTAAAAGTTTGACCTTGAAAATTATATTCTTAGATTTATGATTACCTTGCAATTTCTATTTTTAGCTTTTCACCTTGACCTTTTTATATTTCTAAGAAATATGACACCAGCGTAGGTCAATAACCTTTGACCTTGAAAACTATTTTTAGATTTATGATTACCTTGCAACATCTATTTTTAGCTTTTCACCTTGACCTTATATTTCTAAGAAATATGACACCACCGTAAGTCAATAACCTTCAAAACTATTTTTGATTTATGATTACCTTGCAATTTTTTAGCTTTGACCAACTACATTTTAAATCTCCCGCTTAAAGTTCGACCTTGAGCTCCAAAAGCTTCCGATTTCACCACCAGAGGGCGAGTGACTACAAAAATTTAAATCCCCGCCAAAAACATGCGTGGAGGCGTTCTGGCATAACGAGAAAACTCACTCGACCTTGAAATAAATCTCCATAAGATTTACATGGGTGACCTTGAACTGGTCCAGGATCGGCATACTATAAGAAATATGACCACCGTAAGTCTTCGACCTTGAATACTATTTTGATTACCTTGCAACTTCTATTTTTACCTTTGACCTTGACTTAGCAGGGTTACCAACCTAACACGTGGCCTTAGCAGGGACCGTTACCAACAACGTGGCCTTCACTTAGCACCCCTTCAAATAGGCAATGTTACCAACCTAGAAATCTAGTGACTTTTTTGGTGACTTTTTCTAGATCTGGTGACAAATCTAGTGACAAAAGTGGATCAGAAGTGCAGTAGTATTACTACTATCCAGGTATAGTAAATAAAATCAATCCAGATAAAAAAACACCTAAAAAGGAGCCCATTGGCATTAAACCCCAAAAACCACCCCTATTCATATTTCCGAGAAAGCACGCTACTACCCCCACTAGTCCCCTAGCTCAAGTTCAACGGACTCCAGGATTCACTCCATTAGGTGATTCAAGAACGGGTGCTACTAGCCCACTAAATCAGCTTCCGTTTTTTCAAACAAATCCTCCTCCATGTCTTGGTACACATCTTTTTTAGATACATCTGTTGTAGGAGAGATTAATATTGAGGAAGAAGGAGAAGAACCTCTTAGTGTCACAGATGATTCTATTACCCGTAGTGAACCCATCTCAGAAGTATTTCTCGAGCAGCATCATGAATTACCTCGTGTATACGTTGAACGTATTATGAGGGATCCTGAAGGTGTTATTGATCATACTTATGGAGTCCACTATGATACCAAAACTAACAAATGGACAAGTGGTAATACTCCCGTTACAATTAAAGGAAACGATGTGATTATTAGTGTCACGTATACAGGGACTCCAGGTTTATATGATCTGCTTATTATGAATGAACCCAATTCAAATCTAGTAAATTCTAAAGATAGAAGGGATTATAGAAGTATTTTAGGAGCTACTAATGTTGTAAGGCGAGATTATGACGTAAGTGGGCAAATTCGAGGGAGCCGCAGCAGAAAGTATACGCAAATAATCAAACCCTTGCTATCATCATCACCCACGGCCAAGGGAGGTGGAGCTATGTTTTTTAAGAAATTAACAAACAGGCCGACTGAATATAAATATTGGAATGATGTACATGAACTAATTCGTGATCTAGAGGTATTGTGAGCAGAAAAATTGGCAGGGAATACAGGTGTTGTGAATGATATAATATCAATTGTAGAAGGACTGTATGAGGATGGGTACACTGAAAAACCAAACAGCCGTTTTTTAAACTGTATAAATGAGAATGCATTGATGTCAACATATTATAACTAAAATGACCCTTGACAAATTTGGACGTTCACATGCCCAGTATCATTTCAAGAAATTAACCCCTCAGTTTAAAATGATTGATGATAATCAATTTGATACCGAGAATAGGAGTTCCAGCAATTTTGCCAGCCCCATAGATCCGCAAGATGCGATCACTAAGCAATACTATTTACCAACAAGATTCAATTTGGATGGAAACCGTTGGCACAGTTGGCGCACCCGGAAGAAGTTGGTGATGCTCTAAGTCAAAAATATCTTGATTTTTGTCTTCAATCAGTTCAGAAAGTTTTTAAAGGAAACTCTAACGCTTACCTAGTGTAAGACCAAAAACTATATAGACTTAAAGAAATTGTGGATAAATTAGTACCATGTCCAAATTACAATTCGTCAACGAATTGCATAAATCTGCACGAAAAAATTTTAACGAAGGCGCACAATAATTAGAGGTTTCGATGACATTTGGCAAGAAGATCTGGCTAAATTTAACTCATATGCCAAACAAAATAAGGGCTATAAGTATATATTAGTGGATATCGACTGTTTTTCGAAATACTTATGGACTAAAGGATTAAAAACGAAACAGGTCAAGAACTTACCAAGGCTATGCAAACAATCTTCAAAAAGGACGGAAACCTACGAATTTGCAGACAGATGCAGGAAAAGAATTCTACAATGAGCATTTTACTACACTAATGCAGCGTTATGGAGTCAATCATTACTCCACCTATAGCACAAAGAAGGCTGCAATTGCGGAACGTGTTATCAGAACCATTAAGGGTGCTCTATATAAGTCCTTCAGCCTACAAGGTAAATACAAATGGATTGATACAATTAACACCACAACCATGTATTATAACAACCGTAAGCATAGAACTATTGGAATGAAGCCCAAAGATGTCGTTAATCATACAAAGCTAGAAGCTTACACTCACATAAAAGTATTCGATAGGAATCGATATTCTGTGGGTGACATAGTGCGAATCAGTAAATTTAAACACATTTTCGCCAAAGGATACACACCCAATTGGTATAGTGAACTATTTAAGATTGTGAAAGTTCGCATTACTAACCCCACTACGTACATGCTGGAAGACATAAAGGGGAAGCCTGTACTGGGAGGGTTTCGTGAACATGAATTACAGAAAACAAAGTATCCTGATGTGTATCTAGTAGAAAATGTACTTCACTTCAAGAATAATGAGTTATTCGTAAAGTGGTGGGGATTGATGAAAGATCATGGATCAATAATTTGTGAAACAAATTACTTATATTAGTTATATGGTTTGTATAAAAGGATGTAGCTCTTAGATGAAATAAAACGCACAAAAAAATAATAGTATTTTATTTTTTAAATATAAATATTACATTTATTTTTAAAATTTCATTGTCTTATAAAGTGAACCTAAAGTATTTCTATAATCACTTAAATTACTGAATGGCCATATCCCCGAATCTGACCCACACCTCCATCCTAAGCAGGAATTTGAATTTGTTTCACCTTTATTGATGCTTTCTAGTGTCCAGTAATAAATCTTCCAGTCTCATCGTATTCCCACGGTTGAAACCTATATTTGATATTTTGTTCTAATAATATTTCAATCAAAATATCGAGGCACTTGTAGTTAGCATAATATGCCGCTTTCTCAATACATTCAGTTATAATAAATAAAGTATCTTTGTAAGCAATATTTTCTAAGGTAGATTTAACGTTTGTTGAATCATGAACCCATAATAAATTGTATAGATACATTTTAAGCGGTATGTCACCAAGTACATTCATATCGTCTAAGATCCAATCTACTTTATCAAAGTTAATGAATTGTATCCTTTATCGGTACAAAATTTTAATGGTATCGTCTAATTTAATTTTCTTAATAACTTCATTTGCACACTTTGAGTTTATAGCACACCAGTAAAAATACTCATCAGGAATAACAATATATTGTAATATATTCAGTACAAATAAATAGCTTTCGGGGGAGGACTTCCCCATCAGAAAAGTTTCAGGTATTTTCTGTAGATTTTATCACTACTGTACCATAGCTCTTCCTGCAATTTGTCTTCAAGGCTGTGCATAATGATAAAATTGTTTTCTGAAACAGAAGACGAATAAAATGCTATGTAAAGTTAAATCCGCAAGGTCTAGTATCAGTGAAATTGAAATTTACTAATCGTTTATCATCACAAGGATTAGGCACTACTTTATTCTGTTTGATTGTAAACACATCATGTTTCTTTGATCTTATCAGATGCTGATAACGCCTTATTACGTCACAATCAAACAAAACATGTTTATAATCATTTATCGTAATCTGTTTGACGTTGGGCGGGTAGAAGCTTTTGATTTTTTTACAAAACTTTTTTATCAACCATGTAAGCATACATTTCTGCACGAAGACCTACAAATTTTAGCATAATCCCGCCATAATTTTCATCTTTCATTAAACCAGGGACTTTTTTATGTACTAATGGAATTCCAAAGATATTGTTGGGGCTATAAACAGATGTATCGGATTTATCAATGTCCTCTTTAATGCATTCATGGACATCGGGAACTGAACAGGCGTATGTGAGGCTATCCGTATCCATGTACAAGAGCTTAGCATTATTATAAAACTTGGATATCTTGTAACGGTAATGAAAATTGTATAAAAAAGTTTTTGAAACGTCTAAAACACTGAATCCTGCGTATATATGTTCATTGAAATATACTTCTAGCTTATTCATTTGAATGATAAGCATATCATTATCAAATATTGTACAACTATGAAAATTTGGTTTACTATGTAATCACGAGCACCATAGCGACCCTCCCATTTAGTTACTAAACGTATATACTTATGTTTACGTACATTTTCGATCAGCTTCCCAAAAACGCTATTAACCATTAACTTATAAAAATTCTTATCAAATTCATTTTTTAGACTGCTGGCGCATGGTGGTATTTAAATCGATATATTTTTTTAACCACGGAGACTGTTTAAAACGTAATATACGGTGTAGTTTTACCAACTTTAATCCATCTTTTAAATATACTTTTAAATTTCTGTAATGAATCACAGAATTATGTTTAGGATACAATGTAAGCAATATTTTTTTCATTTTGGAATCAGATACAGGTGGTACCGTATGTTCGGGTACCAATGGTAGATCGCTGTGACTCTCATGTAATTTTATGCGATAGTCTAAATCATACTCGACTGTATAGCCAATTTCCGAATCAACGGAATGGTTTATTAAATCTAAAGTTTCAAAATTATCAACAAAAGAAAAATCACCAAATGGTAGAAATTCTGACATGGTAGCTCCATATAAATTATTTACATTAAATACATACTTTCGGAAGTGGGATCAAATTTGTCCCTCATTGTTAGCTTTAGCATGTCGATTAGAACATTGAGCCACACCACCTCTAATTCCTCTCTTAATAAGCATATCAATGTCTTTAAATAGTTCTAACTGTACTTGTGTAATTTTAAGCATAGCATCGAATGCCAAACCGGGGGCTGTATAATAGTGCAGAGGATTAAGTACTTAAGTACTTAAGTACTTAAACAAGTTTGCCGAAAGTTTTCGAAAATGTCTGCTAACAGTAGAACGTCCGTTTTTAGATACAAATCCGAGTAATCCCTTTACGATTTAATATTAAATCTGTTCCAAACATTAACTTCATGTGCAAAGCTCGCATCATTAATTCCTTCATTAATGAGATGACGCTTCCCCGGGGGGGGAGTGTGATCTCGCTTAATTTATCCCAAGTATCGAGATATTCATAAGGAAACACCTTTGCGAACTAGTAGCGAAAATTCTTAGGCATTGTTACAATTAGCGTGAGTAATCATTTTTTACTATTTTCCAAATAGTCCGACAACTTTTCAATACTACTACTCATAAATCTGAAAGAGTCAATAAATATAAACCTAATTTTAGTGCCTTGTATTACTTTCGTGAAAAAAATATATCTTTCTTTGTTTATGGGTAGCAGTGAAATCTCACCGGGAACAGTATCCAATTCTCTAATGAGGAAATGACTATCATAACCTGACAAATTATGAAACACGACTGGCAGAATGTGGGAGTCTTTATGGTTTAGGTTACAATTCTGATGTGATGCTCCCCGAAGTGCACCAGTAAAATGGTTATGATCCCTAACTTTGATATCATAATTAGTAAATGGTTTTCGGCAAATGTGGCAAATCGTGGTGCTTTCAAAGTGCTCAAACTGATTGCGAGTTAAAGTATCCATAGGAATTATTTTAATGATTATTTCGGTAGTCCGATGTGCAATACTATAAAGCTCTTTAACAAACCATTGAATGCAATCGTTTCTTCTATAAACTCCAAATCGTGATAAAGAATCATTGTATAAACACTTCAGGTAGTAAGCAATGCTGAAAGGTGTATGTTTGCAGTAAAATATCGTATTATTATCGATGTCCGTTAAATTTGTACATATTTCCAAAATACTTTCTAAATCTGCATAAATTACAAACGGCACCTTTTCCTGGAATGTGAAATTTTTGAACTGCAGAAACTTTTCTGCTTCAGTGGGTAACTTGACAGAGCATCGATTAAGTTGATGACAGTGAGTGATGTGTTTTTGTAGAACGTGATCTGAAGAAAAATGGTTCAAAGATCGATAATAAATGAATTTATTGTGCTCCTTATTGGATAGCTGTTTAGAAAATAGTGCCGACATATTTTTAACCACGTGAAATGATAAACAGTATTATTTTTTTTGTATTAATATCACCTGCAGCTTGATAATTAGCAGAAAGTACTAAAAGATTTATGGGTTCCCTCGCACTATTTTGATTTTCACTTAATACAAATGGTAATGTAACTTTCCCCTGAATGGGAAGGGAATTCAATCATAATTCAAAACATCGTTAAAAGGAGGATAACTGTAAACTTTATCTGAATGATGTTGCACGAGATATAGGCTCACAGGAAACAATACTCATCGTCATTTTTAACATTCTCTACCACATGATTTACTGCTATAAACTAGAAAACTTTAACGTAAGTTGAAAGGCCACCTCTAAATGGGACATAGCTGTTAATATTCACCTTTAAATGTAATACTTCATATAATACCCAACCGGAATCTCCGCTAATTTTTTCTGTAACTTATAATTAACGTTTTCATTATACCACTTATGTAAATTGGTCGCAATACTTATGGCATACTTTTATATGGAAGATGTCTTCAACTTGATAACGTGATTTTGAGGATGGACAAAATTGCAGACTAAAAGGACATTCACCTTTAGCATCCATTGTCTTAGCATTAATTTAACCTTTCGTAAAAAACTATTGGATGCATTTTGTAAAAAATAAGAGGGTCCTTAATGTTTGCTATATTGACTATAGTTCTTGTAAGTAACCTACCATTAAAACATGAATCTAGAGTGTAACTTAATGAGTGTGTACGCCTTTAGTGACAATGACAATTCCACTACCTGTTTTCAAAGCTACCTGAGTTCTTTGACTGTTTAACTCTTATAAGATAACACTTTAGCAATCATAAATTACTTTCGAGTTTAAGGAAATTTTCGCATGTCTAAATAAATTTTATTTTGAATTATATCTTGCAATAGCTTAATATTAGTGTTAATTATACGGATGTGCTTTACAATTTCATTTTTGGTTTTCAACAATGGAATAATACTTCTAGTTAAATTAACAATATCACTACTACTGGGTATACCCTTACTCATAGTTACCTTCAGAACTGTATCCAACACTGCAAGAAAATACGAAGCACACGCGCTGCCGATTATGTTGTAATGGAAACAAATATATTTATTATAACTGATATGTAAAAATTAATAATTTAAGTAAGTATAGAAGTACTTTAGGTATACAACTGCAATTCTAGTCGGGAGTGCAATATACTGACTGGTATAAAACTGCTCTTTATCTGCTTATGTAGTAATATAAACCCAGAATTCAAGGTCAAAACCGCTTATAACTTGTTGCAAGAGCTTCAGTGTTCATAGACAGATGCATAGATTGTATTCTGTAGCGTTTACTGGGAACATCTATTACCCTTGACATCAATACCGTTCTCATAGCTTATGCTGCATCACCTTTGCTTGTAGAGGTTATACATTGCACTTTGTGGCGTTTACTATGAATATGCATTAACTTAACCTTGCTGACAGCATGCGAAACGCCTTCTCATGACTAGATTATGCTGCATTCATTAGAGTTGG
The DNA here is from genome assembly GCA_036346205.1 of Vesta saturnalis. Classification (NCBI taxonomy): domain Eukaryota; kingdom Metazoa; phylum Arthropoda; class Insecta; order Coleoptera; family Lampyridae; genus Vesta; species Vesta saturnalis. The sequence goes on along the minus strand of JARFJB010000762.1, from coordinate 8,482,496 downwards.
TTACCTTTGCTTGCTTAGGACAGTTCATTGTACTAACCACTTCCACTTGTTATCAATTTCGTTAACGTTAATAGATCTATATGTATATAATGTTAAAGCTTTAATTGAATACTCATTAATTACCCACCATTAGTAATAGCTTCGTCCAGCAACCATTCTGAACTTTCACTAAAAAGGCAGGCAAACCCTTGTCTTTTGCATGATGTTTTGGTGCACCCATCAAATAGCACCGCAGAGACCATCTCGATCATCTCCATAAGGGATAGTGATGTAAAGGATGAAGTTTTGAAGTATTTACAGAGGTATGTATAATTTTAATTAGTATTATAATTTCCTTTTGTTAATTCATAGAATGTTTTTAGTACAAATAAAATTATTCATCTTTTCAGCATAACTCCAGCAACCACGGTTATAGCAACACTCCCACAACCACCGCCGTTGCGAAACCTACAATATGGAGAAAAAAATTTGGCTATTATAGAAGGGCACCTCACACAGCAGGATGATAAGCAGACCCACCGACCCTTCAGGCCTTTAGGGAAAAAAGTATTCGGTGGTTACGAAAGCTTCACAATGACTATATTAGTAGTGAGGTGGTGGGGATGGGGCGAGTGGAAAGATTGAATAAAGAACTGGTGGAGGCTCTTCTATATTTGGAGTGTGCGGCAAAATATAGTAAAGACATAAAATATATTGCGTACGTTGTAAGGGATGGATGAGTGATGTGTTTAATATGTTTTCTTATGGAATTTATTGTATAGTTATCTTTTCACTGTAAAAAATAAATGTAAATTTTTTTTTATATCTTTATTATTTCTCGTGAATTATTCTCATCAAAAAAATTTTACTACAGCTAAAAAAATGTGAGTGATAGTTCAATTTGCGCTAGAAAAGTAAAATGATCTACGTTAAGGAAAAAATTGAAAACATCCGGAAGTCTGACTTACTCATGTATAAATTTCTACATCAAAGTAAAGCAGTCATTTTTTACAAATTTTAAAATAAAAGTCAAAATAGTTCCCAAAAGCATGTAAATCTGAAAACTGCACGCCATGTATTTATACAATACAAATGACACAATTCCATTCATACATTTGCAAATCCCGTTTCAAAATTGTAATGCGAGTTGGTGACTAAGATAAATATAGAATGTTCGCATTTACACCTGAATAAGATACTTTCAAAGCAAAATAACTGCGTTCATTATCCTACAATTCTTGAAGCAGCAATATCCACGCTCCATCGAAAATTGTAAATTTGGAGTCCTAATCAAACTAAATTAAAAAACAAGTCATGTGTTAAGTGCTGTTTGTTGTTTCAAAATTGAATTGGTTAATTTAAAGAGAATTTCGATACATTTATACATGAAATGGATAACTTGCATGTATATGTTTCTTCTGAGCTTACGTAAGTACAAAAAGTTGTGTTTTTAAGTGCTCTTTGGAATTGGTTAATTTAGGAGTCATTTTTTTCATATTTTGATAAATTTATACATGAAATTGATAAATTGCCACTTATAAAACACAACTGCGTTGAAAAATTTTCTGATAATTAGGTGCAAATTTTAAATTTTCAGGAGCGCATTGCGTTGAAAAATATTTTTTTTTTCTGATAATTAGGTGTAAATTTTAAAGTTCCAGGAGCGCATCTATTGTAGGGCTTTATTTTCACCCTACACACTGAGGAAAAGCACGTCCACATCGAGTCGTATTTTATCTCTTTCCATAGATATGCACATATATCTTTACTTACATCACACACCTTCAAACACTTTTATAGTTCAAGTACACGTCTATCGTTTACACAATAACTGCAATTATACATTCCATTCTGGTACAATACTTGTATTTCAAGTTAAGTATAATATTACAAATTATACTGATAATACTATATGGGTAATGTATTTTGAAATTGCAAGTTTTTTACTCATTACGAGTACAATCCATTTAAAATGGGTTGTAATTGGGTGTATAGATGTAAAATGTACAAAGATACATAGTGAGAGTTAGTATTTATTTCATAAAAAAATTGTTAGAATCTATTTTAGAAAAAGAACATATTACAAATACTTTACAAATATGTTAAACATTTATTATACTATATCACATTTCCTACTCATACTCAATTAATTTGGAAAATATTAAAAATGTACATTTTATATCAAATAGTGACTGTAATATTTATTATTAATTTATTAATATTATTAATAAAAAAAAACGTTAGAATTTTTAGATGAACAACATATTACAAATATTTCCGAAATAAATAAAAGATTTTATTTTACATCAGTATTTATCTTAAAAATTTATTGATTTTGTACAGTCTTAAATTTTTGATATAAATGTGAATAAATTTATGCAAAGTATCACGAGAGTATTGTTAATTGCATAACATTTCAGGGTTAAGACTTTATTATTATGCTCATAAAGGATTTTATTTTACATCAGTATTTATCTTAAAAATTTATTGACCTTGTACAGTCTTAAATTCTTAATATAAATGTGAATATAAATTTATGCGGAATATCAAGAGAGTATTGTTAGTTGCATAACATTTCAGGGTTAAAACTTTATTATTATTCTCATAAATGAGTATATTTTACATCAGTATTTATCCTAAAAATTTATTGATTAATTGATATATGTGTTAGATACGTTAGAAGTCGACGGAGAGTGTTGGTTTTTTTTTTAAATTTATTTTTGGCAAATTCTGGCCCGTTTTTGAGAAGAATGTATTTTATTTTATTTGAAAACGCTGGACTTGGAAAAATCTGCTTAAAACATATTTCTATCACCTACTAGAGGTAGCTTGTGCATTTTAAAATTATAAGCATTTCCTAACATCACAATTTTTATTATTTATTACATATAAATACAATAACTCATTTAAACACTACAACATATTAATATGTTTAAATGTCTTCTTATTTTCAAACCCGAAGCTGCCTCATTCTTCTATTTATTTCATACACCTCTAAATCTACTTTTAAATCTTTAATTTTTCGTAGCAACACCTTCAACCTCTTCTTTCGCTCAACAATAGTTAATACTTGTTCTTTTCTTGCGCTTCCCATCTTGCATACTACCATTTTCGTCATTTCTGCTAATACTTAATCGCGCACACCCAAGGAAGCCTTTTATTATAAATCTGAATCCTTCAAAACCGCTAACCTAGACAAAAATGTCTTCTTATTTCCATGAACTTATTTTCTTTTTATACTTCTAAGAAATGTCAAACGATATCCCCACAAATCAATAATCTTTGACCTTGACCACTCTATTTTTAGACTTCTAAGAATTTTAATATGATGATGACATTGCAATTTCTATTTTTAGCTTTTGACCTTGACATACAAATTTCTCGCCAAAACGTTTGATCGCAGAGTGACCTTGTAATATGATAAGGATGGTGACATTGAAATTTCTATTTTTAGCGAGATCCAAAAATTTAAATTTGCCGCCAAAAGTTTAACCTTAAAAAGATCCAAAAACTTACATTTCTCACCACCAGAGGGCGAGTGACCTTGAATTGGTCTAGAACCGGCCTTTAACCACTACTAGCGATGAGAAAATTTATAAAATAATCAACAATAAGGGTAGGATAGGTGTGGATCATCTGTATTCACACGGATCGATCTGCACTTATAGGTAGCTACTTACAGGTTCTGTTCCAGTTATTAATGTCTGTGATTCGTTGACTGCATAATTGCATAATATTACCAGTTATGTCATTCCCTTCCGTGGTAGATAAAACAGTCCTTGTCACTTGTTTATTTTTTTATTTGCAATCTTTCTCTATGTTTTCCTATCCATGCATACCTCCATAGCTTCCGCAAGATTCACATATTGTCTCTGACAAGCCCTTGTCTTTTTAAACTCATATTCCTTTCTTTTGTCACACTCTACTGCATTCAGCCAAGTTCCACGCGCCCGGGCTTACCTCTAACTTAACGTAACATAACAAAACCTTCACACTATTTCCTTGCATGGTAGGCAAAACAATCCCTGATTCATTTATTTTGAAATCTTTCTCCATGATTCCCTATCCCTGTATATCCGTAGCTTCCGCATGATTCATAGATTGTCTTTATCTTTCTTTCTTTTATCATACATTCTACTGCATTTAGCCAACCTTGCCGAATAAGTTCAAATTCACCTACTTATTTCTGCTTTGTTCATCTTTTCGATGTGTCCAAACCAACATAGTGTACTACTTTTACACTTACCGGAAAATTACGGCATTTACATTGCTTCCGTGCTTTTTTTGACACACCCATGTCTCACTCTCACACAGTGCTGGTGGGACACAACACGCCACTATAGATTGCTCGTTTTGCAGCTGTACTGATGCTTTCGTTTTTCGATATCGTCCATATACTTCCAATCACTTTCCTCCCAGTATTGACCCGTCATTCAATCTCGCCATCTACTGTATCATCTGCAGTGAACATTCAACCCAGATATACCAACTCGTCCACTTGTTCAACAATTTCATCATGCAGGGTAAATGCTCTACTCTGTTTTTAACCTTCCCAATTGAGCTCCACATTCCTTATTTTGTTAACGTTTACCTTTAGGTCCATGCTCTCATAGACTACATCAAAATTCTTCAGAACTGTTTGTAGCTCATCCGCATTCTCAGTTAATAAGACTGTCATCTGCAAACCAGAACTAGTACGTGTACATCACCAACCATTACAGCATTTGTGTCGGTACATGTACGGTGAATACTAAAGTATTCACTCACACCTCCTCTCACCTTAACAGAAGCCCGGCTACCGTTATATACAGCTCTTATTCCGTTTACTTTCACCATATTCATTTAATATTTCTCATAGGTTTTCCCTATTCACTCGGTTATATGCTTTCTCTAGATCTACAAACGCACAGTACACTTAAACACTCTTCAGTCACTTGCTGGAAAGCAACCATCTGGTTAATACGTCCTTTTCCTGACATAAAGTCACCCTGAATATCTCGAATCTTAGTTTTGGTAGTTTCACGCACTCTATCAATCAGTACTTTTCAAAATACTTTACCAGGTACACTGAGCACACCTATTGCTCTATAGTTTTTGCAATCACTCTTCCTTTATAGAGGGGTACAATAATCGTGCTCTTCCAGTCACTCAGCACTTTTCCACACGCCTGCTCCTTTACCATTTTTCAAATTTCCCAAAGTTTTCTCTATCCTATTTAACCCAAAATCCTCCTTAGTTTCATTCACTATTCCTCCTACATTATCCTCATTAAGCTCTTCAGTCCTATATTCCTCACTACCGTTTATCTTCCGAAATATTCTTGCCAGCACTTCCCACATTATTTCGTTGCTCCTATTCATCACTCCTGTAGCGTTCTGTTTTGGGCCACGCTTTATATTTTTGACCCACTTTCAGAAGAGTTCTTTGTTTCTCCCAAAATCATTCTGCATTTTCTACCTTTCCGCAGCCATCACTTGTTCTCTCTTATTCTCAATACCTTTCATTTTTTGCAACAATCATTGCCATCTACGCGTCTTTTTTCTTACATACGGCGTTTTTTTACCGGTTTATTCCACCAAGCACATATTTTCTGTCTGCCTGTAGTCGCTCTTCTACATATCTCCACGGCACAACTGACAACACAGTTTTCAAGCTTATCTGCGCACTTTCAACGTCATTGTCTTATTTGTTCCTTCCAAACTGCTTTATTCACACTCAACTCACAGCATCTCCATATTTCATTCTCGCACTATGATCTACCAGTTTATCTACCCTAATTCTTGACGTTCGGTGTACGTTTCCTTGCATTGTGCAAGCTCACTCTTGCCCTAAACACACTCTCATACAACCTAAAAGTGGTCCAATCCGCGCATTACTTTTGTATCTCTCAGTAAATTCAGAGCTGGCTCAGAGGTCGGGACTTCGAGGATTTTCCCGAGGCCACGCGCTTAAAGGGGTCCCGCGCTTTCATACTTCTAACAATTATTATTAGTAGCTGGCAAGTTTTTGACACCAAATGCAACGTTTTACAAGTCTGGTGTTAACTTAGGTATTGTAGCGATCCAGCCACCAAACACAATAGAGTTCACGTAAAGTTTTCCCCCTTTATTAAGTCTAATTAAAAATAACATTAGATTGATTTATTCAAAGTTAACGAGAGGGAATTAGTGGCACGATAACCGGTTTTTGGTTGACTTGGAGCACTCCATTACCCAGTTCAAGGGAAAGAAGGGTATGGAATTGGAACGTCCAGTAGAGTTGGTCCGAGTCTGCGCGAACCTGCACTCACTAGTCATATGTTTTGTTTGCGATGAGAACACAGCTTTACACCACTCCGCTCTCCTCAGTCGAATGCGGCACACGTAAAGGCGTTGACAAAAACCGTGTAGTTAATACTATACATTTTGTTAATATTGTTGAGCGTAATTGCAAGTAGCTTGCTATAAAAAATAGAAATGTTATATCTTTTTTTAAAGATCTAAAATTATTTAAATATTTGTTAAATTTTTTTCCAACTTTAGTCCGAAAAATCATGTCAAATACTGGTGGTGGTAGAGTTCGAGTTAGAGGAAGAAAATATATTCCTGGTAATATACAGAGAGAGCTTAAACGAAAGAAAGAAGAGTCAATTAAGTCGCAGTCGGGCGCACTAGAAAGATTTTTGATACCAGTGCAACAACTTACACCTGTAGACACACCCATTGTGCAAAACGAAAGTGAAAATCGTGAACAAACGGAGAATAACCAAGATGCAGATGAAGCGGGCTCAATCGGGGATGACGAAGAGTTAAGTGAAGTTGATTCAATAACGGAACGTCAACCTTCAACTTCAACATCTACGGAACGGAATTCTACGAAAATAAATATTTTCGAAATTTCCAATTGGCCCGAGTTAATAAATGACAAATTGCGTCTAGACGTCGTTAAACGTAAATTGTATAGTGACAAAATGAAAACTTCTCCAGCAGATAAACGTAAAAAATATTTTAATAGATTTTTGGCTAATAGAGAAACTGTTCAAAGAAAATGGTTAGTTCATCATGAAATAACAAATCAATTATATTGTTTCGTTTGCAAGTTATTTCATAATAGGAAATTAAAAATGGTTTTAATGACTGGAAACATGTAGGATGTTACATTCGTTACTTTTGCTATACTATTAAGTAAATTTTTGCGATCTAGTAGAATTAATGAATTGCTCGTGCTTCTTTAAATTCTCTATTTTTCTAAAAATAATAACATTTCTCTAAGTTTATATCTGTAGTTTCTTGAATATATTACGCTTCACAATTAAAAAACATTTCTGTTGGTTAGGTAAACATTTTGATGGTCACTTATAAGTTATATTTCAACTTCATGTGTTGGATGTCACTGGTATATATCCGTTTGACATTCGCATATTTGACTTTTAATTTTCTATTCCTTCCGGTCTGTGCTTGGCGAAAGAAAAGCCATTTTGTGTTTCCTAAAAGAAAAATGTAAATTTCTGGACGATGACTATCGGTTTATAACATTTTTCTAAATTTTGTGCCAAATCACTATAATTAGTGGATACAATCGATTTATTTGGGATATATAGGGAATACTGAAAACAGGTGAGCTTTTGTCACACTTAGTTTTTTTGTTCTTCTACCACGTTTTACTTTCAGGCAAACGATCTAGTTCGATTGAAGAACTAAATCCATTAACAAAATCATTAAACCAATTAGCTAAAGGGGTTAAACTTAACCTCACAAATTTCTCTAACTACGAAGTTGGTTTTATACTTTAGATTTGCTGGTAAGTATGTAACAACCTACTTTAACGGTTGCTACTACCTTTACTTTTATTTTAGGGGAACTCATACTCGATATTAACTGAATCTATTTCTCTACGTTACCATTAATACTTTTCTGATTCTTTACCTCATTGAAGGTAAGATTGATATTCATTCTTTCATTTAGCTGTATATATTTAATTTTAGAGGTACCTTTCGTATGCTATACTGTTTGGGTGGCTTGCTATATTGTGTAATTAAGAGCACAAATATTTTATGTATTTTCTGTGGTTAACAATTTGTGTAACACAAGTGAATTTACTTATTTATTTAGGGAATTATCTTCCTTTTACTTTTTTGGGAAATGATATATATATATATATATATATATATATATATATATATATATATATATATATAGGGTGAGTCAGTTTTTGTAGACAAACTTTAACAGGAGATATAACACATGTTTCTAAAAGAAAAGTCCTATAAACATATGTCGTAGAAGGCTTCGTTTCGAGATACAGGGTGTTGAATATAATTTTTTTTAAAAATACGAATGCTTAGATTTTTTTCATGTTGGGGGCATAATGTCTATTAATTAAGGGGCATAAAACAAGAGATAAGAATGTTCACAAACTTGCACAGTGGCGGAGTGGAGGGGGTGCTCAACCCATTTCATAAACAGAACTTCTACGCCAATGACTATTTTTAAAAACTGTTATTTTCATTATCTACATACAGTTTAACAAAAATAATGTACCTTCTTCTGTTTCGAAATTCCTGTACGTTTCCGAGTTATTTTGATTTTTAGTGTTTGATGTGGTACTAAGTTAAGTAATGTGCTTTATGTGAATAATTGAATATAAAGTTTTTGATAAAATAGTTATAATAAAACATTTAGAGCCATTTTAGTACCTAACGATCGTTTCTTTAAAATTTCAAATACATTTTCATTTATAAATAGGTGGGTTATCGGTTTTTCTTAGTATCTATTGTTATTATCCTCGTATAAAAAGAAATGCATAATTATTATTGTTATGCTGTGAATACTTTCTGTATAATTATGTATGTATCAATTTCGCCATAAACGTGTATGTAGTTTTTAAGTGAGATTCTAATAAGTTATAGACCGCTGCTCACTTGCTCTCATTAAAGAGCCGCCACTGTATCAAGCCATACTCAAATACAAGACTTTTGTAAATTGAAATCTGTTTAGTACACTAATTTTAACAATCCTTATTTATTATTGTAACAATATTAATTAATAATTGTGAAATTAATAAGAATTCTTAGCAATAACGATTTATAAATAAATAACAATACCACTAGTATAATAAAATTAGACACTTTGTTCAAAATGTAAATCGTTCTTTTCAATACACATTTCACAGCGACGTACAATAGAACGTCTTAAGTTAACTAAATGATGCACCCTTATTTAATTGCAAGCATCTCTGATGCGATTGTGAAGTTCTTCAAGTGCATTAACCGGAGTGGTATACACTTTTTCCTTCATGAATCCCCATACAAAAAAGTCAAGTGGCGTTAAATCGGGGGATCTAGGAGGCCACGCCACTGGACTTCCACGACCTATCCACCTCCCCGGGTAGTTATTGTTTAGCCAATTTCTGCCATAATGGGCCGGACATCCATCAAGCTGAAACCAAGAATGTCCTCTTAAATTCAAAGGAATCTCTTCCCACATATTAACATGTTCTTCTTCTAAAAATTGTAGGAAATTTTCTGAATATACACGTTGTGGCAAGAAATAAGGTCCAAACACGTGGTTGCCGTAAATTCTAATCCAGACATTTGTACTAAATTCATGTTGAAACCTTCTTGGTCGAATGGCATGTGGGTTTTCATGTGCCCATATATGCAGGTTGTGAAAGTTTACGATACCACGACGAGTAAAACAGGATTCATCAGTCCACAGTATGTTGGATAAGAAATCTCTATTATTTTGAATGGAGTTAAGAACCTACCTACAATAATTAAGTCTTCGTTCGGTGTCACCTGGACATAAACCATGAACAGGTTGAAAATGATATGGGCGTCTGTGATTCCGTTTTAAAACCCGGGAAACTTTACTTTGGGAAATACCAAGAGCAACAGCAGTACGTCGAGTACTTGTCGTGGGGTTCCTATTAAATTCACGCAATATACCCTCTCCAATTCTATCTTGTCCACGGTTGTTCTGTCGGTCCCCATGTACATTTTTCAAACCCTGGTTAACAAATCGGCGATGGATACTCACAAAAATGGAATGATGAGGTTGCCGTCTATTTGGAAATCTTCTCCGATACTCCCTAGCTGCGTACCTTGAATTCCCATTTGCGAACCCATAAATAAAATGAATGTAGGTCGGCTTGTTCGCTATTTGTAAATGTAAACGGCATGTAACACTAATTAAAAGCTGGCAAATCAAATGAAATAACTTTTTGAACTTAAAAACAATAACTAATAACAGTGAAATTATTTAAGATGAAGCAAGTGTTTGTAAAAAGTCAAACTGTCGTTTCAAAATATAAAATTTAATACTTACTCGTTTTCCAAGGAGTATCATATTTTGTTGCAATGAAATAAGGGTGCATCATTTAATTAACTTAAGACGTTCTATTGTGCGTCATTGTGAAATGTGTATTGAAAAGAACGGTTTACATTTTGAACAAAGTGTCTAATTTTATTATACTAGTGTTATTGTTATTTATTTATAAATCGTTATTGCTAAGAATTCTTATTAATTTCACAATTAATAATTAAGTATTGTTACAATAATAAATAAGGATTGTTAAAATTAGTGTACTAAACAGATCTCAATTTACAAAAGTCTTGTATTTGAGTATGGCTTGATACGGTGGCGGCTCTTTAATGAGAGCAAGTGAGCAGCGGTCTATAACTTATTAGAATCTCACTTAAAAACTACATACATGTTTATGGCGAAATTGATACATACATAATTATACAGAAAGTATTGACCGCATAACAACAATAATTATGCATTTCTTTTTATACGAGGATAATAACAATGGATACTAAAAAAAACCGATAACCTATCTATTTATAAATGAAAATGTATTTGAAATTTTAAAGAAACGATCGTTAGGTACTAAAATGGCTCTAAATGTTTTATTATATCTTTTTTATTAAAAACTTTATATTCAATTATTCACATAAAGCACATTACTGAATTTAGTACCACATCAAACACTAAAAATCAAAATAACTCGGAAACGCACAGGAATTTCGAAACAGAAGAAGATACATTAATTTTTGTTAAACTGTATGTAGATAATGAAAATAACAGTTTTTTTTTAAAAATAGTCATTGGCGTAGAAGTTCTGTTTATGAAATGGGTTGAGCACCCCCTCCACTCCGCCACTGTGCAAGTTTGTGAACATTCTTATCGCTTGTTTTATGCCCCTTAATTAATAGACATTATGCCCCCAACATGAAAAAAATCTAAGCATTCGTTTATGAGTTATAATGAAAATTTGAGAAAAAAATTATATTCAACACCCTGTATCTCGGAAACGAAGCCTTCTACGACATATGTTTATAGGGACTTTTCTTTTTAGAAACATGTGTTCTATCTCCTGTTAAAGTTTGTCTACAAAAAACTGACTCACCCTATATATTGGTATGTATTAATAATTTAAATAAGGGGAAAGGGTTCATAGGGGTTTAATTATATTTACTATATTGTACCAGACTAGCTCAGAATCTCAATTGGGGATAGAGTTCAAGGGATTTAGTTGAAGATAAAATTTTTTTAAAGTATATGAAATATCCTATATGTAATTGAATTTAACGTATAAAATTTGCTCTGAATAGAATTTGCTTTCTAACGCATGCGTTAATGAACTTAAGTGAAAAATAAGTAAAGCTGTCAAAAAAATGTCAAATAATTAAGAAACTTAAATGTTTGCATCAAAATGAAAATTTAGAAAAAGAAAAGGAAATTATTAGCTTCACAGGTGTTTACACAAGTAAATAATTGAAATTCTTAATTAATAACATATAACAAATATAAATTGCAGGGAAATACCAATAAACAGGGTTATAAAATTTTAAAACTCACATATACAGTCCTTCCTGTCGATTGAATGATGTCTTCAAACTTCAGCTGGATGCAGGCAATGTTCCCTCGGCTACAGTTGTTACTAATATCCAACTGCTATCTCGGTTCTCGAAGACACCAACTTCCAAGCTTCAAGATGTTTTCTTTCCAAAAACGGCCAACTCCAAACACTTATTTATTATGGTAACTTTTTATTTAAAATGGTTTTAAATCTTTATGAGTGATATCGTTTAAAATGTATTATTAAGTATCCAAGATTTTTGTTAACACACTTTTATTTTAGTTACCGAAAATAATATTTATTTAAGAGGAATTGTCCGGAGAAATAAAACAAACTTTGACCAAATAAAAATGGAATTTAATTTGGTATAAAAGAATTATTTTAAATTGGAAAACACGAAAACAAATTTACACAAAATCGTGACATCAATTAATCGTACAGAATTATTTTATTTAAAACGACAGGTATCGGTGACCGAACTATTTAATTTTAACCAAAGATACAAAAACAAGTGCTCTCGAAATTATTCGTAACGTAAACTTTCTCGACGATAATAAATTAGGTTATGTAAACACAAATTTAGCAACACTGTTTTAACTTTTCACTTTTGAACAAATTCTAGAGAGAGAGTGATTTCCTGAGCGCTTGCTTTTATAGGTTTCTGGTTGCTACAGAGATTTCAATTTTTTTACAGCCATATTGCAAAATTTACAAAGGATGTGATTGGATAATCAAAATTATGAATTGTACATAAATGGAATTTTGGCCGTAACTTTCTTATACATGGTCGGAAATGAAAATTAAAAACGGAAATGAACACTACGTGAAATTTTGAATAAAAGGACACCTAACAAGCAATAATTCCTACCACTAATAAACGAAACAACTTAATCTAATCAAAATAAGCTATTAACTATACACACTTACAAGCTACACTAAAATTACTTGCAAAATTGGAATTCTGAGGACAATTTACATAAGAAAACATATCTTTTATGTTAGAAACATTTAATTTAATGAAAATTTTAAGCTTTTGTAAATTTGTCTAGAATTCACCTCAGATTTAGCATAATTTTGCGGATAAAAACGCTGTATCCTTATAAAAACTTATTCATATTGAGAAGGAACATCTATTATTTGCTTTAAGAGCAAAAACTAAATCTAATAATGTGAAAAAAATATAAAATTATGTGAAAAACCTAAAATTTACAACGTAACCATACTTAAATTTAAATATGAAATTAATTCATATTAAAAAATGTTTTTAACACTTAAAATGTTATGTTTAAGGTTTGTACTACTTGTCTTTATTGTTCTCACTACTCATTTGCAATGCATAATGTTATTTAGTCTTGCATTGAAAAAGTCTCATCGTCTAACACTCTTTTAGAATTTTTACACTATAAAATGTACGGCACTATAAATGTTTGTATGCCATAATGTTCTAAATGTTTTCTTCTTGTGAATCATGTATTATAATTTTGTCACTAATTCGCTAACAAAATGTGTGCGAAAATTGTCTATACTGTCCATATTATAACCCTTTTACTAAATTTTTGTATTTCCTGCCTTTAAAAACTAAACATACACTATCCCTAACCTAATCCTAACTACATAGTCCATGTTTAAACACCTGTGAAATGTCTACTTGCCAAATTACCTTTGAAAATTGAATTTTATTGTAAAATTGCACTACTAAAATGACTCTACGAAAATGGTGATATTTAACATCCTTGACAATTTTGGTAGCAGCAAATTGCTTTTTATGATGAAACCAAACTTAGCAAATGATATTCAGATCAATTTATACCAAATAAATTTATTTTAAACACATCGTGAACCAGATTTATGTAAAATTGTGTCTCGCACTTGTATCGAGCCAGAAATTACCCCTTTTTATGACCCAAATGTCATGTAAGCTGTCCGATACTTCTATTACCTCTTTCTAAACATCTCAATATATATATATATATATATATATATATATATATATATATATATATATATATATATATATATATCTGTGTGTGTGTGTACATATAAATGCAAATTAGAAATTAATATACCGCTTTTGTTTTGGGGAATTTCTACTTTACAATTTTTCTTTCCTAGTGCTCAGATCCTTGAACATATTTCGTTACTTGGCTAGAAAAATGGAAAATTAACTGGTTATCTAGGACTGGCTGTTTTATCCTTTTAGCTGGCGCCCTTCTCTTCTCTTTCAGCTACCATTACCATCTGGATCACTGTGGGACCCCTCCATGTCTACTGTGACCGAGCTACCGGCAAGTCCTATATAAAAGGTATCTCCTCTGTTGGGGTAAGTTTGAGCACAAAGTTCAAGTTTGCACGTAACAGAGGAAGATACTTTTTCTGGCGACCAACGTGGGGCCGACATTTCTAAAACTTTTTTCTATCCCTATTAAATTTTTTTCTGCTATAAGTGTTTGTTATGTACCTATTATACTCATTTAATGGTGAATTTAAAAACTATTTTTTATTGAGGTCTTATTATTTACTTTAGTTACTAGCTTTTGTGTTTAGATTTAGATTGGGGTTGTTGTGCAGAAAGTTCTGTACAAATTATTTTCGACTTTCTCACTTTGAGTTTAAAAATTTATCTGATTGCTGTGAATAGTATACCGACACTATTTCACAATTAATACCATTTTTTTAGACAGTTTATTCTTGTAAAATATTTAAATTTTATTATTCATTATGGCAACCTTATGGAGAATGGAAGTAAACCGCTTACTCAAAACTGAACTTCAATATGAATTAACTTCTCGAGGAATACCTTCCGATATCCCTGTAGAACTTTTACGTAAGGCTGTGCGTAGTGCTCTAGAGTTAGACACGACTAAATCTTTGACTGGTGTCGAGCATCAAATTGACTTTAATACTGATCAGGCTGCTGAACGTTCGGCAGAACAAGAACTTACTACTGCTCTTTCAACCTTTTCGGGAGATATTACTACTGTTTCGTTTAAACGTATGCGAACTCTTTGGGTTCATGCTCAAAGACGTTGTGAACGTATGAAAGCTACTTCAGCTGAGGAAATCTCAGAGAAAAATCAACTTCTGCTGTCTTTCCAGATGATACGATCTGAAGTCGAATCGAGTTATCGAACAGGTAAACCTTCTACTTCTGTGAGTTTTTCACAAATTGTTTCTTCTAGCTACAGTGAACCTGAATATCTTTCATCAGATACTGAAGGTCATGTTTCGATAGCAAAACCTATTTCTGCTGTGCCTACTGTTTCTTCTGCGCATACTGTTTCTTCTGCTATCGCTGTTTCTCCTAAATATTTCTCTGCAGCAAAACTTAATCTAATATTTTCGGGGGAAGGTACTACTTTACTATTAGAATTTCTTACACGTATTGAGGAACTGGCTTCGGCTAGAGGTTTAACTCAGAGTTATCTGTTCTCTGCTTGTCCTGAATTATTAACTGGAAAAGCATTATTATTGTTTAGGGCTCACAAAGCCTCACTATCCTCTTGGGCAGACGTAGTGACTTTACTCAAGTCTGAATTTCTTCCAGTAGACTTTGAGGAACGACTTCTGAATGAAATTAAATCGCGAACGATGGGGGCGACTGAAACTATAGGAATTTATGTAGCTACGATGCAAGGGTTATTTCAACGACTTCTTAATCCTCTTTCGGAAGACCAACAATTACTAATAGTACGACGTAATCTTACTCCTTATTACCAACCTTCTTTGGCTCTAGTAGAAATCACTTCTCTTACTATATTAATTTCTTTAGGGAAAAAGCTTGAATATAATAAATATGCTATAGATAATTTTAAACCTCCACCTTCTAGACGTTCTACGAGACTTCTTGAACCGAGTCTTGCTTATGTTGATTCTCATAGCAATTCTTCAACTTCTTCAAAGATGCCTAGACCTTTAGTCAGTACAATCACTACTCCTACTCCTACTTCTTCCTCTGTTTCTGTACGCTGTTGGAACTGTCGCAAACAGGGCCATACTTCACCGAGGTGTCCTGAACCTCAAAACAAACATTGTTATGGTTGCGGAAAACCTGGCTACACCAAAATGAGTTGTCCTGTCTGTACGAAAAATCAAAAAAACTAATTTCGGAATCTCCTGACCGAGTGGAAGATTCAACCATCTCTTTAATCTCGGAATCTCCATTTTTCGGGTTAGCTGACAAACAGCGCCATCTATTGGACTTTATTTTCGCGAGTGTTCGCAATGACGAGCGACCATATCTAAACATTTCAATTTTCGGTTACACTGTTAAGGGTTTATTGGACAGCGGGTCTTCACGTACTATAGTGGGTGCTCCGGGTTGGCAAATATTACAACGCCTACACCTCTCTTTACTTCCTCATCTTTCTTCGTCGTTTTGTGCTTTGGCGAATAGTAGTAAATGTCACATTTTGGGCCACCTATCTCTTCCTTTAACTGTAGAAGATAAATCTGTCGTATTGGATGTACTAGTGGTACATGAAGTATCATAAGCTCTTATTTTGGGTATTGACTTTTGGCGAGCGATAAACTTTGTACCAGATTTTCGAAATGGGCAATGGTCTTTTAGCACTTCTCCTTTGATAGACTCCATCTCTGAACATTTAAATTCCTTTTCCGAACTTACTCCTCTTGAACAATCTTCTCTACAGGCACTTTTGGAAACCGCTTTTCCTACAGCTGCTGATACTATGGGTTGCACTTCTCTTCTTGAACATAAAATTTTAACATCTTCTGAACCGATTAAGCAACGCTATTACCCTCTTTCTCCTGCTCTTCAAGCAGTAGTTCATAAAGAATTGGATGATATGTTGGCATTAGGCGTGGTGGGACCATCAAACAGTCCATGGTCCAGTCCTGGTGTTTTAGTGAGGAAAAAAGACAAATCGTACCGTTTCTGTATCGACTTTCGGCGACTTAATGCCGTTACTCAAATAGATGCTTATCCTCTACCGTATATTACGTCTATCTTAGATCGCTTACGGGATGCGCGATATTTATCCAGTTTGGACATACGCTCCGCCTACTGGCAAATACCTTTTTCTCAGGATTCTAAACCTCTTACAGCTTTCACTGTTCCTAATAGGGGTCTTTTCCAATTTACTAGAATACCTTTTGGGCTGCACAATAGTCCAGCGACCTTTCAACGCCTTATTGATCGGGTTTTGGGGGCAGATTTAGAACCCTTTTGTTTTGCGTACTTAGACGATATTATTATTTCTACTCCTACTTTCAACAAACACTTAGGAGTTATCTCACTGATTTTCAACGTTTGAATTCGGCTGGCTTGACACTCAGGAGAGATAAATGTCAATTGTGTCTTCCCGAATTAAAATACTTAGGTTATGTGGTTAATAAAGATGGACTTTTGGTTGATCCAGACAAAGTTGCTGCAATTCTTTCTATACCTACACCTTCTACGGTTACTGACGTACGACGCTTAATTGGAATGGCGGGATGGTACAGACGACTTATTCCTAATTTTTCTTCTCTAACTGCACCACTGAGTGCCCTGATTCGTAAGAACGCTTCTTTTAACTGGTCTCCTGAATGCGTTGAAGCATTCACTTCTTTGAAAAACTGTTAGTTTCTGCTCCGATCCTTTCCTGTCCCGATTTCTCTTGCTCTTTCTCCATCCAAACGGATGCTTCCGATTTTGGTCTTGGTGCTGTTCTAAGCCAACATACTTCTGCTGGGGAACAAGTGATCAACTACATCAGTCGATCATCATCTAAGATTGAACGTCATTATTCAACAACTCAAAAGGAATGTCTGGCTGTGCTTTGGGCAATCGAAAAGTTTAGGCCATATATTGAAGGTGCTCACTTCTCAGTAGTCACCGATCACCATTCTCTCATCTGGCTCAATAAACTACCTAATCCTTCAGGACGTTTAGCTCGGTGGGCGATTCGCCTACAACAATATGATTTTACTATCCTTTATAGAAAAGGCAAAGAACACCTGGTTCCTGATGCATTGTCTCGGTCCGTACCTAAATTAGAAACTATTTCTCATGACTCTCCTACTTCAATCATTTCTCAACCTATCACCGACTCGTGGTATTTAAAACTGAAATATCGTGTATTATCTTCACCTAGAAAGTTTCCTTCTTGGTTCGTGAAGGATGAATTGCTATATAAACGTTCTAAAACCTCTTCTCTCTCTGATAGTCTCCGGGACCATTGGAAAATTGTAGTTCCCAAAGAACAACGGGTGAATATCTTGCGGGAAAACTATGATGCCTCTACTTCAGGGCATGGCGGAGTAACCAAAACGGTAAACCGCATTTCTAAAATTTATTATTGGCCTGCTCTTCGTGTAGATGTAGCACGATATATTCGTAGATGTTGGGCCTGTGCCGCTCATAAAGTGGAACAGACTGCATCTCCTAGATTCTTCTCTCTGCTAGCTGTTCCTACGCGCCCATGCAAGTTTTATGTGCAGATATCGTCGGACCTTTACCGAGAAGTTCTCGAGGCTACTCTTTTATTCTCGTCGTGGCTGACTACTTTACAAAATTTTCATGTTTTTTTCCTTTGAGAACTGCTACTGCTACTGTCATATCTCGTATTGTCGAGGAACATATTTTTCCCATGTTTGGCACTCCACAATATGTTATTACTGATAACGGGGTCCAATTTCGAAGTAAGGAATTTACTAAGATGTGCTCTAATTATCGTACTACTATTCTCTATACAGCCAAATATCACCCTAGCGCTAATCCTGCGCAACGCATTAACCGCGTACTAAAGACGATGATAGCTTCTTACATCAAGTCGAATCAAAGAACTTGGGATGTTAACTTACCACAAATTGGTTGTGCGATACGATCGGCTAAGCACGATATTACTGGATACTCTCCTTATTTCGCGTTTTGTGGCCGCGAACATGTTCTTTGCGGCGATCATTTTCCTAAACCTGATTCTGATTCTCGAATCCCAAATCCTGAACGCGACAAACCTCCTTCTCGCTCTGGTGAATTTTATGAATCTCTTCGTGTTGATATTCTAGCTAAAATGAAACGCTCTTACGAACGAGTACAGAATCTTTACAACTTTCGTCGACGCCATGTGCGGTATAAACAAAATGGTTTAGTTTGGAAACGGAACTTTGTTCTCTCTGATGCTGCCCGGCATTTTAATGCTAAGCTAGCTCCTAAATTCGTGGGTCCGTTCCGAATTAAAACGGTTGTGCACCTTGGACGTATGAATTAGAATCTAAGGGCAAATCTATAGGAGTGTTTCACGCGAAAGATCTCAAACCACATTATACTTCTATAAATTCTCATTCTTCTGACACTGACTGTTCGGCTACTGCTGAAAATATTTCTGTTCTTAAACAACGCTTTCCTAGGCGTCGCAAGCGCCACAAATATTAGTGCGTTATATCTACGGTCGGTTGGTTGGGCGATTATCTGGTGGGCTACTATAAGGAGACCTCTCCTTATTCCTCCGTGACCTAAACATCCGGTCCCTTCTCTCCTACTGTCTGGATTTCTTCGGGGGTCTTCCCTACTAATTTCCTCAGGGGGATCTTCGGAGACTTGCCCTTCTCATTTCACTTTCCCGTCTTCTGTCTTTGATCTAAATCTACTCTAACTTCCCACTTCACTTCACTGGATGGATGATTGTATGAATGGACCTAAGGGGAACGGGATGGGTACGCCTTCCCTGTGCGAGCTTCGGTGACCACGGGATCCCGGGAATCAGAGTCAATGGGAAAATTTTCTCCGCAAATGCGATTTCTTCTTTCTCTCCTACTATCACTGAATAAAACCTATGTCATTTCATCTGTGCTAGTTCATGGTGGCATAGGGTTGGGTTGGGGTCCTTGAGGGGCCTACTTAATACACTCTTTCGGCCAAGGGGTCAAAGTTTTGGGCTGTTTTTCTAGTGGGTTGGGATGGTTTTTCTTCGGGGTTTGGATTTTAGGCTGCCGGCCCTTAAGTTCGGTTGAGGGTGGGTAACTCTTCCTGGGGTTGGGTTTCCTTTCTTTCTTCCTCTTCTGCTATTCTTTTAGGTTTCTGTAGGTTCCGGTATACCACGCGTGAAATTGCTTAGTGGAATGACTCGGACGAAGACAATCTACCCACCCAAAATACCTCATCCTTATCCGTTTTGCTTCCTTAACTTTAGTAATACACCTTTTTTTTTGTTTTCTCCTAGTTTTTTTTTTGGAAAGTGTTACCGCTTCACGGTATACTCCTTTTACTTCTATTTTATTTTTATCTTTCTCCTAGTACCGGCTGAATGCCGAAGGACTCACGTGGGAGTTTGGAGTCAGGTTGCTCTTTCGTGGCGTGTGTGAATGTGTGCTTGGTAATTGTGACTGGGGGTATATACGTCTTGTCGTCTACATTTAACGTTCTTCCTTTACTTTCTCTCTCTCTCTCTCTCTCTTATGTTTTTGGGTTGGGCTTCTTTGTTTGCTTTGGGTTGGGTTATGACTTAGGGTTGCTGACTTCCTCGCAGGGGTTTGGTTTTTACTTATCTATAAACAATTGGGGTTGGGAAAAAAACACTTGGGAATAATTGGATTTTAAGGCTTTTTGTCCTGGGTGTATACTCAAACTTCTCCTCCTTCCTTTTAGCTTTCCTTCCTTATTATCTCACTGATTCCTCTACCGAGGTTTTCAATGTTGATGGGGGGGGGGGGATGTTACATTCGTTACTTTTGCTGTACTATTAAGTAAATGTTTGCGATCTAGTAGAATTAATGAATTGCTCGTGTTTCTTTAAATTCTCTATTTTCTAAAAATAATAACATTTCTCTAAGTTTATCTCTGTAGTTTCTTGAATATATTACGCTTCACAATTAAAAAAAACATTTCTGTTGGTTAGGTAAACATTTTGATGGTCACTTATAAGTTATATTTCAACTTCATGTGTTGGGTGTCACTGGTATATATCCGTTTGACATTCGCATATTTGACTTTTAATTTTCTCTTCCTTCCGGTCTGTGTTTGGCGAAAGAAAATCCATTTTGTGTTTCCTAAAAGAAAAATGTAAATTTCTGGACATTATTTAGCCTATCGATGATTATCGGTTTATAACATTTTTATAAATTTTGTGCCAAATCACTATAATTAGTGGGTACAATCGATTTATATCGGATATATAGGGAATACTGAAAACAGGTGAGCTTTTGTCACGCTTAGTTTTTTTGGTCTTCTACCACGTTTTACTTTCAGGCAATCGATCTGGTTCGATTGAAGAACTAAATCCATTAACAAAATCATTAAACCAATTAGCTAAAGGGGTTAAACTTAACCTCACAAATTTCTCTAACTACGAAGTTGGTTTTATACTTTAGATTTGCTGGTAAGAATGTAACAACCTACTTTAACGGTTACTAGCTTTATTTTTATTTTAGGGGAACTCATACTTGATATTAACTGAATCTATTTCTCTACGTTACCATTAATGCTTTTCTGATTTTTTACCTCATTGAAGGTAAGATTGATATTCATGCTTTCATTTAGCTGTATATATTTAATTTTAGAGGTACTTTTCGTATGCTATACAATATACCTTTGGTACGCCACATAATATATTTTTCGTACAACATTTAAATAGGCTGGTATGCTGTGTAAATATATGTACAGTTGTATATAATTCGTATACTGTTGGACATACTGTCATTTCGCTGATGAAGGGTGTTACTTATTACATAATTAGCAAGAAATTTGACTTCCACACCTGTGAAATATTTGAAATTACAACTTTCCCACAGGCTGGGATATAAAGGTAAGTTATAAATCACCCATATTCAGTGTCTTTTGGATACCTTAATGCTTTGGTTAATCTGTGACCAATCCTATAAGTTGTATAGATCTATGTATATGTTTGTTATAAAACTTTAAGTGTTATTGCACAAATTTTTGCGCTTTTACAGTAAATTGCTTTGGGTAAAATGTTTGAGTATAAAAATAGCATGTCTATCGGTAATGTATGTAATTAAACACTGTTTTGTAAGAAACTGTGTAACTGGATGCATTCCGCTCAACAGATTCGAGTTAAAGGTTTTATAAATCACCTGATCATTTCTATTATTTTTGTTTAACGCAAGTTATTTATAGCAATTGTATTATTACTATAATCTATTATTCAATGTGCCTTTACAACTTTGGGAATGCTCAAATTAACTGTTTACTGTAGTTTATTGAAGACTATAAACCTATGTTTTAGCATACTTAGCTTTGCGATTCTATATATTACTTTGCAATTGAAATGTAAATTATATATATATATATATATATATATATATATATATATATATATGTGTGTGTGTGTGTGTGTGTGTGTGTGTGTGTGTGTGTGTGTGTGTGTGTGTGTGTGTGTGTGCGTGTGTACATATAAATGCAAATGATATACTTCCATTATTAGAAATTAATATACCGCTTTTGTTATGGGGACTTCCTACTTTACAATTTTTCTTTCCTAGTGCTCAGATCCTTGAACATATTTCGTTACTTGGCTAGAAAAGTGGCAAATTAACTAGTTATCTAGGGCTGGCTGTTTTATCCTTCTAGCTGGCGCCCTTCTCTTCTCTTTCAGCTACCATTACCATCTGGATCACTGTGTGACCCCTCCATCTCTACCGTGACCGAGCTACCGGCAAGTCCTATTTAAAAGGTATCTCCTCTGTTGGGGTAAGTTTGAGCACAAAGTTCAAGTTTGCACGTAACAAGATGATAGACTAAACGAAACATCTCAACGCCATTACGAATCTATAATGAGACAGAATTTGTTAGAAAATTGTACGAAGCACGAAAATTTAATTGACCAGACTTCTAAAAACGAAATTGAAATATTAGGTATGTTTTAACAAGAATAGTAGAAACAATTCTTTTTTTAACAAATAAAATCTGGCTCTTCGTGGAAATTCGGATAAACTTTATGAACCCCAAACCGGCAATTTTCTCAGGTTGATAGAACTACTTGCTAAATTTGATGCAGTTTTAAATGAACATATAAACAATTAAAAATTATTATTAATTTTATTAAATATATAAATAAAAAGTTTACCTCGAGTAGGATTTGAACCTACGACCTGTACTTTGCCAGACTACCGCGCTAACCAACTGCGTCATCGAGATTCAAGCTCCAATCGATGTAAATTTTGTCTTCATAATATAAATTTAATTCTTGGGGATTGTTGCAAGTCGTCTGAACGAGCCATTTATTTCTTTCCGTTAATACAAAAAATCTTTACAACGTTTAGTGGGTCAGTCAGTAAGTGGACTATTTTTGAAATACATGCACCTCTTTTAACGCCTAAAACATTATCGGAAACGCGATGGGAATGCCGTCTTGAAAGTATCAAAGCAATTCGTTTGCAATTCCCCGGTCTAATAGCTGCATTGGAAGAAGTATCTACTGTCGCTGTCAGTGTTTTAAATGTCGAAGTTTTGGCAATAATTAAACACATTATGCCATTTGAATTCGTAATGAGTTTGATGATTTGGTATGAAATACTAAACTAAGTCAATATTACAAGCAAAATTTCTCAAAAACGTGGAATTCAAATTTCTGTAGTTTTAGAGCACCACATAACTTTAAATTTTTTTAAAAATTACAAAAATTCTGGGTTTGAAGATGCGATAATCAAGAGTGGTGAAATATGTAGTAATGTAAATAGATCACCAGAACTTAAAAATGTATACCTATGAAAACAATGACGACATTGGAAACAATGCAAAACAGTTATTTAAAGTGGACTATTTTTTAAAAATTTTAGATTGTGCTATTGTTGCTCTGGATAAAATATTTGAACAGTATACTCGTTATAATGATGTATTTGGTTTTTTACACAACATTGGAAATTTAAAAGATAAGAACGATAGTGAAAAAAAAATATTGCAACGATCTTAATCTATTTCTTCAAGATGGCGAAAATGCTGATATTGATGGTTACAGTTTATTTCATTAGTTAAAATTTTTGTCACAAATTATTCATTAGATTGCCTGAAACAAATTTGCAAAAAGATAATATAGACTATGTATATCCCAATACATATATAGTATTGACAATTATGCTGACAACGCCGGTTTCAGTAGCTCCGTCGAACGCAGTTTTTCCAAGATCAACCATGCAACAAGATAGGTTAGAGGGGGGTGGCTGTGTTGTCAACAGAGCATAAGGTAACAAAACAGATAAATTTTGATGATATCGAGGAATTACCAAAAATTTGTACGAAATAGGAATAAAAAATATTATGTTTATGTATGTATATTATTGAATATATTTAAGAAATAAATATTTCATTGCATAATTTTTTTTTGGTAAGGTAAGGCATGATAGATAGACTATCTAGTCAATCATAATTTAAGATTCACCTCATTGTACATATGCACATTTTTATGCTTACATACATTGTAGAAGCAACTAAGCTTTAGATCAAATTTCACAAAATGGTAAGCGATCTCGTTTTACGCAAATTATGCTACACAACTAGCTAAATGACTACAGTCAGTTTTATACTAATATACTAATTAAATATTATTAAATATTAAGGCAACTAAAGGGCAACAGAAGATAATGTAACCATGCATTACACACCTTAACTTTGTTTAATTACTTGATTAAGTTATTATTTAACTTCAATAAATAAAAACAATTATTTACAAACTGAGTTCCCTGCCTTTCAAGATCTCATTGAATTTGTTTACGTAAATTCTCTTTAATCCAATTTAAATATTTTGCTGTGTTCGTGTACACGGAAGGGTAACGTGTACTACAGCCTTTTCCAAATACCAGTATACCCACTTGTATCCACTGATTGTTTATTGAGAGCATTAATGGGTCACCACCATCTCCTTCACAAGTAACTGCTTCGCTTTCAGTTGCACATAAATGAAATTGAGATAAAACATATCTTGATTCGGAATCATACGTTTTCTTGCACTGTTCGTGTGATACTAATCTTGTTAAAATTTTCTTTTTAATACTAGTGCCTTGCTTTATAACACCTACTGATCCCCAGCCAGAAGCCGCAAGCTCTTGATTATCTTGTAAATTTAGATCATCTGATAATGGTAAGCAGATAGGCCGAACATAATCTGCAGAATAAATTTTAATGGTTAAATGTGCAATCTAGGTCATTACCTGAGTATTCGGCTGGCCTGGAAAGTCGAATAAGTCCAATATTATTCAGTCCTGATCTTATTTCATACTTTGGGTGACAAATTGTTTCTCCAATGTCAAATTCCTGTACAGGATCGCTACATTCTTCACCAATATTGTGATATTTAACGCAATCCTTATCACTGGTTACATTGAAATCACCAAGGCGCACCCCTGTTCTGAATACAGGTTAAATCAGTCTTTTTAATGGTAATTGAACATACTTACAGGGTATAGTACGGATGAAATAGACAATGCGCTGCAGTGAGTACATATCGTCTGTTTATTAAGGATCCTGTACACCTGATTGTCTTATCTATATCATACAGTAATTGAGCAATCCATGGAAATTCATCTATTGAGATACTATCGTTATCTCTATTGTAATCATCGATGCGTTGCAAACCGCAATATGTTCTGGGCGGCAACAGGTCATTTAAACAAATTACTAGCCCTGCCCAAATAATAAATTGTTAAATATGTATTATAAAAATTTACATTTACCTGCTATGTTCAGTATTACAGTTAAATGGAGTAAGTGGCACATCATAATGGATAGTATCTGAAAACGAAAACCTCTTAATGAAATATACAATACTAAACATGTACGTATATGCACAGTGGGCCAAATTAAGTTGGAATTGAAACCCTTCCAATATTGACAAGGACCGCACTTATGGCGATTTTATTAAATGGGTGCGTTTAAGCTCGTTGCAAAATCGAATTACTCTATTTACAAATCGACTAGCATTTTTTTAAGAATGACATTTATGGGAAAACAAGGCCTGAAAATATCAATATTGTAAAACCAAAACCTGAAAAATGGCGATTTTTTTTGTGGGAAGGTGATTGTCGGGATTAAGTAATAAATACCGGTTTGTCGAGATTGCTTTGTGAATATTTTTTTTTTATCAATCTTTTTTAAAAACAAATTACTCAAATTTATAAGATTAAATACTACTGCGAATTATAAAACAATACAAATGGTAACTAGAAATAGCAACAAACAACAAATTAAATATTTGTTATAGGAATTGATTACGGATGAAGTCCCCTTCATTATCGACTACAATCTGTAAGCGTCTTCTCCATTGGCTAATAGAATTATTTATAATGCGTTGACTAAACATATCCCAGCAATAAATAATTCTATTTTTTAAATCGTTAATTGTCCTAATATTGTAATTCGCATAAACCATGGTTTCCAGAACTGGCCATATGCAGTAATCAACGGGGTTTAAGTCAGGGCTGTTAGTCCGGCTCGATAATTTCTGGGTAATTTTCTTGTAAAAATTTTATTGTGCTGCGAGAAGTATGGGAGGGCGTTCCACCTTGTTTAAAACAATAATTATCACTTATATTTTCAATTTCGTAAAGCAAATTTGCAAGCACATGCTGTTGGTAGCCTTCTCAATCTATCTTGACACTTCTCTCAATAAAGATAACGCCGGTTTTTCCTGACATAAAAATAGCCAATGACACCATGACAGACTGCAAAATGTAACCTTGGAAATAAAGGCTATCCAATGGAACCTCGCACATTTTTTCAGCAGTTGAGTAAACCCTGTTATTTTGATCATTCTTTGGTTGACATAAAGAAAAGACTTTTTCGTCAGAAAACCAAATTTTTGATATATCTTCCCTGATACGAAATTTTATCAGAAGATGTTGACATCTTAAAATCCTTTTTGTTTTATTTTCTACAGTTAATTTCTTTTCTCAAATAAATGATAGCAAGTCGCGTTAGAGAACAATCTATTCTAAATACAAGTAGAAAGGCACTGAATAGATCTTATCGGTTTGAATATTACCAATAAATAAAAATAATAATAATCTAAACAGTAGAATTTTGTCAAATATGAAAATGCAAAGGATGTTACTATACTCTTCGTTTTCAAATTTGAAGGTTGATGCAATTTTTGTTTTTGGTACTATACGTGATTCTAAGTTTAATTAAAACAGTATGTGCATATTGTCTTATACAATACTTTTCCTTGACTGCAAATTCAAATAGTAAACTAACATTTACCTTTGTTACTATGTTTGATCTTAATTAATGAATCCTAAAAGGAAACAATTAATGTAGGGAGAGCTAACGGGACCATTATCGTTATTTGTTGTTACCCTTCAATTGAATAAAAAAAAAATAGAAACTTAGAGGATGGAAAGGTTTAAGTTATCACAGTTCGCGACAATAACAAAACATTTTATAAATAAATATTAAATTAAATAACAAAGAAACAATTATAACTCTGAACGCTAAATTAAAAATAATTGAATCATTTGGTCGCAAATAAATAACAGCATCCGGTGACAGGCGCGAGAGCCAGGAATCGAGTAGGGAGCAATCCGTTTGAAACGTGACGTGATTGAAGGCTATGCAAGTGAAAAACGTATATATGTGAATTTAGATATCAATACAGTAAGTATACACTCTATTATCTATATATGTCTTGCCTCTGTCTATATTTCTACTTTTGACTTCCTTACGTGTCGAGGCAGTAGACAAATAACTGTCCGGTAGTAGGACGATATCGTTAGTAGGGAATGCTACATCGTCCGGGGCACGATTACTCAAGAGAACAATACAATTGCCTCGGATCCACCTGGCTACAAGGGGCGGTCAAGGTCGTAGCAGGCAGGCCCAGTTGTTGACGACTGTGCCAGGAGTAAGTGGCGAGTAGGCACGTGGAATGTTAGAGGTATGCATGGTAAAGAATTTGAAATTGCGAATGTAATGTACGAAAGACTCCTTCATATTCTGTGTGTATCGGAGACAAAACGTAAAGGAAAGAATGCTGTGGAGATGGAGGATGGCAGCGTAGCACTATGGTCAGGAGTTGAGACTGAAGTGCGTGGCGCAAATGGAGTTGGTGTGATCGTAAGTGAAAGAGCGAACAGATGTATTAAACAGTACGAATTGGTATCTCGCCGGGTAATATGGGTTAGAATGAAAGTGGAGTTTCGAAGAATTTTTCTTATTGCATGCTAAGCACCGGTGAACGGAGAAAGAGACCAGGAGCGTGAGAACTTCTGGAATGAAGTAGAGAACGTGTTGAACGTATGTAAGCCAAACGAAAGAGTGATGATAGTGGGGGATATAAACGGATGGGTGGGTGTACAGAGAGAACATACTAAACTCGTTCTAGGAAAGTTCAGAGACCAAAGAGTTAATGAGAACGGTGAACACCTGCTGAACATCTGTGTGAAGATAAACCTGTTTGTATCCAATACGTGGTTTAAACATAAAAATGTGCATATGTATACATAGCAAAGAGGTGAATCTAAAAGTGTGGTACGCTTGATAGTGCATGATGAACGGCTTAGAGGCCTGGTGAAAGACACAAAAGTAATGAGTAGATCGGAGTGTGGATCGGACCACTTTTTGGTTTTATCGAGAGTGTGTTTAGGGCAAAAGTGGGTATAGAGAAGGAAAACGAACGTAGTGTGAACGTCCAGAATTAGGGTAGACAAACTAGTGGATAATGGTGCGAGAATGAAATACGCATATGCTGTAAGTAAGGAGTTGAATGTGAATGAAACAATGTTGAACGAACAAATAAAAGACGCTGATGTTGAAAATACATGGATAAGCTTGAAAAACTGTGTTGTCAATTTTGCCGTGCGGATATGTGGAAAAGCGACTGCTGGTAGACGGAAAAAATGTGCTTGGTGGAATGAGACGGTAAAAAATGTGACTGAAAAAACTTGGTTGAATGAATTGCATGAGTGTACAGATTAAGAAACAAAGACGCGAAGGAGGCAGTGAGAATAAGTATAGAGGAAGTGATGGCTGAGGAAGGAGAGAAAATGCAGTATGATTTTGAGGGAAACAAAAAACTCTTCTGTAAATGGGACATATATACAAAACGGGGCCCAAAACAGAACGCTACAGGAGTGATAAATATGAGCAACGAAATAGTATGGGACGATTGTGAAGTGAGGAAGAATACTTCGGAAAGCTGTACAGTAGTGAGGAAAGTAAGACTGAAGGGTTAAATACGGAGGATGTAGAAGAAATGGAGAATGAAACTGAGAAGGATATTGGAATAAATGAGGTAGAGAACGCGGTAGAAAGGTTGAAAAACGGCAAGGGAGCAGGCGTATATGAAATCACTGGTGAATTGCTAAAGTATGGGTGTGCAAATCTTATACGAAGAATGTGTGAATTATTCAATGTATGCCTTATGTGTGGAAAAGTGCCGAGGGATTGGAAGAGCGCGATCATTGTACCACTGTATAAGTGTAAGGGGAACAAGAGCGATTGCAAAGAGAGAGGAATTAGTTTGCTCAGCGTGCCTGGTAAAGTATTTGGAAGAGTACTGATTGATAGAGTACGAGAAACTACACAAACTAATATTTGAGATGTGCAGGGTGGCTTAATGCCAGGGAGAGGATATGTCAATCAGATGGTTGCTCTCCAGCAGGTGATCGAAAAGTGTTTAAGTGTAAAAAGGAAGCTGTACTGTGCGTCTGTAGATCTGGAAAAAGCATACGACAGAGTGAATAGGGAGAAACTGTGGGAAATATTAAATGAATATGGCGCAAATAAAGGTCTAATAAACGGAATAAGGGCATTATACAACGGTAGTCGGGCATGTGCTAGTGTGAGAGGAGTTGAGTGTGAATACTTTAATTATATTGAGCAAGGAGCACTACAAGGTGTGTGTGTGTGTGTGTGTGTGTGATGTCACCGTGGTTGTTCAATGCATACATGGATAAATGTGTTAGACAAGCATGTACCGATACAAATGGTGTAATGGTTGGTGACGTATATGTATGACCTCTGGTGTATGCAGATGGCACAGTCTTAAGTAACAGTGAGGATGATCTACAAACTGCTCTGAGGAAGTTTGATACAGTTTGTAAGAGCATGGACCTAAAGGTAAACATGAACAAAACTAAGATTGTGGTGTTCAATCGGAAAGGTTGAAAGGAGAGTAGAGTATTTACTCTGCAAGGTGTAATTCTGGAACTAGTGGACGAGTTAGTATATCTGGGTAGAATGTTTACTGCAGATGGCACAATGGAGGGCGAGAGTGGACTAAGGGTCAATGCTGGAAGGAAGGTTATTGAAAGCATGAGCCTGGCTGCGAAATGGGCAATGAATAATGGCGTGAGTATGAGATTCCTGAGAAGCGCATGTGGTAAAACGAGAAGGGACAATATAAAGAATGAGTACATAATGAAGGAGTGTGGCGAAGAAAAGACGATGATGGATAGATATAGAAGTAGTGCATTACGTTGGTTTGGTCACATTGAGAGAATGAACAACGCAAGATTAACGAAGCAAATATATGCGGGCGAGGTTACAGGTAAGACCGTGCCTGGTGGGCTGCGTAAAACTTGGCTGAATGTAGTAGAATGTATGATAAAGGAAAGAAAGAAAGATAAGGAGTTTTAAAACTAAAAGGGCGTGTCAGAGACAATTTAGGAAACTTGTGGAAGCTAGGGAGGTATGCGGAGATAGGAAAGCATGGAGAAAGATTATGAATGAAAAATAAATAAGAGGCAGGGATAGTTTTACCTACCCCCAAGGGAATGGTGTGAAGGTTAAGTCAAGTTAAGTTGATTTTAACCTCGGAGAAACCCCTACGATTTTACACCCGCGTGATGTGAAAGTTGATTGTAACGTCAACGAAACTTTTGGGGTCCTTGTAGGGACCAATACCCTAGGACAAAGTTTGGAGGCCTAAAGGTATCATATGGGTTGGCA
The DNA here is from genome assembly GCA_036346205.1 of Vesta saturnalis. Lineage (NCBI taxonomy): Eukaryota > Metazoa > Arthropoda > Insecta > Coleoptera > Lampyridae > Vesta > Vesta saturnalis. Next base: position 8,451,838 of record JARFJB010000762.1, on the reverse strand, counting down.
TGAAACCCTCAGTATTAGAAAACTAGTTCAAATTTCAAGTTTTGCTTCTATAACAATTACAGTAATCACTCATCTCTTTAAAAACATACCACTAGATGAAGCCACGATCCTGAAGCGATTTACTTTACTACTAAAAATATTTCACTAGGTGGAGCCACGACCTGGAAACAAGATGGTGTAAACAGGATGGCTGAAACCCAAAAATCCCACGGTACAATGTGGCTCAAAAAAGATGGCGGATAGTGAAAAAACAATGTAGGCAAGAAAGCTTAACGGGGATACTGACTGGTCCTGAGCCTCAGGTACAAGTTGCGGAGTACAGCGCTGTCATATGAGATGGTATGGCTCCCTACTTTCGAAATGATTTTTCAAACTTTAAGATTTTATTCTTCCAATACTTTTAAATATATCGCTAGATAGAACCACGATCAGACCTTGTAACGGAAATCTATAACTAGCTTATTTAAAACACACAAGTTTAGGAGCCCTACCGCTGTCCTACGTGATAGTATGCGGCGCCCATTATTTGAATACAATTTTAAATTATCAGTTTTCCCGTTATAACGCAATAACAAACAAGGGGCCCAAGAACAAGTACCGGAACCCAATCGATGTCTTACAAGATCGTATCCGGCCCTCATTATTAGAATATAATTTCAAATTTCAAGCTTTTTCGCTATAACAATTAAAGTGATCTGTAAAAATGTAACACCACATAGAGCCACAAACAAACAAGCAAAACCAACCCATCAGAATGCAGAGCCTTAGGCCTCCAATCAGCATACTTTACCCTTAGGCCACTAACCAAGCTTAAGCCAGCTGTCCAATTAGAGCAGACACCCTGAGGACTGGTAGGATTCTAAAAACCAATCAGAAAGTGGTGCCTCAGGCCCTCCAATCAAAACGCTCAGCCTGGGACAGTATGCGCGCGAAAAATTGTGTGCGGTTCCCTACCCTGCAGGGGCTCTTTTTTCTGTCAAAAAGGCCCTAATTAAGAGATAGACATGTCAAAAGGTCCCTAAATAGGTCATCAAGGGGGTTTAAAATAGCGCAGGAGAAAAGGCGGTAAAAATGGAGCAGGGCCAGTTGGAAAGAATGGAGCGTGGCCCATGACGTCGCCGTAGAGGTATGACGTCCCAAAGTGGTGGGGGTGAGGCGTCCGTATTCTACTGATATACCGTCCGTTCTAAACTTCTGATGTTTTCGGTAACAGAAGGTTTCTTTTCTTACTCTCAATTATTCTCTATAATGTAAACAGACTGATACTTAAGCTTTAGCTGCCTCTGTAATGTTTGTTTAAAAATTTTCCGACCATTTTCGAATAAATTGAAAACGCAAAGGTGTATCCGTCACTAAATCGAAATTGAATTCCTCTAACGTCTAAGAACCTTTAAAATTAAATATACCTACTAATTATATGCTAATTACATTATTGAATTCTCTACTAATCACATTTTCAGTTTGGGAAAATATTTTCTTATAATTCAGTAATTACCGATTCATTGCAAAGGCAGAGTCACTAGTATCCTTTCCAAAATATAGCTTCACAATAAGGAATTAATTACTCTAGCGCCTTATGGAAATTTCATATACGTACTCGTATATAATAGAAAGCTAGTTGAGATAAATAAAGACGTCCAAGGGCGAGCAGAAAACGTTAATTACACTTAATCGCATGTTTTCACATATGATTAAATCCTTTTTCTATTAATCAGTATTAAATAAATTTGTATAAATTAACGTTTTTCTTTTAAAGATGCGTGTAATGCGTAATTCTATCAAAGTGCAACCGCGTTGGGCTTTTAAGTGCATGTCTTCTTTTTAGTTCACCGAAAAACTAATACACATTTACCTTCTAGCCCAAATGCCATAAGTTAGAACACCAAAGATGTATACTTCAATATAAGTGCTATTCCGTTTTTGAATCGTACCTATTATACCGCATAAATCAACAAGTGTAACTTTGACCCATGCAAGCCTACGAACGAGGATTCTAGGACAACTAGGTAGATATTGATTATATCCGCGGTGTGTTGAAGATTCTATGTGCATCTGAGAATTGAAAATTGAAAACTTAATACAATGTAAACCAAAAATGTGTTTCAAAAAAGTTTGCGTTAGTCATGTTTCCGTTAAAATTTTGTTCATAACTACAACAATTTTACAAAACGAATTCAAACTAGGCCGTTTTACCTCAAGATGTCATTGATAGAGCAAATAGTATAAACACCATAAAAATCAAACAAAGATTTCCACAATGAAGCATTCAAAAAATAGCAAATTTTAAATAATGTTACGGTAATAAGTGGATATGATGTGTTAAATATTTTGATGTCTGGTGTTAGCACCATTCATGTATTCATCGTTCTTTATGCAATCGAGGGAATATGGCCCCTCGTCATTATGGGCGTAATATTCAATTCTTATGGAATATGATAAGCATGACTGAAAAGATGTTTGATTTCATTCAAAGGATAAATGCTGAGGTTCGGACTGAAGACGAATTCAAGAAGATTTTAACTAAGAAAAATGACTGCATTATATGCTATGCACGGTATTGTAATTACTCATTTTTTTCAAAAGAGTTTACTTTCAATTACTTTAAGTTGTTCCAATTGGATTCTTTGGAACTTGCTGATGTGAATAGTTATGCAATCGCTCAATAAGCGACGTTAAAGATGAGGACAAAATTCTAATCCCAGCAAAAATCGGTTTCAGATCTATAAACCAAGACGTTTATTCCTAACTGTATTGTCAATATACAGGGTAGCCCAATGGTGCGTGGGTGGAAGGTTGTGGGTTTATTAAGAAATAATTCTAAAGTTTGTTGATGGGATGTGGTGGGGTATCCTTAAAGTTACTAACTTAAAATATTTTCACTTGAATCGCAAAGTTTATACAGGGCGACTTATATCAAAGTTACATTTTTTTAAATTGATCCCCTAGTATACTATGGCATATTTGGATTTCTTGATCAATCCTAGTGCGACTTTATGTATCACACATAGCACCTAAACTGAATCGTTTGGCCACAATTCGTCATTTTTACAAAAAGTAGATGTCTAAAAAAACCAAATATCTCTGTGATCACAGAACTTAGAAGATCATGACTCTGTGATGTTACTAGACATGAAATGTACTAGTGTAAACCGGGTTCTCAAATTCGAAATCTTATGTTTAGGGAAATTACTTTGTCAATTTAGAAAATTTCAATCAATGGTAACTGGATTTTTCGAATGGAACAGTCATTTTTTCATTTTTGCATCAAATGCGGAATTTTTTTAGCTTTCTAACGAAATAAATTAGTCGGTATCTATCTTGGGTAGATTTCTTTTAAAATCACAATTTCCGCTTAATTTGATGTGTTTTTCAGTGTTTAGTTAGTATTATCTAGTAAGCCATAGAAAGTAAACAAAAAACGTTTCATATTATAAAACATTATTTATGAAGTAGAAAAATATAAACACAAAAAACAAAATTACGAGCTAAAATAAAAATAAAAATTATTTTAATAAATATTCAAAATGTCTACCACCTTGTTCTAAGCAAATTTTAATTCTGCGACGAAAATAATTTTTAACCTTATTTAACATTACTGGGTTAATAGTTACTAAAATGTTTCGTATTCTATTTTTTATATCTTCCGCAGTGGTTGGTAGTTCAGCATATACTTTTTCCTTGCTGTACCCCCACAAAAATTAATCAATAGTGGCAATATCTGGAAATCTCGCTGGACATCGTGTTTGTCCATTCCTTCCTATCCACTTTGTAAAACATGCATTATTAAGCCATCCAGTTACTACACGGGCACGGTGTGAAAATGTATGCCCCTAATTCGAGTGAGCGGGACATCTTCAAGGAGTCCAAATAATTTATTATCCAGGAAATTCAAATGAAAATTAGAATTTAGAATACCGTTGAAGAAAAAGGGATCAACAACTGAAGTATCGAATATGCCTGCCCATACATTAATCGACCATTTCTCTTGGCTAGGAACTCGAAAATAGTGAGGGTTTTAATCTGAGTAATAATGAAAATTGGGCTGGTTAACAAATCTGTAAACATGATCTTATCCAAAAATTGTGCATTTTCATTTAACTTTTGTTCTACCCAATTGCAAAAGTTAATCCCGTTTTGAAAATCGGTCTACTTGAGCTCTTGATGTAGTTGAATGTGCTAAGGGTGAAATTTTTTTTTAATTATTCCTGTTTTTGTTTTATTTTCTAATTTAGCTCGTAATTTGTTTTGTATGTGTTTTTCTACTTACTAAATAATGTTTTATAATGTGAATAGTTTTTTGTTTATTTTCCACGGGTTACTAGGTGATACAAAATAAAAATAGAAAAATACAGCAAATGAATCAGGAATTGTGAAATTAAAAGAAATCTACCGAAGATAGATACCGACTAATTTATATCGTTAGAAAAGTAATCATTCCGCATTTGATGCAAAAATGAGAAAATGGCCGTTCCATTTGAAAAAATCAAGTTACCATTGATTGAAATTTTCTAAATTGACGAAGTAATTTCCCTAAACAGAAGAATTCGAATTTGAGAACCCGGTTTACACTAGTACATTTCATGTCTAGTAACATCACAGAGTCATGATCTTCTATGTTTTGTGATCACAGCGATATTTAGTTTTTTTCAGACATCTTTTGTAAAAATAACGAATTGCAGCTAAACGATTCGTTTTAGGTATTATGTGTGATACATAAAGTCGCACTAGAATCTAAATATGAAATAATGTACAGGGGATTCTGTTTAAAAAATGTAACTTTGATATGAAGGTTTGTGGCCTTAAGGATACCCCACCACATCCCATTAACAAACTTTAGAAATATTCCTTAATAAACCCACAATCTACCACCCACGCACTACTGGGCCACCCTGTATATAGAAATTGTGACAAAATACTTAGGTCTATAACGACAGCTTGCAGAACATAATCACTTATTTGTTGCAATCTAGAAAAATACAACACACGGTGAGTGGGTAACCATAATATTGCACCTACATACGGGTTTGCATATGCCGAAGTCTGAAAAATATATGAGTCGCTGCCTTAGAAAAACCTAAGCCACACCATTTGCTAATACGCGAGATAGCCTAACAGATTTGTCGAGACTTGCTAGCTGAAAAAGTTTGACTGTTGCAAAAACATATACTTAAGAATCCGTTCAACATAAAAGCTTAAAGTTTATCAGTTGCAGCTGAATACGACAATAATAGGAACAAAAGTGATATATTGTTCATCAGAGGAAATATCTGAACTATATGAATTACGAGGTATGTAATTCTTCCAGGCCATATTGACGAGGCAAGACGGGCTCTGAAAATATCGTTCATTTTTTACAATTTATTATTGTATATTAAGTCAAAATAATATTGTTACTTAAATATTTTTTCTACTGTTTGTAAGTTAAATGGACAAATCGATGTTGCAAAGTTGACGTCAGTAAGGTGAAATTAACATATCTGTATTGTAAAAATGTAACTAACTATGCTATAGTTAGTTACCAGCTGGTTTTTGAGAGTGTAGACTTTATCTTGGTTGACAGAAACGGAATATTTTATGACGAAGAGTTCAGATTACGTAACATGCATGGTACTTCACTTTAAAAATACAACTTAAATTAAATACTCTTTTTGACTCACCTTGTACAGTTAAAAATAATTTTAAATTATAGTCCTCTTTGATATTCACAAGTTTTGTTTTAAATATTTTTTGTTGAAGATAACCAAGCTGCATCGAATCGGTACCACAAGACACGTTGTTTACTTGGATGTAGAATCTAGAAAACTAATAACAGTAATTTGCATAACTTGATTGGATATTTACATTTTTTGTAAACCACTTGATACAATGAATGTATTATAAACGTTTTAACGAATAATTATAATTTTCCTTTAATCTTCTCGATGTCTCAGTTAAAGTAGATAATTGCAGACGCAATGACCTTAACTTAATTTACACAACATGTTTGCTTTATTACGAACAAGTAGATTTTTTAACAGTATTTGTAATTAATGGAAAAAAAATTATTCAATTTAATTTTTCTATAACCTCGCGTTGATCGAAAGAACAAATCAAGATTATTATTACACAAAAAGGAATTCCACAGCATACATGACTTATGGTAATATCAAGCTTATCAACAATTTTAAAGTAATACAGCTGATTCTAGAATAATTGATCAAATCAAACCTTGAATACATAATCACATGATTTAATTGATATTTTAATAGTTATTAATTTATTTCATTAGTTTCAAAATATGTTGTTTGCCGAAATGCACTATGTGGAGGCCAACAGCTCTAGGAGCCTTGAGAATGCACTTTTTGTTGGAATATAACCGCTCTTAATAAAGTTCAATTCAACAATTTGTAGAAATTATTACCTACTTTGAGTTTCCAGTGTCAGTTATCGCTTTGGATTAGTCTTAAATAAAATTACTGCCTCATTTTTTTATTTTAATATAAATAACCTACCACAGGCCCTAACATCGTATAGTACTTATAAGAATAAGCAGATTGCCGACTAACTACAATGGAAATGGGCGGATTTTAGATAAGACACAGAATGGCTGAAATTTGACATCAAACACTTGATCTAAAACAATGCTTAATATCCGGAATACATGTCCTATGAGCACTCCTATCTAAGTTTATCAGGATAATTACAAGCTGAGATGCTAATATTTCTGTATAAACCTCGTATAATTCCCTTGAATGTAATCAACTGCTTTAAGTCCTTTTTGCAAATATAAATCCAAAATATTATCAATTCTAATTTTTCCGCAAAAATCAGTAAATTCTAATACTATTCGTTTTTAAATAACACATAAAATTTACATTAAAGTTCATTTGTATGTATAACCCATACGTTAAATACTCAAATTGTATTACATCTTGACTTATAGAACATTATTCAATTATGAGTTACACTTTTGTGTTGATTTTAAATGTAAATTCCTGTAAAGCTTGACATGAATGGCTCCGAGGGTGATAATTTCAGCCTCCTGTGCACACAAAGAAGAGAGAACCTATTCGGAGGGAAAAAAGACAGATACTACGCGCGGACGATTCAAGGTGCATACAGTATTACGTAGGCAAAATATATAAATAAAGCTACAATATGCACAAAGAAAGTAATTATGTTTTACCCACCAAATTTTGTACCTATTTTTATTTTTATTTAATTCACGTGTATATGGTATAAATCATTTCTTGTAATTAACACACAAATATAGACAATTTAATCAATATCGCAACATGCACCATAAATAACTTAACCAACTAAAAAGGCTTAATTCCTGAAACTACATTATAGACGATTTCACATAAACAATAAACTTAATTCGCTTTTAATCAGACTGTACAAGACGTACACGTATTGCCGTTGAACAATGAAGGTCTCCTATTCAAGTGACTATTTTCCTTCCAATACCTCTGCCGATTACTGCGCAACAATGGGCGCTGTTTACTTTTATTACTTCACCCGCATAGCTATTCTTGTCATACTTTACACAGAAGCAATACGGTTTCTCCAGTGCGGGTCTCAATTTACATTAAACATATCCATTCTAAGTACGCACACTATTATTTTCTCATATTAAACAATATCTTACATATTCCAGTGGTGTAACATTTATACCAAACTTACAAGTCCCGCGTGTAAATCGTTATTTACACTACTCCTTCGTTACCAACACATGTCTCAACATTATTTTATTAACCAACTATTGTGGCTGTCATCGTTCTGTTGGGTAAAAGCAAGAACACTTGGTAATGATTCGCCAGTCAAAGAAAACACGTTTCGTCTATATACCTTTTAAATTTAAACACTGGTCACTTGTATTATGAACTGTGTTCTTTACACGTTTATGTAAAAAGTAAAAAAATTGTTTTTTGGAAGATGTTTTAAAAAATAGTACACATCAATAACGTTACATTTCTGCTCACACTCTACCGAATCATAATCTATATTTTGCAAATTATTCTCCAGACGCACAATAAAGTTCCTGTACACACGTTTGCAATGCTTAACTGCGGAGTAGAGGAGGGATCTTTTGTTGCTAATCTCAGCATGTAGCGTGCAAGCTGGTCGTCGAGTAACATGAATAAAATAAGTCTTTTATAAACACCCTTGTGCTTAACTCTACATTAATATTACTTAATCAATATGTTAAGGTTGTCTTTGAGGCGGAAACCCACCCTATCGAGTGCGGCGCTGGCTGTTACCTAGTGCTATCTATATAGCTCGCTGCCCCAATATAGCATGCAGACTGTATTTGTATCGATACGTTCCTGAGCCCTGAATCATTAATAAGTGGTACCTTTTCGTCATCAATGGATACACGAGTGTCACTGTACCAAAAGTACTTAACGGCAACTATGCGTGTCCTATTACCGCCCACAATTTGCCTAATTTTCTTCATCTACTGCCTCAACATAGGCTAGTCCGCAACCTGACTTCAACCCCTTAAAGTTAACTCACCTCATTATTATGTATGATTCAGTTTTGTCGTGTTGGATGGTGAACTCAACTGTAAAAGTGTTATACTGAAATCTAGTAAATAACCTGCGTTAGAGGTGTAGTATGAATCGGTTGTTGTTGACACATTTCTCTTGTCACACTCGCATGCCTGTCTCACATACCACTTACCACTTACGGTGTTTTGTTTCTCGGATCGTTAAGTAGTAGCCATGCATCTGCTGCCAGCTCGATAGGCTTGGTTACCCCTGACAGAACGCGCAGTGCTACTTTTCTGTCTCCAGTATGTATCCTCCACAGTTAGCTATCTACCAGCCCATTCTGGAATATTACGCACTCTTCCTCTATTTCCACTTCCCACGCTGCACCATAGTGTCGGTTGCTCCTTCTCCAATGAGGAAATTGTTCAAAGGGGGATGCGTTCTGAATATCCTTAACTAACGATCGTTTTCCTGCTTTTTAACAATAACGTAATGACCAATGTAATGGAGGAAGAGTATCTTTATTTCCATTAACTGCTTGTTACAACCGTTCTTCGTATAATCCTCACAAGTATTTTTTCGCCTGGATCATACTAGCTAAATTTAATGCTTTCTTTCTAGTATGTCACCACGCCTTTAAGCTGATTCACATAGGATCGTGTCTACGGAAGAGGCGTGTTCGCGTATTTGGCCTTATACCGCATTCAGCAACAGTACTGTGTAAATGACGTAACGTTTCACTCTTCTCAGTATCGTTGAAATAAGGTAGACGCATATTAGAGTACGTATATTTTGTTAAAATAGCTTATGTATGATTAAATCTTACGTTAAGACACTAATGCATTTAAAGCAACATAAACGCTAGTATTTGAATCTAGAATGAACAATTTTCGCAATTACAAGCTCAAAATCAAAATATTTGATACGTTTAATTCAATTGCGTACCGCTTGGCGAGAAAGTAAAAAATTCCTGTAAACATAGGTTCTTCAGAGAGCTAGATTCCTTAAAAGATTTTTTTTTTTGATAATTTAGGAGCAATCAGAACAGTTTAGATTAAATTTGGACTATAAACTAATAGTAGGACTTGTGTTGACATGTGAAGGGTAGCACCCAGTGGTGCTTGCACTTATGTTACAATATATTGTTTAACAAAATAACTATACATAACAAATTACATATGTACATTAATCTGAGATTTCAACACATGATAACCCTAATATTCAGTAATTAATGAGATGGTGCTGCTAAATCCCGTGGCCAATTTCTTTTTAGTCGTTTGTAGTGCCCAGCTTCCAGTAGCGGTTGGACCATTTCGTTTGGATGTGATTCCAGTTTATTTTGGTGTTCGATTGCCATTTTCTGAATGACCTCTGATACGAAGGGTATGTTTAAATCTGTATGAATTGTCTGGTTATACACAAACCAGGGGGCGTTAACAATGTTTCGTAATGTTTTTTATTGAAAACGTTGAATAATGTTGATGTTTGATTTACATGAACATCCCCAAAGCTCGGCTTTCAAAAACTAGTTTTCGGTTTATAACTCCGGAACGACTATAGCTATCGTAACCACTTTTAGGACATAAATTTTGGTCAATAAAGCCAATTATTTAAGACCGCACACAATATATATATATATATATATATATATATATATATATATATATATATATATATATATGTATAACTTGCCCAAGCTAAAGATGAACAGCATGGGGATCTTGTAAATAGAAAGAGATACGAAGGCGGTTAGATTAGAGAACGGTTGTATAATTTAAGGCATGTTCATGTAGTTTGCAAGAATGCATTATTGTTGATCGTTTCCGAGATCTAAAACGAAATGCGATTTTTGGTTTTTTTTTTCGTTATTCCTTCATTTATTTTAAAAGCTTTGTAGAAACCAAAGGTACTCTTTCATTGTCACTTTTTGAATTCTATTATATGGAATATTCAAATTTTTTATTCGACTTTTTGTCTCCGAGAAACCATCATCAACTTTAATTTTTTATATCACTACAACCAACGAAACACCCTGTATTTGATAGTATTTTTTATTACGAATTTAATCATATATTACACATTATGGTTTTGTAGCTGGTTTTTAAGAAAAATTCGGATTAATATTAGTATTTGATAATATTTTTTTATGTGTAAATTTAACAACTACAATCTTTTAAACCTATTTAACTAAAGTTAAATAGTTACAATAACTGTTCAAACAGGTTACCGTTATTTTCCAGACACAGGTAAGCTCTCTTTAATGAAGAGTTTAAAACAATGTCTAGCATTTCTGGCGAAATTGTATTAACTGCTGCCATAACCGATACTAACAACTGCTCTTTATTTTCGAAACTCCCACCATACACTGGGTTTTTCAGGTAACCCCACAGAAAAAATCCAACGGACTTAAATCGGGTGATCGGGCTGACGAAGCTACTTCACTGTAAGTTCCAATCCATTTTTTCTTTAAACCGCAATAACACACAGTCCTGTACATTTCTTGCGTTATGTGTTGGGGCACCATCCTGTTGAAACCAACAGTTGTTAACAAGTGCTAGAGGTAATTAATTCATCCAGTCTTTAGCAAGTTCAGATATCGTTCGGCATTTAAACTGTTGTGGTAAATAAAAGGTCCTATTATTCTTCGTCCCAAAATGCAAATCCAAATCTATGTTGATGTCTTGATTCTTTTTTAAATAAGGATTTTACTTTACGTCGGTTGAAAATTCCATAGTTGCTTATCATGCTCTCATCCGACCAAATTATTTTAAAAGAAAAATTTAGATCTTCGTCACATTTTCTAGTATACCATTCGCAAAATCATGCTTGCCGCTCCTGATCAGCTGGTATAAGACCCTGACAAACTCGAAATTTATGTGGATGAATTGTGTTGTAGAATTAGTTATACCAGCAAGATGTACAATTTGTCTTGTCGATATTTTAGGGATTTCAACAACGGCTTGTAAAACGGTATTAGTTTTTTCGTCATAAGGTTGTGTTTGAAGGGATAGAACAGGTTTTGTAAATGAAACTATTTTAAATTAGATTCCAAACGGCTAAAAATGGATTTACCAAGTTACCTTCATTCAGAATATTTATCCAAATACATCAGCTCAGTAGCTACACAATTTCTCAATTTCTGAGGGACAAGATGTAACATGTCAGCATATCGAACTTTTCTTCCTTCATACAACTTCGTATTGCCATAAATACACTTATTGATTAATTAACTAAACTAAAGCAAAAAAAAACCCACGAAGTAAATACGTGCAATTTAAATAACAGCAACGTCATTTTATCAAAGCCTTCTGATATTAACTGATATATGAAAAATGTAAAAATGAAAATCCGAATTTTTCAGTCTCAAAACCATAAATTACACGGTTAAATTCGTAATAAAAAATACTATCGAATACAGGGTATTTCGTTGGTTGCGGCCATATAAGAAAATAAAGTTGATGATGGCTTCTCGGAGACGAAACGTCGAACAAAAAATTTGAAAACGCCATCTAATAGAATTCCAAAAGTGACAATGAAGAAGTTCCTTTGGTTTTTAAAAATCTTTTAAAATAAATGAAGGAATTACTTAAAAAGAAACAAATTCTAGATGTTGTTTAGTGACATATTTGTCACCTTTCAGGAGCATAGCAATTATCATTAAATTTTGTGGGTTCTGTTTTATGCATTTAACTATTACTCGTGGCAGTTACATACCTTTTTGGGCTGATTTAAAGTTTTGTTTTTATTTTAATTGTGTCTCTGTTCTTTAGAGTACGTTGATCCTTTTATTGGTTTGAGGACTATACAGGAACAAACCAAGTGGTACTCTTTTTAAAGTATTACTATATATCTAGGCCTGCAACACTCCCCCCAATCAAGTGCTTTCTAAAACGACTGAGCTACCGGTTATCTTACGGCAAACCACCTAGTTTTGAGCACTTTGTGCACATAACTTTACAGATTATAACCAAACTTCAACATTCGGTGTATCAGACTTGTGAGCTTTGTTACCATACAATTCCTTTGCGTGTCATAAAATCTGGATTTGGGTCTAATAACATCATTGAATTTAATGAAGGTAGAATATAAGTATAAATCGACATACGGTCAAACAACATTACACCATTTTTACTTTGCCGGTCATGTTCTGCTTCAAATGTAATAGTTACAGTAGTACAACTTAAATATTTAAAGCTATTTGGTAATACTTTTTGGTTCTCACGCAGCAGCAACAAAAATTTAACTTGACAACGTAAACATTTAGCGAGGTATATCATTTTTCGGACAGCCTGTATAATTGATACAGCGGTGGAATTACAATTCGAAATCTAATTATTAATCGAACAACTTCCATCCCATTTCTTGTTGGTTTGGGTCGAAAAGCAATAGGAGGGGCCCACCATCGCCGCCATTTTGTTTTTGATACGTCATAGCCCCACTCCGGTGTGGGGTCAAGGGTAGGGCGGGATTCTCCTCGGGGGTGTGTCTAACCCCCCGGTTAGGAGTGTTGGATGCCCCTAGGGTGTAGTCTAACGGCCATTTTGTCTACGTTAAGGTGGGGGTTTAAGCCCATTTGGCTTCATTAAGGCGTGCCCACACCCACTCTGATTGGTCGTTAGCCCCAATACTCAGCAGCTGTGCGCTGATTGGATGATTATTTCTCTGCATTATGATATGGCGGGAATTGTATTCTAATAAGGGGACCTAATGCAAACTTGTAACACCGGTGTAAGGCTTCGCAACTTGCTCTCGATGCTTCGTCCACTTGTCGAGGCCCCATTCGCGGAAAATTTGAATTTGTATTTCAGTTTCTGCAGGTTATGAATAGAAATATGAATTTTGTAATAAGGGACCTAATTCTAACTTGTAACACAGATGTAGCGCTTACCAACTTACTCTCAGGCCTTCGCCTCCCTTGAGCAAAAATTTGAATTTGTTTGTGGCACCAAATCGCAGTATCTTTATAAAAGTACATACATACCCGTGTAATGGTTATAGAGGGAAATTTGAAATAAGGAGTCTAACACTAAGTTTTAAGGTCCATCGTATGCATCAGGGTGTCAAACCACTGTTAGGTACAATATATTTTGGTATTAATTATGAGGCACAATGTATCGCCATCGTTTTGTTTTAATTATGAATCATATTTAAATCTCTCTGTCATTCAAGTCAATCACGACCAAACTAATCTCATGTACAACGAAGCCAGAATTTATTAGACCAATAACACATACCAAAATAAATTTATAATACTGTTTACTACCTGAATATCAAATTCGTTTTTTTTCTGCGGATCTTAAAGGAATTAATGGAACGTCATTAATTTTCAATTGCTTATTAAATTGGTATATGCGCTGGTCGTCGGCCTTGAAAAATTTGTAGAAACGCTCAGGTAGTATACATTTAAACTCGATTAGCTCCACAGTAACCCTTTCACCATACTTTGTTGATACGACTCCAACAGCCAGTGTTTTCTGTTCAACATTGATCTCCAGGTCCTTAATATTTTTAAAAGATTTAAAACAAGTTGTAGCGTTTAGGTTAGCTAAATCTATATCTGTAATTATATCACTATATTAAAAAACTGTACAAGCGAATAAAATAAATAAAGTAAAAGCTGAGGCAAAAAATAACAACTCACCAGTGTTGTATTGAAGAAGAAGAAACAGAAAGGTGACACACGAGCGATAAAATTGCAACTGAAGCTAAAGAATACCTCATTCTTTATTTATACGCACAATCCAATTATTCCAAGGTCTTTTACGCAACAGGAAAAAAAACAAGTGCAGTACGATTCTATAGCCTGCGTAAAATCGGTAATTAATTTAAGGTGTACAACTCGACATTATCTCCAAATTTTGTTAAAATATTAAACTGTTAATTAGTTAGTTACTTAAAGAAAAATAATTATAGCTATCAATACATTGTACAAGACATTCAATTCGTCATTCATTCACAAATTTGAAAAAACAATAACAAACTTATACTATTCAATTACTTCTATAACGACTGGGGTAAAACCCCATTATGTAAAAACCTGTATGCCGTCATTCACACTCAATATCGATAAAGCAATAACAAAATTTCAGACTGTAATTAAAAATTTGATTACTGGTTACGTGATGGTTAATAATTTTTATGATTATATTGTATAAAACAAAAAGCTACTTTTATGTTAAAAGATAAGTATGATAAAAGTAAATTATACGGTGCCCACAGATTCTTGAGTATTTAAGAGAGGTTAGATAAAGACCCGTAAGTCGTCATTCGCTCGCAATTTTGATAAAGTAGTATCAAACTTTCACAACGTAATTAAAAAACCTGTTAATTAATTAGATACGTAATGGTTGTAAATTTTTATGTTTATATTCTAGAAAACAAAAAGCCAACTTTATATTAAAAGATAAGAATGGTAAAGGCAGAATCATTTACTGTGACTGGTTCAGCTGTCAATGTAACACAGTTTGAAAAATAAAGACACGCTTCATAAAGTGTTGAATAAAATCACATCTTGTAAAAACAAACAAACTGCTCTAGCTTGCTTAAGATTTTTTGAATGCCTGAAGACGAATACTGTGAAGAAACACTCCAAAATGTGTAAATGTTACTAGGCAGTTCCACCTATTTCAGATATAAAGTTATTAAGACGAAAAAAGCATTTACGGTGTCTGATCCAACTGTCAACGTCTATATCTTATCACAGTAATATTCTCTAACTGTAGACATATATTAAAAGTTAAAGTGATGATTGCTGTAATCAGGCAACGGGAACTTGAGACTCTGAAATTGGCAACAGTTTTCTACTAGCATCTCACATATAGGCACAAGTTTCAAAATCAGTTGTAAAATATTACTCAGAGTTAATATTCAGGATAAAGAAATCTAAATACGCTACTATCTATAAAGCATATAAATGACAATCCCGTCTGTACTATACGAATTTTGCAATTATTTCCCATAAAAATCTATATAAACGTGTCAGTGGTCATTAACACTCAATATCGATAAGGCAATAATAAAATTTCATGCTGCGATTAAAAACATGATAATTAACTAGTTACGTAAAGAGCAGTTCAAGGTCACTCGCTTTGTATATGGAGAATATGGCGAATGTTTTGAGATCTTGGAGCCAGTTCAAACTTTTGGCTGGAAATTTTTGGAGCTGTTCAAGGTGATCTAAAAATAGATATGTCAAGGGCATCATATTGCAATTCTTAGAAATCTAAAAATAGAATCAGTTCATGTCAAGGTCATCAGCATCATCATATTGCAATTCTAATAGATCTAAAAATAGATATGTGTCATCATAATTAGATCTCTTGAAGCCAGTTCAAACTTTCGCGGAAAATTTTTGGAGCTGTTTAAGGTGATCTAAAAATAGATTTGTCAAGGTCATCGCAATTCTTAGAAACGTAAAAATAGAATCCGTTCATGGAGGGGGGAAACAAGAATGTTTCAAGGTTGGTGGTTTTCAAGGATACACATAGATGTACAATAAAAGGCGGGTGCGCGATTCAGTAAATCCGACTTTGCAGAAATGAAAGTAGTAGTAGTACGCAAGATAGAAGAAAAATAAAATAAAATAAATTATTAATGAGAGAAACTAAGAAGGGGTTGGAGGATTTACTAAACACAATAAAAGAAATAAAACTGGATTAAAAATGTTATGAATTGAATTGAAAGGAAAAGTGAAGGAGCTTCAGCTTAGCGAGGCTGGGGGGATGCGAAATTAGATGTTTTGATCTATTCAAAATTAGTTTGAATTAAACATTTTTATCTGGATTGTTTTTGATTATGATATTATCACGTAAAAATGGTTAATTGAAATAAGAACGTTCATCTTTTTAACAGCCAAGTGCACCGAAGTTTAAATCTTGATTAATAAAGAAATGCAATACGTTATCTTGCTGTAATCTCTGATTACGATTTAATCTAAGATTTAAATTTCGGTGAACTTGGCTGTAAATGAACAAAATTTGTTGTTACTAACAAATTTTATCATTTGAGGCTATAGTGCCAAAAGCGGTAATTATTTACCTAACGAATGATAATGCTTGATATTAATGTTTTGAGGTTTTTTGGTTTGTACCTCATAAATCAGTAGTACTATTTTAATATTGTTGAGAAGAACTTAAAACGAGTTTTAAAATGTGTTATTACTTGCCATATGATCTCATTTACAACTAATTTACAAAATGGCGGCAAATTTATTATTATTTTTTTATCTTAACGACGGTTTGTGTTCACTTTGGTATTTTATACTTCAATTGTTTAATGCTTAATGTCAATGTTGTAATGACTCTTGTTTATGATAATTAAATTATTACTAAAGAACCTATTTAATTAATATTTCAAAATTTTCATAGTTTGGCGTTTTTGGGTTGAAACTCATGAATCAGTAGTAACATTTTAATGCTGTTGGTGTCGTTGGAAAGTACCAGGAACGACCTGTCGAATGAAGTATTACTTGCCATACAACCACACTGAAAATTAGTTTAGAAAATGGCGGCTGTCCGCCATTATTAATGATTACGTCAGTGAATACAATCAAAAACATTGTATATGTGGCTCAGTTCGGTTTCCCAAAATTTTATTAATTTCAGTTTCATGGTTCAGATAATGGGAGGGGGGGTAGACTTTAGACGGGCAATATATATATATATATATATTATATATATATATATATATATATATATATATATATATATATATGTGTGTGTGTGTGTGTGTGTGTGTGTGTGTGTGCGCGCGCGTCGTGCGTGTGCGTGTGCGTGTGCGTGTGCGTGTGCGTGTGCGTGTGCGTGTGCGTGTGCGTGTGCGTGTGCGTGCGTGCGTGCGTGCGTGCGTGCGTGCGTGCGCGCGTGCGCGCGCGCGTGCGCGCGTGCGTGCGTGCGTGCGTGCGTGCGTGCGTGCGTGCGTGCGTGCGTGCGTGCGTGCGTGCGTGCGTGCGTGCGTGCGTGCGTGCGTACATTATACACTACAGCGTTGGTGATTTGAATTTTGACCTAAAAGGGCATTTATCAGCGGTTTTAAGAATTTAAAAGTGCACTAATTACCTTGAAATAACTTCTAAATTAGTTATAATTTACTAGAAATGTAATTATTACGTTTGTATTACTAATAATTAGAATTATTGCTAAGGTTACACTCTCGTGAAAATGAATTTTCAGGATAGTTATCAAAAACATCGCAACGGAATTATTAACTAGATATATAATTTAGTATATCATAACAATTTCAATGGTCACCGGTATCACAAACACGAAATTCTCAAAATTTCTGAATAAAAGAAGCTGTAGAAATTGACAAACTCACCTTCAGCCCTAATACCAAACAGGGCACATAGAGTCTCCCTAATACTTGGAAAATAGTATTAAATGAAACCGTCAACCGACAACACACAATAGACCTTTTATCGAATCCACAGGAAAACCAGCCAAACGGGATAGAGAAACTAAGACAGAGAAAATAGAAAAAGTGAAAGTAGCGAATCTATAATTAAAAGGAACGCACAACAGGCATCAGTTCAATTCAAAGAACGCGAAGCAGAACAACATTAGTGACCTAAAAACGTCAAATGAGAGTTTGCCCAAACGACGGTTTTTACGGGGGCCCTATCAATACACGAGATCATGGGCCCGGAAGAAATGGAAAATGTTTAATATTTTGAGGTTACAGTTAAAATATGGCCAAGTTAAGAAAACTCTTTGACATTAAGTCAAGCTTTCCGGAATATTTATTTCCATTTCCATACTAAATACGATCACAGTAAATTAACTATTTTTTATTAATTTAACAAAAACTGTAAATGCTCTCAGTTGTTATTTTCAGGTCACTAATAATCTTGTTCTGCTTTGCGTTATTCGAATTGAACTAACGTAAGAGGTGAGTTCCTTTTCATTCTAGCTTAGCTACTTCCCTGTACTTACCTGTACGTGCGTGTGCTGTGCGCGTGCTGTGCGCGTGCGTGGGTGTGTGCGTGTGTGTTGTGTATGTGTGTGCGTGAATATATGTGAGTACCCACGATAACTCCAGAACGATAAATCGCCCGTACTTGAAATGTCATATTAGCTAGATTTTGTTTCTCCTTGGGCGGAAATCAATGGTAGTATTTCGGAGATATAGAACTGAAACATACTGATTAATTATGGTTTGTCCAATTTTTTTGATACGACGTGTTATTCGGCTGCAACAAGACAGTGGAATTTAAATGTTTTCAATATGTGAATAACGATAGGAAAATGTATACACACACACGAACGCACGCACGCACCCACCCATATTTCAAGTCTCACAAAAACAATAGAAAATTTGTATTCAATAATTATGAGATTATAAAACATGGTGAAAGAACCCTAATATTATTCTTTGTAGCGGGGTGTAAACAACACGAGTAATAACCAAAGATATTACGCCCATTGCACACTCAGCATAAAAACCTCCGCACCCCTTCTCACAATAAAAGTCATCCAAGAATGAAAAATTTCAATAATTCTTATACTAGAAAGAAAAGGCGCTCAGCATAAGATAACTAAATTTTGTGTATTTAGGTACTGGACATTGTTTACACTCAATACTAACAGTAATAATCGTACTATACGATAATTGTAGGTACAATGAGTAACACGTATCTATTAAAGAACAAAACATATATTAAACAAATTACATACAATTAAATTAAATTACTGTAAAAAAAATAACAGCAAAATTGCATACAAAATTAAGTGTTCTATTCTTACTTTTAAAACAGCAAACTTCTGAATAATATTTTCAAAGTCAATTTTGTCTGATAATTCATGTTCTATAACTAATGTGGCCAAACTCTTTAGCCGATTCGGGGTGGTTGTGAGACGTAAGAAATTTTTAATTATTTTCAATATAGGAACGCTCCTTTTTCCTCTTGTCATACTTACTGGCAAAGTCAACAAGATTCTTAAGCCAATACTGAGGTTAGGAGCGGCAACTGAAGTAGTGATACACTATGTGGCAAATAAATTCCGGGGTTGAAGCTGTATCTCCGCAACCAGAAGCAACATCTATTGCAATTGTATATCATTCTGAAGTTGGGGCCGTTGTAAACGTAAACTAAAAGTTTTATTGAAATCGGTTGTCAGTTTTATGTTCATTAGTCCAATTTTGGAATACAATTATGGAATAACGCGCTGGTATTAAATTTCACGCAGAACTTGGCGGAACAGTCAGAAAAACTATCAAAATGATGTTTATGGGAGTAAATATTTATCACGGTTAAAGACTTTGATTGGCACAAATGATTTTTGGGAGGCAGACAATCGCTGGAGGACGTCGAATATGTGGGAAGGTCAACATCAATTCGAACAGCAGAGTCGATTTGAAAAGTGCAATAATTTGTATCCAACGATTTCAAAACACTGAAAATGATGCAACGGGCATTAAACACAAAAAAACAATTCTTTAAATTCTGAAGGAGGATTTGGGCAAACAAAGGTCTACGCCCACACGCACATCCACACCCACACCCAAACCCAAACCCACGCCCACGCCCACACCCAAACCCACACTCACACCCAAACCCACACGCACACGCACACACATACGCACACGCACACGCACACGCACACGCACATGCACACTCGCACTCACTCTGACACTCACACTCACACTCACACTCACACTTACACCCATATACACACACACCCACTCGCACTCGCACACACGCACACATGCACGAGCACAGGCACGCGCACGCGCGCGCGTGCACGCACGCGTACACGCACACGCACGCACACGCACGCACACGCACGCACACGCACACGCACACGCACACGCACACGCACACGCACACGCACACGCACACGCACACGCACACCCACACGCACACGCACACTCACACCCACACTCACACTCACACTCACACTCACACGCACACTCACGCACGCACGCACGCACGCACGCACGCACGCACGCACGCACGCACGCACACACACACACACACACACACACACACACACACACAAACAAACGAAGTCCTTACAATATTTAATTAACCCGTTTTTAGATAAATTTTTCAAATCATGTGTGTTGAACAAAAATTGAAATTGATTTCTGTAGGTATTCATCATATCAAATCTGGATATCTAAAGCATTAACGCCTTGATCTAGCGTAAACAAAAATAAAATTCTATTTTAAATTTTAATTTGGGATCTGCGACCGGGTTATTGCACGCTTCTTAAAGAAAGTTAAAAGTTTTTCGTCGAACTCTGTGACGCGGTTGTGTTAAGTCGAGATCAGCTGGGATGATAATAATGTCGACGAGTTACTTTGCATCTCAGAGCATTTTATTAAAAGCTTCACCCGAACGAAGATCCTTAAGAAAAATTGTAAATTTTTATTTTTAGTTCGATAGCAGATGACAAATCATAGCCTTTCGTCTGTAGTAGCTTGCTAATCGGATTATGTAATATCATTTAAGATTTTGTACCAAATCACAATGAAGCATAACAAATTGAATTGTTTAATACAGTGCAACAGGCCAGAAGCCTCACCTCTAATAGAAGTGTCCGTTTCAGTATTATCATAAATAATAATTAATTAATCATCCTAAATACTTCCCAATTCATATCTTAAAGGGATTAGAGGTTCTACTCGACTTTCCGAACGAGTGTTACTCAGTGGTTTTACAGTTAGTCCTTTAACATGTTTTTATTGATATGGCTCATACAAAGGTTGACAAAACAAAAAAGAAGTAAATTTCTTGAAGCATATTAAAAAAAAATTGCGGCTTCTAAGGACACCTTTGCCATATTGTTGACAACTAAATTTAATGAGTGGTTACTACATCGCAAGTAAAATGCTCGTGGATTCATCACTCCTATTCTAGGTTGTACCCCAGATTTATCACCTCTCATATTGGCCATATTGTTGTCGTACGTCTGGCCTCTCACATTTTCAATTTTAACCCTAATTTTTTAAGTTATTCAATTATTTATTACATTAGAAAGGTTTTGTCTTGTTAATGTCTCAACTGAAAGAAAGCTCAAAAAGCTTCCGTTAATCTTAATGATAATATTATTGCGGTTAGATTTTTCAATAGACACATAATATCTATCTTTCTATCATCAGAAGTACAATCTAGAATAATGAAATAGTACTTGGATTGCTTAATTTCATCAGTAATATGTGATTTAAAATGTGAATGTAAAAGATAAATCAGTTCGTTTTGGATATTTTTTCCAAGATAGTGATCTTTAGCTTCCTGTTTTATAAGCACTCTGCGAACATGCTCTTCCATTATTGGATCAAGTTAAGCTAGTATTTGAATAACTTCCACTATTAAAATCATAAATTTTGTTACTGGTACCCCTAATGGCTAAACAATCTTGAGCAAGCATTTTTATTGTTGACACAATACCTAGAAGTACCTCGTACCATTAACCCTCCGGCGGACGCGTAGTGGTCTTTTATGCTGCATTAAAATATATATATATATATATATATATATATATATATATATATATATATATATATATATATATATATATATATATATATATATATATATATATATATATATATATATACCGCACGCCACTGTCTGCCTAGATGTGTTCGATTAAAGAGAATAAAAAATCACTCTGAAAGCACCACTTGAGGTTGAGTGGTATATATTTTGCGGTATTGCGTACCGCGAGCGCGGTCATGTAAGTATAATTGTGATAACTACGGTATTTTGTGCCGTAGTGCGCCTATTCATATAAGTAAAGTAGTTTTTCTAGCTTCAAAGCTTACGCGAGGTATTCGTTTTTTGGACATCATCCAAAACTCGACGTCTTGGGTCATTTTAAGCCTTTTTGTGAATGTGAAAATATTCCGTCTGTATGTATGTATGCATGTATGTATGTATGTGTTTATGTGTGGCTCATTTTCCGGGAAACTGGCTCGACCGATTTGGATGAAATTTTGCACACCTGTACAAGGGATAGCTTTTGGGAAAGCAATGAGTGATTTTTTTTTACTTTTTCATGAATGTATGACGTCATCGACGTTTTTTTTTCAAATAGCATCCTATTATTTTTCTCTGTACGTCCCGCAAAACCCGGACTAGGATTTATGAGAAAAATGTTGAGAAAAAAAATTAATCTTACATGTGTAGTTTCGAAATATACTGCGACACCTTTCAAAACATCGAACAAACCGTTTGATATAGTACAGGGGTTGGTAAACCCTATAAAAAATTCAGGGGGAAACTTGAGCACGTATAATTATTACACAAGTTATGCGTTGGCTTTGGGCAAAATTGACAACGATACAGTAAGCCGCATATTATTCTCGATTATAATAGGACAAAGGTAGTGTAGACGTCGTGAACCTAAAATGTGTCCCTTCTACAACGCAAAGAATGATATAACAGAGCTCTTTGTAAAGCACCGACCACCACCGCCTGATGAATCAGTCCAGCAACGAACAGGCCGATGTTACATATGCACTGCCCACAAAAATAATAAAGGAACAGTTACTTGTTATGCATGTTGAGAATTTCTTTGTAATGGTCACAGCAATAAAATGGTCAAATGTCGTAATTGCTTGAATCCCCCTGTGGAAGAAGACCAAAGCTATTGTCTGCCAAAAATTGATTTGTGTTCCTGTTAGTCATAAATTGGTTTTAATTTGATTTTTATGTCTGTTAAACATTATTTGATTATTTTGGGAGTTACGCTGTTTTATTTATTGTCGGATATAGAATGATGTTTTATTTATGTTTAATACATAAATACTATCTAATTTTGTGTTTTTATCGTTTAGAACATAATTTCTATTTTATAGAGGTTAATTTCAGTTTGCGGTAGCGCGCCGCCCCTAAGATTTCCTAAAGCGCTCCCTCCGTAGGGTTAATGTCTCTGCAGCAATAAGCCTTTGTGAATTATTGTCAATAGTTTTAGATATTAATCGCTGACTCATATTCTTTTAAAGTGTCACTGAGGTTCCTGCAACGTGCAAATCCTTCAGTGGAAAGAAAACTAAAAGAGCAACTAAAAAGTTTACAGCAAAAACAATACACACAGTTTTCCATACAGGAATAGACTAACCAGTTGCGCAGTAGCGTTTTTTTCATTTTTCAATGTTTTCGTATAACGCGCACGGACGAGTGTTATAAATTGGATACTTATAGTATCCTTTAATGGTTTAGCTGGCCCCTCTTTTACTAAAAACGATTTTTCAGATTCTGACAAACTAGTTAGCTAAGATACTGTAGAAGTTTAGAAGTTCCCTGAGAAAGTTCTTCTAAAGCTATGTCATTATCGGTTACGGTTACCTGATCGTTAGTATCCTTGTAATTCAAGTGTGAGTCTGCCTAAGCTTGAGACAACACTGGGTTGTCAACATCTTGTTTCTTAGTTCCTTGCCTGTTTATCAATTTGTGATTGCTTTTCGACCCTTCTTCTGTTGTACTGAGCACCAGGTAGCTTTTGCGTTCATCTGACATTCTAAAACACACAAAACGTTGTTACTAAGGTAGTTTAATGCTCAATTGCCGTAAATACTGTCAGTGGGTAAATTATAAGTAAGTATTATTTCATTTCGCACCCTAAATACAAAAGATAAGGGGTACGGCTTCAATTGTAGAATAAGTACGTAAACCATAAAGAAAGACAATCATACTTTGTACACTATCCTTGTTTTTTTGTGGAACTTCCACCTCTAGGAGATAATTCTTCCATTTGAGGTGATTATTTACTTCTCTTCAAGCTTAAAAGTGGACGAGGATGTAAATTTTGAATATTGTTTGAAATTAAAAAAAATTAATAGTAGTAGTAGCGTCATTACGTGTGCGCGGATGTAATATCATCTGATACGAAATCTCTCACGCGTCAGTAACATTTTCACATCGAAACTTACTTACCAATCAATAAATTTTAAAGTTGCTATACCTGTAAACAAAGAATTTGCTTCAGAAAATCTAAAATTTTGGTGAAAGTTTAAAAAAAATGGTCATTTAAAAATTAGAAAAATGGACTCCATATAGAAAAATTAAATTAATAAAAATAAGAAGATTGCAGTGTAATCATTAGTCATTAACTTTTAGAGCCACTCATCTATAAAGCCAATAAAGTCTTTGCTTTTGTAATAGGGGTATGAAAAACATCAGGTAAAATCCTGCGCGCGCGGTAATCTTTATGGTCTGATTTTCTTGAATAGTCCGTAATACAGCAGCCAGAACGTAAGTAATAGAATGGTAATTGAAAATGCATCACCAATTACTGAATGAAACGAAATTTGGACCTATAAATATCTTTTTTTTTTTTGTTTTTTTTTTGTTTATTACATTGGACCAAAAATGTCCGACGTACTAAGCATTCTATACAAATCAGTTATTTTCCAACTACCATATATCCAAAGTATACTTGTATGTACTATTTTAAGTTTGAGAAAATTTTAGAGCAAGCGCTTTTTCTTTCATATATTCCTAAAGAAAATGTCTCAGAAAATATGCATTCTGACGGTCAAAATGGCACCCCTAAAATTTTCCGTCCGGTGTAGGGACACCCGTTGCTAATTAACACGTTCCCATTATCGTTCATAAAATTTTATTAAGAACGTTCTCTATCTACAGGGTTCCCAAACGAGGAGGGGATGGAAGATTGTATAAAGACGAAATAAGTTAGACATGATTTTTGGGCGAGGGGTAGATATCAATAGACACTACATTTTAAAAATATTTTTGATCATACAGGGTGTTTCATGTTATTGGCGCAAACTAAACTTATACTATTTTAAGTGGAATACCCTGTATATTACTACATTTTTGGAAAGCCCATAAAATACGCTTTCATTTAATACCAAATTGTATGGATCTATCTCCCTTGGTTTAAGATATATTCAATTGTTTTAAAAAAAAACATCCCACATGTGGCCACCACCTCTGATTTGTTAGGCGACTTTTGTTTACTTTAAAATGACAGAAAATTGTTTGTGGTTTAGAATTTTCTTAATTTTAAGATTTTTTTAATAATATACAGAACGTGTCACTGTTTGTAAATACAACTTTCTTATTTTCTAAATGGCACCCCCATGCTGTTCATGCCATTCGATGCCTCGTTAGATGTTCTTTATTTTTCATCAAGTATGTCTTATACCTAAAATTAATAATTTTCAAAACATTTTCAGTTTATTTGTGAAATTGCTATTGTAATACAAAAACACTGAAAATGGAGTTATTAAATTGGCCATGGGATTGTAGTTTCTTACGAAAAAAAATTTGTCACGTAAAAACACGAATTAATATAACAATTACAAATTGATTTAATGAATCATTTTAAATTTAACAAACTTTTTTGAACAAAATTAATGCATAAAACACTCTTACCTCTAGGTAAATTTAAATCAGTCCTCAATTTGATTATGTTCAGATCAACGATTTCATTTTTTACGTCTTTTTGTAAATGTAAACGTATAAAGATGGTCATAGTATTGTAGTTGCATGCTAAAGAATTTTTTAATCAAGTTGCATTAATTTACAAAAGACACTTTGGCGTTCTTTCCATGCTAAAAAAGTAAAAACAAGAGTTAATATAACAACTACAAATTGACTGAATTGAATTATTCTAAATTTAACACAATTTTTTGAACACAATTGGTGCATACTCTTACACAAGTTACTCTTTCGTTCAAGGAAAATTTAACTCGTTCCTTAATGAAATTTATAAATTTAAATAAGCCCTTAGTAGAATTTATGAGGTACTCAATTTGATTATGTTCAAATCAACTTTTCCATTTTCTACGTCTTTTTGTAAATTTAAATTGGTTACTGATTAAATAACAAAGATTATTTGGAATTAATGTTTAAACTTGCAATTAAAAAACAAGAGTTCCATGACAATATTGCATTGAAAAAAGAAAAATTGTTTGTAACAATTGGTTCTATTCGGCTTAAGCCTAATTTATGAAAATATGTGGTTCCAGCATGATGGTGCACCCGCCCAGTGCCATCGAGACGTGCGAACATTTTTAAACCACTGGAAAGAAAATCAGTGGATAGGTCGAGTAGGACCCATTTCTTGGCCACCGAAGTCACCTGATCTGACCTCACCCGATTTGCTTGGAGGTTACGTAAAAGATTATGTGTATAAAGAAATTCCAACCAAACAAGAAAACATGAAGGAAAGATTCAAAAATGCTTTTCAAAATATCACATGACTGACATTAAAGTTGGTGAAAAATAATTTTGTGCGACGTGTTAATAAATGTATTGAAATTTTAGGAAGAACATTCGAGCATTTAATGAGAAATTGAATTTTGATTTTTTTTTTGTTTTATTGTTCTTGTTTTGTTGTAGTTTGTATTTGTTAATTTTATTACACAGTATTGCATATAAAAGTAATACATATTTACAGTTATTTTCACCCGCCTAATTTACTGAAAACAATGCATAGTTAATTTACAATATTAAGATAATTTGGTAATGCCAATAGAAAAAGAATTAATTAAAAATACTTTCGAGGATTCAAATTTTTACAGTAGAACTGAGAATATCTCCAAAATGTGTACGTGATAGTTATTTAAAATTCTTGAATAACCACATGCTCGGGAAAAAAATGGTTCTTTCTGTGACTAAGACCTGGTTCGTTTCTAGGCTAGATGCGTCTCCGCTAAAGATTGGTTCCCTGCTAAACAAGAAAATTCTCATATAAAGTAAGTGCACCTCTACTAAAAGGTTAGTCATCGAGGTAAGAGACGGTATATAGACTAAGCTACGGTGGTAGTATTCTGACTAAGATGTAGGATCCATATTTAAGGTGAAGGTTTGCTTCTGTACTAAAATAAAGTGAATTTTTACTTTAGCTGAAAGATTGATTCTTATGGAGACTAACACGGATGGTTTGCATCTGTGCTGAACTACACCGAATTCTTATTTCGATTATGTGCTAAAAATGTTGGATCATATATTGGCTAAACCGAGGGTTTGTTTCTCATCTACAATAGAGGGTACATATGTAAGATAATCGCGCCTCCGCTAAAAGGTTCATTCCTCACCAAAGCGATTTCATACAGACTAGATAGGTTGTTAAATCTAGACTCAGGTGTAGGTTTCAAATTAAAATTGGGTGAAGTGAGAGCTTGCGTGTGTACTAAAGTGGAGAGTATACATCGGGGATAAATGCATTTCAGCTAAAAGATCGGTTTCGACTAGTTTGGAGGGTTTGTATTTGTGATAAAGTAGAAGGGGTTCTTATATAAGATAAGGTATTTCCGCTAAAATATTGGATCACATGCAGAATAACATCGAGAGCGTGTTTCTCTGGTAAAGAAGGAGGTCTAGACTAAAATGAAGGCTCCACATCTGATATAGAGTTAGAAGGGTTCGCGTTTATATTAAACTGAAGGATTTATATCGGGCGTAAATTTATCTCTGCCACAAGCTTGGTTTATGTATAGACTAACATGGAGGATGCGCCTCTGTGCAAAAGTAGAGGGAGTTCTTATCTTAGATAAGTGAGTCTACGTTATAAGTTTCCTTCGTATGAAAACTAGCATTGAGAGCTTGTTTTTAAGTTAAAAACGGGAAGCGTACTTATGATTAGTGCCCCTCCGCCAAAATGTTAGTTTCTCAACTAAGTGATTGTATATAGATTAAAATAGTGTTAATATCTAGACGTTTGAAAGGTATAACTTACTAGTTAATAATATACATATAAGGTTGATGTGTATGAGACAAGCATTCGAAAGATGGCAGGAAAAACCATCCTTGAAGATGGCATTACAATCTACCTATGATAATACAGATCTTAGCATGATTAGGGCGTGGTACTACCTATAGAAGCTGTATATACTAAAAGAGACGAGTTCCTACTAGAATTCGGACATATCTGTCTCTGGACAAATTATTACGTGAATCCAGCTAAAATTGATGTGTGGTCCAAACTAAAACTGAGATGTAATACACAGAGAACTGATAAGGGAACAACGTCGTCATATAAGGCGCTAAAATGAAGAAATGTTCTACTCATAACTGTGTAGCTACGAGCAAACAATGACAAGAAAATAGGATTCTGATACGAGACTGTAAGAAAAGCTGGACGTGTAACAGACAAACACTACGATTAGTAAGGGAATTAGTCAATGCATGTGATTAACTGTAATCAGGACTCTATTAGTTTAGATCTCAGTACATTAACCAAGAGTGACGGTAAGGAAGAAAGTAACAATTCCAAATAACAAAATTATGTGAAAAGTTTGAATGAATATACTTCACTTTAGTTTATTTCCAAAAAAAGGTGTTTAGATTATCTGAAAATAGCTCTAGAAGATAGTCACTTCAAACATTTAGAAACAGGACCAACTTAACTAACACTAAAATAAAATCATATAGAATTCTTCAACTAAAACATAGATTTCAAGTGTAACCCGTTGAATAAGAAATATATTATCAAGGTTATTCAACTAAAAATTAACCATATAACGTTCTTAGGAGATTATCTAAACATTCTTCGAAACGTATGACTCATTGATGTATTTAAGACCAATAAATTAGACAAGAAACAAAACCACTATACATCACCCTCTTAACTCTTCAAAATCTTTGTCCTGTCCAAGTAACAAAACTCATTGTCTTAGCCTAGCGATTTTTTCCAAAGTGGAAGTTAAATCTAAAAATTGAATCAATCACTAGCGACGAGGTTATCTAAGAATTCCTGCAATATCAATGAATTTAATTTTTTTATTTTTATGATTGTGGACCTGAACAGGCTAAATAAGGCCTATCGTGCTAAAGCACTCAGGAACACTTAGGAGGATGGATAGAGGGATAATGAATTGCCAATAGATGCCTATGAACAGCTACCTTAAATTTCCTCATATCATAAGTAAGAGGAAAACAGGAACTAGGAGATCATTCCAGAGTTTAAAATCCGTGCATAAAAATGTGGATTGCGCCCGTTTGGTACGACAAGTGGAGATTTGTACTGCATACTGATGATGTGAATGAGCGAACCGAGTGTTTCTCGCGAAGATAGCCGGAGATGGTATCAAAGAATGTAATTCACCAGCACAATAGCCGTTGTAATAACGATAATACAAAGAAAGAACTGAAACCACCCTTCTATGCTCAAGGGACTGTATGTGAGAAGTTAAGGACGGGTCATTTATAAGCCTAATCGCTCTCTTTTGAATACGATCAACGATATCGAGAGCGTATTGGGGAGCACTAACCCAAAGGTGAGAATTATATTCCAGATGAGGCCGGATTTGAGCCTTATACAGCAGAAGGAGTTGTCGAGAGGTAAAGTACTGCTTAGATCTGTACAAAAAGCCTATTTTACGAGCAGCTGTTTTGGTAGCTGACAGAAGATGGTCAACCCATGAGAGATTTGAAGATACAGTCATACCCAATAGAGTAATAGAGTCTGAAAACTTAAGAACTGAGCCATTCATACTTACAACAGGAAATGATCGATCTTTTTTGGCGGACATAAGGCAACATTGAGTTTTGTTAGCATAAAATTTAACTAGATTATTGCTTCCCCATTCGAGAATACGTTGAATGTCTTTGTTGATTGAATTTGCCATTTCAGCTTTAATTTCTTGATTTGACATAGAAGGTGGATTATCACTATGAGTAGAGTGAGATGAACTACAGTGAAGAGTGATATTGTCAGCAAAGCAATGGATGGGGTTAGTTGTTGAAGAAATAAGGTCGTTTATGTACAGCAGAAAAAGTGTAGGCGCTATAACGGATCCCTGTGGTACGCCCGCGTTAATGCTAACTTCTTTTGAAAAAAGCCATCAACTACGACACGTATTCGTCTTTTATCAAGGAAACTAGAAACCCAGTTGATGAGCGTATCATTTAACCCAAACGAGGTGAGTTTGTAAACACTTATGCCAAACTTGGTCAAATGCCTTTGAGATATCTAAAGCGACTATAACTGTTTCACCGGACTGCTCTACTGTATTGTTCCAAACTTGGGTCATATACGAAAGAAGATCGCCTGTTGAACGACTTTGCCTAAACCAATGTTGGTGGTCACTAAGGTTAGTTTCAAGGAACGTGAGCAGTCGCTGATTGATTGCTTGTTCCATGATTTTAGACAAAATGGAAGTGATGGCAATTGGTCGGTAATTTGAGGGATCGGTCTTATCGCTTTTTTGGGAATAGGTTTAACATTTGCTAACTTCCATAATGAAGGGAATTCCCCAGAAGACATAGAGATCATACAGAGCTTAGATAGGACTGGTACTAGTTCGGGGGAACATTTCTTTAAGACAATAGCTAGGATACCCTCTGGGCCAGTCGCCTTATTGAGATCAAGCCTACTGATGATCGATTCCAAGAGCTTGTACCGAAAATGAATTGGTTTCATAGCGTATGAAGAAGAGTTGACTAGGGGCACATCTTTTCCAGAATCATTGAGACACGAGTTTGATGAAAACAAATCCACGAAAACGTTGGCTTTGTCTACAGAATCAGCAACTACCGATCCGTCAATAGATGTCAGGGGGGGAAATGAAGATGTTCGAAAGTTTTTACTAATGGCTTTTGCTAAAGACCAAAATTTACGACTGCCTAAAGGAGATGTAGCTAGTTCATTGCATTTTCGTTGTTCGAACAACTTTTTAGTTTTAGTGATGACACTTTTGCAGATATTTCTAGCACCAACGTATTCGACATGACTGTCAACCGATTTATTAGATTTCCATTTAATGTAACATTTATTTTTTAAAGATATTGCATCAGGACAAGCCTTATTGAATCAGGGTTGGGAACGTGAATGACCTACACGGTACTGTTTTTTCGGAATGTATAACTCGATTCCCATGAGGATGACTTCAGATACTGAAAGAGCGATGTCCGAAGAAGAGGACGACTTAAAACAATATTCACGCCATGGAAAGGTTGCAAAGAAATCCCGTAAATTACTCCATCGAGCTGACTTAAAACACCACAAGGTTCTATCGGTTTTGCGAATAACAGTGGAATTAGGTACAGTAGAAATGATTTTTATTAGACAATGGTCGAAAAGACCTAAAGGCGAAAGAACGGAAGTTTTATAAACAAGAGGGTTCGATGTAAGAAATAGATCTAGAAGATGTGACGTATGGTTAGGGTTATCAGGTATCTTGTGGGTTCAGAAATCATTTGTGTGAGATCACATGAAATAGCAAATGTTTCTGCACTATGACCAGCGAGATTTGTAGTAGATGAAAATTCAAGCCAATTAGAGTTATGAACATTGAAATCGCCTACAAATGAGATATCGCAAGATGGAAACTGAGACAGGAGATAGTCAACTATCATACTAAGGTATTCGAAGAAGTCTTGAAAGTTGCTGTCATTAGGAGACCTATAAGTGCAACAGTAGAATTTCACAAAATTAGGACCAGAATGTTTAAACCAAACCACGTCAAAATTTTTATTTTCTAAGGAAGAGACCCTCTTGCAAGCAATTCTGTCCTTGATGTACACACATACGCCTCCTTTATATCGAAAGTTAGAGTGAAGATGGTATTGAGGAAATTGCAAGTCGGGTGACTCGGAGCTTTCAGAGGGGACTTGTGTTTCAGATACAAACAATATATCAGGTTGTAATTGTTCAAGATGTTGGTGAATAGCATTAAGATTAGACCTGATACCGCGGATGTTGCAGTAGTGAATCAGAAAGTTGATACTTTCGACGACCGAGGTCGCTTGGGCACTGCCCTCCCGGACATCGGAGTGGGGCAGGATTTTACGTTCGAAATTTATAACCCTAGAAACCACAGCCATCTTGTTTTTTAATTTGGTTCTTTTAATCCGATAGGAAGACAGTGAGGGCGAGAAGGAAGAATAAGGATGAGAATAGATTAAGGATGATGGAAAAGGTAACCGGCAGCCCTTACCGAGCTCAGAAAATCGGAAACCCAATATCAAGGAGCCCATGGTAAGGGTGGTGGTACCTCCCCGGCTGGCATGGAGTATACATGTCTATTTGTAGGCCTATCTAAGAATAGCTTTAGGTTAATGAAGTGTTCACATCGTTAACGTATCCTAACTAAATAGTGGTTACAAGAACCCGTGGAAAACGACTACGCACCGCAGTAAACGAATCATACTTCAGTAATTTGTGATAAAGAAGGATTGAACGACCATTTCTGGCTGCAATTGGGACAATATGGAAGTGAACAGCCTGTAAGCGGAACAGCTAAAATGTACAGTAGAATTGAGAATATCTCCAAAATGTGTGCGTGATAGTTATTTAAAAACGCCAAAGTTTCCTTTATAAATTAATACAACTTGATTAAACATTTTTTTGGATGAAACTAGAATTCTATGACCATCTTTATACGTTCACATTTACAAAAAACACGTAAAAAATGCAATCGTTGATCTGAACTTAATCAGAAATTTTACTAAAGACTGATTTAGATTTGCTTAGAAATAAGAGTGTTTTATGCATTAGTTTTGTTCAAAAAAGTCTGTTAAATTCAAAATAATTCATTAAATCAATTTGTAATTTTTATATTAACTCCTGTTTTTACTTGAAATTTTTTTTAGTAAGAAACTACAATCCCGTGGCCAACTTAATTCCTCTATTTTCAATCTTTTTGTGCCTATTACAATCGCAATTTCACAAATAAACTGAAGCTGTTTTGAAAATTATTAATTTCATAAGACATGCTTGATAAAAAAAAAAGAATATTAAACCAAGCATCGAATGACACGAACATCATGGGGGTGCCATTTACAAAAATTAAGAAAAAAACAGTGACACTCCCTGTACATTATTAAAAACAATCTGAAAGTTAATATGTTTCAAAATACTATAGGACCACCAAAATTAAAAAGCAAAAGTCCCCTAACAAATCACTGGCTTCAACCGCAAGTGGGATAATTTTTTAGAAAAACAATTGAATATCTCTAAAAAAAAGGACACACACCCATACAATTTGATTTCAAATGAAAGTGTATATTTTGGGATTTCTAAAAATGTAATAATATACAGGGTATTTCATTTAAAAAAATATAAGTTTATTTTGCTCCAATAACATGAAACACCCTGTATGATCCAACATATTTTTAAAATGTAGTACCTATTGATATCTACCCGTGGTCCAAATTCCTTTCTCTAACTTATTTCGTCTTTGTTCAATCTTCCACCCCCTCCTCGTTTGGCCACCCTGTATACGGTGATATACTTTTAATACAGAAGGATAGAAAATTGCACGAGACTGTACGATTGTGGTTAAATTTGGCCGTGGAGCTGCTTTCGGTTAATATTAATTACTGAATCATGAGAATATCCCGATCATTTGCTTCCACTGCACTCATACGTTTTTTATATATAGTTAGTTTCATACTTTGACTATTAACTCTAATTTCACTGTTCTTCAACATTAATGTGAAAGTCACTTTTTTGAAACTATCTTCGACAAATTTTTTGTTTGTAACGTTGGCTAAGGTTGTAAAGAATAGTTTGTTTTATTGTGTGACAAATATACATTTGTGTTTTATCATATACTTACATTTTTTATAAATATTTTATGGATCCATTTTTAACCAGTTACAATAACGATTATTACTCAAAGCAACCAAAACGGTAACCTTTTTTATTTATTTTACTAAAAATTAAAATTATTTTTCAGATATGAAGGGAAGAGATGTGACCCAGAATTTAAACAACCTATTCAGGAATCCTTCAAATCATATTTGCAACTCAGTAGTGATGAAAAACCCTTAACAGCACCATGTGGAAATGCCGACACATTTATGAACAAAGTATTGTGTGTTATCGAGATAGAAAAACTTGTATCACGGTTTTTTCATTTTACAGCATAACACTAATTACCCTAAGCATAGCAGAATTCACTTTAAGACCCCTATTAATAACGAAGTAATAAAAAAAGTATTTATTTATAGCGGAAGAAGTAGTTATCAAACTGACTATTGCGATTTAAGTGAGAATTTTTTCTCTACTATGTACTACATCTATTTTATGAGTTTAATGATTTCAGTGAAAGACAACGAATATAAAGAGGAAATGAAAAGAAAAAACATGATCAAACTTCCAGATGACTGGGTGATCCCTTTCACTGTTCAAAGTTATTCGTATAGAAATCCACTGGTTGTTAACCCTAATGCGTTAGAACGGGTCAAACAGATAAGATTACCTAATAATTTAGATCCTAAACGTAATATCTTTACGTACAAATTAGAATTATTTATTTCAATATTCGTATTTTCAGCTCACATTCGTAAAATTCTAAAGGTGGCTTCTGGAGAATCAGAGTATATGGGTGTCATAGGTGCAATAGGTGAGATTATAATTAATGAAGAGCTACATGGAAAAGTAAGTTTAGTATAATTCAACGAATTGTGTCTATTATTTATATTATTTATGTTATTTATTATTTATTAATAAACGATACTTTTAATTAATTAATTGCTTTGTTGCACGAATACCTTTTAGATAAATTCCAGTGAGTCCCGTCGCTAGCAATTCTTCGTTAATTTTCTATGCAAGCCGTAATTTCACTCCACTCCATTAATTCGGAAATAAGTCGTAGCTCTTCCTAATTTAATTTTTATATTTCTATGACAGCCCAAGGCAGTCAGTGCACTGTGCTACTGGGTGTGAAAATGTTAAGTAAAAGCACTTGATCATTTTTTTCTTCTCATTTTTCGAAATTTTTGTTTTAAGAGTCAAAGATTCAAAATTTTTCGTTTCCACGTATAAATATGTTGAGTATTGAAATTGTTTAAATGTTTTTTTTTTCAATAGTTAAGATATTTAGAATATGGTATTTAAAAATTCAGAGAATAAATTTTCCTGTCGATTAAATTAATCGTAATTTGAGAGGTATAAGATGTGGAGATAAAATTGTCTTTTGGTTGGTATTTGAGGATGTTAGAATTATTATTTTTAAGGTAAAATGTGAATTCCAATTCGGTAAAGACGTATAAGTTTTTTTTCGCTGTTACTAATAATGTTAATTCAAGATTTAATTACGTTTTATTTCGCACATGTGATACTTGCGTTACAATAAGAGTAATGGTAGAATACTCTTTGTGTTCTAGCTATTTTAAATTTTGGTGAATTTTGTTAAATGGATTTGAAATTGCATCATGGACAATTCTTAAGTATAAAATTATTACGTTCTATGGTACATATTTTGTGAATTTAAATTGTAAGTCGTCAATCTGTACGCCTTTTATTTTCGATAAGATTTTGGCCTT
The DNA here is from genome assembly GCA_036346205.1 of Vesta saturnalis. Taxonomy (NCBI): domain Eukaryota; kingdom Metazoa; phylum Arthropoda; class Insecta; order Coleoptera; family Lampyridae; genus Vesta; species Vesta saturnalis. The sequence continues at coordinate 8,416,173 of JARFJB010000762.1, read as the reverse complement.
AATCGAAGAGTTTAGCTTTTAGGTACGAGCCATTAAGGTTTAGCGTCGCTCAGAAATCTTTAATCTACAGGATATCGGTTACATAGATAAGGCCCGCGGTTACGAAGTGTATTTTTAGGTGATTCAATGCTTACGACCGCTCTCGAATTTGATTCGTATTCGCGCGTATCCAGAAAAAGGTAAGTAATCTTTTTTATGATTGGATAATTAATAGTAGGGATATAAAAGACGAATATGGCGACAAATGAATTTTCAAGGAGGGTAGAGCTAGTATAGACGCAGGGGCGTTATTAGGATACCGTAACGGCAACAGGTGAGCTACCGCGGAACGATGTTATCCATAATCCGTGTTGACAAAACTTCCGTTAGTATCCTTGAACAACCCTAGAAGGGATCATATTAAGTCGTTTAACCATCACGAGATAGGTTTATCGTTAAGGGCAGTTTTTCCAAAGGGACTTTGTCGAAAATCCAAGAATGTGTTTAGTGTTGCCTTACCCAGTGCTTTCACTGTTCTTTGGAGTAGTTATCGCTTTTATGCGGAATAAACCAAACGTTCGTTCCTAAATTCCAAACAGTTACTTCACAGTTAGTCGGCAACCAATAACTCGCTGTAAATAATTAAGCTTTGGTGTATAGTTAAAGAGGAATAATAAGTAACCAGCAGAACTTGTACAGAGTAGAAGAAAGTTAACAAATAAAATGTAAATATAGACTGTAGTATTCCGTACAACCCATTGAGATAGAAATCAACCGCAATTTGGTACTTTGAAACGACGCACTGCTTTCTTCCACGAGTAAGGGTAATCAAGCGTAGTTACGACATCAATTACATGGCCGACGTTGCCGCAGAGATCATCCTTTGGGGTTTTCACCAGGTGTTTGTATAACAAAGGAGCCGCTCCCAAGCTACACATTCTGTGCATTTCTCTTTGCTGTGGTTGACAACTTTTAATAAATGTTTGTGTATTTTATCAATTTGTTTTATACAATAATCGCTGAACAAGGTGTCTTTGGAGATTAACTTCTCACTGTTCTTTACCGTTTAAATTTTGCCGCAAGCATATTCATCCGTATTATAATCTAAATTTATTTAAGTGTTTTTTTTTTATTGATTTGTCAAACCGATTTGTTATTTTGGCATAGGAATTAGATTTACAATAAATTTTAGTAAACACTGAAACTAGCTAGTATCACCGCCTTTTAGATAAACCAAGTGATTGAACTAGCATATAAAGCAATTAATGTAATATATGTGGTTATAATCGATGGTTTTATTTATTTATGTTACATTTCTTTTTATAATATATATATATATATATATATATATATATATATGCAAGGAGTCAGATAATAAATTGTACACAGAACCATATAGAATGCTGACCTAAAATGAAAGTTTAGTGTTTTTGACAAGATTACAATGGCGTTGCTTACTTTGTGCATACAGGGTGTTCCTTAATTATATTCGAATATTGAAGTGGATGAATCTAGACGAAAAAATAATTATAGTTTGCTTAATACAGTGTAACTTTGACACCCCGTTTTCCGTAACGATACATTTTAGGACCGTACTTTATTAATTAAACTATAACTATTTTTTCGTGTAGATTCATCCACTTCAATATTCGCATATCATTAAGGAACACCCTGTATATTGGCTTTAGACTTAGATATTTTACTTGAAGATCGTATAAATCCCGTAATTGTTGACTAAAAAGTTTAGTAACATCTGTTATACTATTCCCACTTCTTGTATGAGATTTTTTAAGTGCCACTTGTTTTAGTGAAGATGAATATTAAAATGAAATACGACTATTGTATGGAAATGATTGAAAGCCTTTTTAAGCATTGGAAAGCTTTCCAGGTCTTACCATTGCCCGTTACTTGGAAAGAAGAAATAGCGTATTGGTTAAAGCACCGTTTAAAGATTTTTATGGTACTGTTGGCACACGTTTTAGTGAATTAGTTGATATTGAAAGTAAGTAAGTAATATCAACCTGCTTCCTAGTAGGTTTAGTTATTTCCTCGTGCATATTAATATCACCATGATATGAAATAGTCAAGTCAAGATGAGCAGATAATTATTATTCCAGAAGTAGAGCCAGCTGTAACTACGGAAAAAGAGAACTTCTTTGAGGAAACAGTGGCTGAAGAGCCCACTGAGACAGATGATTCTGTCTATGGAGAGACAGTTCTAACATGACAATGTATTGAACGTAAAATATGTACTATAGTTAAGAACCCATAAAGTGGATAATTATCGAGATATTAACCATTAAAGAGGTAGAAACACAGTAATTATAACTTATTATTCTCCCTGTCCAGAGTACATTTGGTAGTAGGTCAGGATGGCTCTCTTTACAATTTATTATTTTGACATTAAAATTGTCCAGAATAATCAAATGAAAATAATAATAATAAAACATGGTTCTGGTTTTTACTGCCAGATGTACTGTGGATAGGCAGTAAAATAAGTTATAATTACTGCGTCCTTACCTCTTTAATGATTAATATCTCGATAATTATGCACTTTATGGGTTTTTAACCAGAGGACAAATTTTACGTACAAGACATTAGAAAATATGAATTTGTAGTTGAAATTGAGATTCGTACAGTGGCCTAATATTTAGGAGTAGTGAAGGGGCTTATCATTTATGTTGTACGTCACTGGCAAAAACGATTTAACGTATTGTTGTACAGTTTTGGTGCGCCCTAGGTCAGTAAAACTTTCCACTAAATTTGATACAAAAATACAGGGTATTAAAAAAGTTAGAGCCATTTACCATTTTTTGTTTATAATTTTCAGCTTTAACACTCTATAACTTGTTAATTATCATTTTACTAAGGTCATTCAAATCGTCATAATTTTAGGTCAGCATTCTACCATGGTTCTGTGTACAATTCATTATATGACACCCTGTGTATATATATATATATATATATATATATATATATATATATATATATATATATATATATATATATATATATACATTTCCATACAGAATAAACGAATTTACCTAATTAACGATTCAAATACCTTATACTACTTTTGTACTAAAAAAAATTAACTCGCGAAAAATAAACTACACTTACACCTAACTATTGCAATAACAATGAATCATAGAGAACTAATAAAATATTTATTTAAGTTGTCATGGCTCGCGCCAATAATAAAACAGATTTGAAAAATAAAAATTAAATGACAAAGTAACAACTATAAGTCGGAAAGCTAAAAAAAAAAATAATTAAATCATTTGGTCGCTAACAAATAACAGCAAGTACGGTGAGGGGCGCGGAGCCAGGAATCGCGTATGGAGCAATATGGTTGAAACGTGGTGTCATTGAAGGGTATGTAAGAGAAAAATGTACATATTTGTATGTACATGTGGAGATTCATACAATAAGTGTACCATCTATTAGTTATATCCAACTATTATGTCGTGGTGGTAGACAAATAACTGTCCGGTAGTAGGACGATACCGTTAGTAGGGAATGTTACATCGTCCGGGGCACTATTTGGCCAGTAACCGGTCTGCTCGCTGTGGTATTACTCAAGAGAACAATACAATAGCCTCGGATCGACCTGGCTACAAGGGGGTATCAAGGTAGTGAGTACAATTTTGATTTTCTTCAAAATAAAATTATTATTTTTATAACTACACCTGTTCATTGACTTTTCAGATATTGATGCATGTTGTCGCACAAACATTTATACATAATCAAACAACAATATGCAATAATTGGGCTACGATAGAAAAATATAACTCACGTGCTGTAGTAATTTCCAAGTAATGGTCACATTAGGCTTGTTCCATATTAAAACATTGGACGTACACTTCTTTCCATGTATCGATGCTACTGCCTTGCTGGTGAAACTGGTTCTGCTTATATTCCATAACTTCATCCAAATCCATTAACGTGATAAATCTTCCTCGTGGTAAATACGATGTACTTATATAATATTCTCATATACTTTCAGACAAGCACTTTTATTTTATTTCTGTATTTAAATGTTGACTTAAATATTTAATAATTTTTCGGATTTAACTTGTATTTAATTCTTATATACAATCTTATATTTCTTGCACTTTTATTTTAGATGCCATTATGAAGATAAATTTATTTTATAATCTCCACCAAAAATAAACATCAAATCCAAAATAACTGAAGGATTTTATTGACATAAAAAAATGCACATCACCCGATGTTTAAACACGATTTCAAAATGAAACAATTACAATATTATCGACAATTATAATCGGTAACCTTAGTTTTAAATTTTGTTATAGGTTAAAACAATTGTTTCTGAAATCTCAACTCTACGTTGATCGCGGTTCAAATCCGATAAAGTTAACGAAACTTTTAACTTACATGTTAACAAAAACACAACTAGCACTATGACTTGTTAGTCACAAAAAATTACAAAAGCAAGAGAATGCAAGAGAGCAAGAGAGTGAGAAATTAGGAGCAATTCCTTTTATACTTTTCTCATGGATACCAATTTTTCAATTCTTTTTCAATATTACACACAAAAGATCCTAGCATCCGATTGGTCTAAACAAAATTGTTAAATTAATTAAAACACAAATTATGCCATAATTTTTCCAAATCACCTCGGATTTGCGTTTTAAATACAAATTTGGAATCAGGGCAACTTCCTGCACAAATAGACACCTCACATCCCCTATTTCGCTTCAAAAATTTACATTTTGACAAACTAAAACCTAAATTTACTAATATATAACAAATTTTATATTTTACAACTAAATTAATTACATATCAAATTCTACATAAAAAAACTGTATCAGAATATACCTATTTCAACCCATCCTACTTAATTTTAACAAAATTTTCACTTTCGTATCTTAATTTTAGGTGGTTGCTACCAACACTATTACCTAAAGCAAAAAAAATAAATAATGAAAGTAACCATTCGCCAAACCGAATATTAAGGACTACACTGCTCCGCTGTGGGTCGGTAGCACAAATCGTCCAGTTAGCTCAGTATGGGCGTGGGCGATATCAAGCTCAAATTATTTATTAGGCGCCAGGCCCTTCAGCCATCAGTTTACTTTCCTAAGGGCCAAGTCAGAATCCAAGTACCCACAACGACAACAAAATAAAGAGCAAATATGAACCTAATCGTATAATAAACTAATGTACTTCATATACAATGGTACAAGAATTAAGACCAACTCAAAATAAACTTAACGTCTAAATATAACGTAACCAAAGTTAGTATCCGCGATCCCTATTAAGCAATTGATTCATCAGAAGTTATTACTTACGTTTACGCAACTAACCGGTGGCCGAGGTTTTAAAAGCAAAATTCAATAACACGTACCGATTACAGGGCAAGCGCTTTGAAGCATCCGGTATTCTGCCAATAGAATACTATTAGTTATACTGTACCGTAGGCCTTATGTAACTATAATTTTCCGCAATCAAAAATTACATGACGCGATAAAGTACGGTTAGGTGTGTATGTAATTACTATCTTAATAAATATATATTACAATTATGTTATTTAAAGAAATACAATGTTAAATTTAGAGATGCGAATAACCCTTCACATTACTGCAAAAGAAGAGAATGAGGTTGAAAGTGAAAAGGTAACCTTATTATTTTATCGTTATCTAATGATAACTCACTTATTCTTATCTACCTATATATAAATATACACATAAACACTAATTATACTATTTACAAGAGTATTCAACGTCCTCACTGGGTGAGAGTGCTTGAAGAGCGAGCTGGATCAAAGATGGATAATTTACTTGCCAGACCTTTGATCGATGCACTCGTTGGCCGAGATCTTAGGAATAGGGCGCCTACACGATGTATGCAAGCAGTGTGCAAAGCTCGGTATAATTTCAAGCAGTTCTCAGAAACGGTAATTGCTGAAGCTACAATAAGGGGTTTGTTAATTTAAATTATTCTTTTCGACAGGAAGACAATGAACATTTAATGTGTGACTAAGGGAGTAAAAAAAAAGAGTTCTTACCCAGATGTTATGGCATTCTGAAGAGAGAGGTGCTTATTAATCCAAAAAAACAAGAATGCTAATTAAACAATTAATATCCAATTCATTAGCACTTCAAATAACTAGAGAGTGTAAATCCCATTTATAACGGTTTCACTTAAATTAAATTTTACCACTCTGAAGTTTTAGCAACCTTCTCTGTCGATGTCTAATGACCAAAAGATATCATCCCAAAACTGAAAACTGGCTCTTTTAAGCTTGACCGGCGAGATAACCTTTATTTTTATTATTTTTGGCTTTATAAGATAATTAAAATTAAAATATTGCCTTTAGGATAGGCAACTTAAATTGACTGAGTGCATTTTACTTTGTCTAATAATTTAAAATATGGTTGATGTTTTGAAAAGTATAAATGTTACCTGTTACATGGTTAACCCAACTTTTTTAATTTTATCTTTAGATTACATATTTACTGTTAATTTCTTTGTGAAAATGAGGGAAACCCACTATTATACGCTTTTATAATTTATTCTAAACTTATCTTATCCTATAAAAACTATAAATTTGTAAAATTCTTAAATGTAGTACTTAACCTAACTTTATATAATTTACTTTTAACTTGCGTTTTAAACGTCTGTATCACTTGACATGTTCATCTAATATGTTCTTATATGTGTCTCTATCATAATCACTGTTTATTTGTATTCCATAGTTCATAATTTTGTATTTTCACATTTCCATATTGTTAACACATTTTTGTAAATTGTTGTATACAAATTGTAATTATATATTAAATATCACATTGCACAAATGTTGTTCTTGTTCTTAACTACGTTTCTAGGTCACTGTACCTGATAATATACATGTTCTACACATTAGAATTATCGTACTTCATGTGATCAATATCTGTCACGTGTTTAAAACGCTTAAATAAATTGATTTAAATGTGAAATTGTTTAAATATGTTACACGAAACTAATCGTATACACTAACATGAATCGTGTTGCCCTTTGTCACATGCTACTGGTATAGCTCATTGGTTTTACGAATATAACGACCCTCTGCATACCCCACAAAGCCTGTTCTGTTACATCGAAACCATATTTGTACACTCGCGATGACTCTATGTTTAATGTACCCTTTATACTGTAAAGCATCTGTAAATAACTGTGTTCGTAGTGGTATTTCGACGGCTATCTACGATAGTATTTTGTGTTTTTCTTTATACTGAAGAGAATCAAAAAACTAAAAAACAAAAATAGTTGTGGTCCAGATAATATTCCTAGTCTACTAAAGAAGATTATGACTTATAAAACCGTTAACATATTTAATTAGCCTATCTTCTGAGGTAGGTATATTTCCATCTGCACTAAAGAATGGTTGGGTTTATCCCATGCACAAAAAAAAATTCACAGAGAGATATCGCAAACTTCAGACCTATATCTATTACATCATCATTTGCAAAATCTTTGAATATGCTAGACTTTTCAACCATCTAGAAAAGAACTCAATAATTTGTGACGTACAACATGGTTTTAGGAAAACATGATCAACTATCACAGCAATACATTCTGTAATAAATGGAATAGTGGAGGCGCTAGACAATGGTGTGTATTGCGATCTAACCAGGACGTTCGATTGTGTGGATCACACTATTTTACTTACTTAATTAGTATGGGATAAGAGGTGTTATAGCGAAATTGTTTCAGTCTTACCTGATAGGAAGAACTCATTTTGTTAAAATTAGGTACAAATCACTACATAATGCTGTACAAGAATACCATTGCTCAGTTCTACTTATCAAGGTAGGATCCTTATTAGGACCTACATTACTTTTCCTAATTATTAATGATATTGCAGAATTCGTATTTGTATGCTGACGATACCTCTGCTCTAATTTCATACCACAATATCCACGGTCTTGTGAACAATATCAACGTTTTGTTTATGATAACTGTACACTCAGATTCTACATCTCTACTAATGTGTTTTTTTTTGTATTTTCGCCAATAATTCTAAATGCTTATGAATTTTCACAATATCCTACAAACAATAACTTCTTTGATTTTGCATCCCACTTCTTTCTTTTTTTGGGAAGGGGCATGTACCATGGGTTTATAACAAATATTCTGAAGTTACTATAGTTGGGTTTTTTACCAGTCCAAACTTTTTCTGGAGTTTTTCCTTTCACCGTTACAGTTGGACTTCTATTGTTCAAGTACCCTGCTGTTTGGACAGCTTCAGCCCAATATTCTTTTGGTAATTTTGCATGAAATAACGTACTACGAGCTTTATCTGTTATAGATCTTATACTACGCTCACTTAAACCATTATGCTGCGGCGTGCATGAGACAGAATGTCCATGCTTACTGCCATTTGCTTTTAAAACCTGAAGCATTTTTGAACTTACCCGTTCTGAACCATTATCAGAGCGAATTGATTTTAGCTTTTTGCCAGTTTCATTTCCAGCCATGTTTTTCAATTTAATATAACGTTGAACTAACCCACATTTATGTTTAATAATTTACCACCCATCAAATTTTGTCTCATTATATTTTGACCATATTTTAATTGTTTGGTACTGTAAGCCTAAAGCTAGAATCTTTTGCGAGGTGATTTGAGCGGTTACAGAAAAAAACATTTGTTACGGCTTATTAAGGTTACTAGTACTATTATTGTAACTTTTGTACCTTCCATTACCTTTTGAGAAAAAAAAAACAGCTTTTCAGTCTGTTTCATTTTTTACATCTTCCAAAAGTTTGGCCTTAATTGAATCTCTGATAATTTTAATGCCTAAGCTTTCAATGCCCATTATCATTGCATCTTAATCTGAAGGTAATCCTGCTAGAAGAAGTGTACCTATGCATTCATCATCCACATTAAACCCAATTTGACTTAACTAGTGAGCCTGTTGTAATAATTTTATTTGTGTATTCTTCTCGCTTTCAAACTGATCCATTCTAGATTGTGACTAGGGTTCTATGTAAACCAACTTTTCTGGTTAACCCTTTATCTTCAAAGATGCGCTCAAGTTTATCCCACATCTCTATCGCTGATCTGCAAGAAGTAACACGAGTGTAATTTATAGGATCTACACATAATATAATTGTAGACGTTGCCATACGATCGTATTTACCTAATGTTTCGCCAATCATGCCACCCGTTTCAGGGGTAATTGCTTTTCAACTACTCGCCATGAATCATCTAATTCAAAACAGGGTAAAATTTTCTCTGTCAGGAAGTTTTTCGATGCTTGGTAGAGGCAGAGGCCATCTTGTTTGTGCTTGCACAAGCTGCACACAAAACACAAACACAAAAATGTATGTAAAACTTACGTTTTTAGACTTAAAAACAACCTGGGCCCATAACCTGAAGAGAATGCCCTTGTTTTGGCTCTCATAGTAGAGAAAACGGACTAAAAATATAAAAAATAACTTGTAAAAAACCCGATGTATTTTTCTATACTTGGCACTTATGAATCCTTACTGCCCGCAACCGTCTAGATTATAAACAACAGTTTTGTGTTTTAGGAACCAACATTCAAATTATATACTTTCAGAGAATCATTTATCAATAAAAATTATTAAGTAACTCCAAATCATGCATTAATAGTGTTTATTAATAAACGATTTAAATGAAGTTGATAGGAGGCGTTGCAATGATTAACATGAAACATTTAACAATCAATGTATTGCGTCAAGGAATGAGAACTGCCAGGCCTTATGTACTTTCATTACGACATGGGAGCCTGGTCGACATAAAATTTTCACTTTTGGAAAAACAGGAAAGTTAAAGAAAGCGATTCTCTGAAAAATCTTGTAACGAACTCGTGTATTAATGGGCGATTAACGATCTCGACTTTTTTAACGCGTTGCTCACGCGTTAAAACATTTCGTCGTTAATCGCCTTCATTAATACACTTGATGGTTAAATAACTGTTAATAATAAACTATTTTAAATATTGTTACATACAAGTTAGTGTAAACTAATATTTATTTGCGCTTACAGTGTAAGCAGTACCTAATGCATATCAATGTAAAAGTAGATAATGAAAATATCTGTAATACCACGTGATTTATTGTTTGTCATTTTTATGTCAAAATTCTGAACTCTGAATATTATGTAGATAATTGTGATTGTCGGTAATAAGTGATAATTCTTAAAGTAGATAATTTGTAGTGTAATGTTTTTTATGTTGTAACAATTTAAATGTAAAAAATGGGATGTTGCTATAGTTTTTTTTGTAAAGAGGACGGTTCTCCACAAGTATGACTTGTTTTTTGACAATGCTGTTATCTATATTTTTCTTTTGTTTAGAGGGGCGAGCCTAACGAAAGGACACATTTATTAGTTAACCCTGTTTCAAACAATTCTAATATACCTCAATATAACAGGTAATCTTATAAACTTATCTCGTTCATGCAACATTCATTGTTCAAATTTTAGCGAAGATTTTTTAAATAATTCAAATGCTTTACCTAAGAAGACTGATGAACAAACTGCATTGAATCGTATATTACAAGAAACTGCTACGTAAGTATCATTAATTTAATCAATTCAAGGTTTAGTATGCCCTTTAGAAATGTTATAGACGTGGCTGCTTTGGATTCACACAATTTACAACAACATGAATATGTGGAGAGAATGCGACAATATTCGGCAAAGTTACAACAAGCTTGTGCTAGTAATAAGTTACCACCTAGGAATAAGGTTTGTATTTTACAAGACATACCTGCCCCCGAAAAAGTGTTATCATCTGAAAGTATTAGTCCAGAAGATTTAAATTTGGTAAGTAAGTATTATTAATCTCGTGGTGCTAAATGATCAAATTATAGATAACTGGAGCTGTTACAAGAGCAGCTGCTGCAATTTCTGAAATTAAAGTAGAACATAAAGAAGATATGGTGGTATTGTTTCGGGTCCCCGATTAAAATAATCTAAAGGAAAACAATTCTTATATTTTATAAAAGCATACATTAAGATCTTATAGTATTTTCTAAGTGGATAAGATTGTTCTTTTAATGAGGTTTTGAACAATTGAAATCTGTGTTATTTATTTCTTTAAAAAGTCTGTATATAAGTGGTATTATGCTCTGATGGAATTATTAATTGAAACTTATTTTTTAAACAATTGTTTCTTGACATACTCACGATTTCATATCATAAAAGAATAACCCATAATATATAATAAAATGTTAGTGTTATAGTCATTGTTAACTATATGAAAAAGAAAGCTTTTATTAAATTGGCACAAAGAAATTTAAAATTGAATTTTATTAACTAGTTTTTATTGTGACATTTAATTATTTCTTAAATTTTGATTTTACCAACATTTAGTTCTTAATAAGCCATCAAAAATAATATAAATAAGGACGTACATATTCTAATTTTTTTAGAATAACCAGTGTATTTGTACTTTCAGGACACTGTCTTAAGTAACACTGAAGTATACATTTGTTATTGTAAAAAATAATCTCTTTAGAATGTACAATAGGTCTTGAAAGCTAAAAATAAAAATCTGTTCATATGCTGTGAAAAAGTGTCCCTGAAGAGCGACATATCTGCTACAGTCCTATTTTTTTTAATGAAGAACTGAAAGGGTTAGTTATGAAAAGGGAACAAATACTTGTATTTATTGGTAAGTTTAGTAAAACACATTTTTTAATATATAAACCAACTATATAAATAAAATATAAACTAAAATGTTATAAGAACTATTAGACTATATAATACGAAAGTGACAAATTACAGCTTTACTGTTACATTTTTATTTACTACAGTCTCAACTAGACTAGTATGAGGTGGTTGAGTAATAGGTATAAATGTGCTATCAGGCATGTGGAAAAAGAATACTTTAAAACCTATTGCTAACAATAAATGGCAACAAATAACACCTGCCAACAATATAAATCTGTGCTTAGATAACTTTAATGCGGGATGTAAACTCAATATTAAAACAGATCCAGATAAAAGGGCTGCAATTAAAACAAGTGTCCACTGTAACCACATTATTTGAATTGACCATAATATTGAAACAGGAATGTATATAAATAATGAATATCCATAAACACAAATAAGTTCTAAAGGCGTACTTATAGTTTCTTCAACAAGCTGTTCTAAGTCGGCAGAACTAGTACTCCATTTCAATAAACCCCAGATTACTAAGGGTAATACACTTGTGTATAACAGAATAGCTGTGGTGGCATAAGATACTAAATGAAAGTCATATTTCCAGTGATACTGTGCATTAGCATGCTGTAAATAATTAGCAACATTCCCACTTATTGCAATAGTAAATATTAAAGTCATTGATATCCAAATGGACCATACAAATCAGGTTTCTGTTTTATTTTATTATTCATTACAATATTTCTTCTAGGGATAATCGATGCTAGTAGTCGTTCAATCACCTCTGAAGTATCCACATCGAAGAAGTGTTGGTAATACTTTAAAGTCCAAAAGGACTTTGACGATATTTCTATAATCATATAATTGATAAACAAATTGATATAATAGAATTAACCTTTACCATTATCCATATTAACATTATCGTTTTTTTGTAAATTTTCTAAGGTTCTAGTGGTTTCCTTCTCAGGAATATCATCTGTTATTTGTATCGACGCTGTTTTTACATTTTGGTATGTGCTAGGATTGGGCATTTCAGGGAAATCTTGAAAAGACAATAGTTCGTCAGTGGGAACCTCTTGCATACCAGTCATTTTAATATTAATTATTATTTCTTCACAAAAATTAATGAACAACTTCTATGTTAACCTCTACTATTTGACACATCACATTATTTGTTTTTGTTACTGTGTCTAAAGTACCTAGCGTATTTGAGTTAATGCTAAGTTGCCGTTGTTGGTAAAAAATTATGTTTTCAACTACCCATACGAATATGGTGTATTAATTTTAAAACAATTCTATTTTTTGATATACGTTATATTTTTTATGTTGATGATGAATATGAACACAAAAATTTAAAAAAATAAATATTATTCCCAAAACAATTGATTGAATTCTTATAAATTCGAAATAAAACCACGGGACCTCAAACGCTACAACGATTGGTGTGACGTCATTCGATAGTAGCAAATTTTTCGCATATACGAATGGCGACTTGTTTTCAACGTTAGTTGTTTTATCCGCCTACATTAATTCAAATATGAGAGTCAAGAGAGGCAATTATAGAGTTCATTTTGCGTTGATTATAGTATAACTCAATAGCCAAAAATGACAGATAGTGGATTTGTACCAGGTTAATCGGATAATCTTCCGAAAATCGACGTCTTTATGATGACTTCATTTTTCGTTGGGAACCCAAATTTCGTTAATGCAGAAACCAGAAGTGTAAAGACTACCTTGCTGCTTACAGCTTTCGTTCTGCGTGGTTTCGTCCATTAAAATTTTAGTTATTTGTACAAATAATAAAGCGGTTCTAACTGTCTACAGGCGTTTTAAGTTATCGCACATTTGTTACAGTGTAAGGTATGTATATCTAAAATTATGTGTCCTTGTTAACTTCAATACCCAACTTTTCACGTTTCAATTGTAAAATGATTTTACAACTTACAGATTGCATTTAATTTTGTATATTGAACACTGGCATCTTTTGTGGGTGCGGAATTTCCAGAGAGTAATGGAGAATCCAGTGTTGCTCTGGTAAGTTAGGTTTGGTTAACACCACGAAAGAAAGAGGTGTTATGGCCCCCATATAAACAGGCGGCGCAATTTGAACGCACTATCAAAAACGATACAATTTCAGACGATTCTTGGAAGTTGTATGCAATATCACGATGTTTTTTTGTTTGTGGTAAATGTTAAGAATTTGCCTTTATTTAACGATTAACGCAACTGATATTATTCTGACAGACGAGTACGAGAAAGCTTCTAAGAAAATTAAACAAGCCGAGGTAACCTCAGACATTTACACCGATGGCAGGGCGTCTTTCTTATGGTACGAGTGCTGCTTATGTACAGGCAGCTAAACAAACAGGTTAGTATTATGAGGATTGGTACGAATTCTTTAAACAGATTTTACCCAAATATTTTGCAAAATTATAATTGCATACTTATCTGAATTGATCTGAACATAATTAAACATTGAAATTGATACTACTTTGAATGAAACTAGAATTTAGAAAAAGTTAAGCTTGGGCAAGTTAAAACTGCAACTGTTTATAAACAATAAAATTATACAAAAGCAATTTTATATTTAATTTTTATATAGCTATGTAGATCTTCTGGTACCATTAAAACGCTGTTCCAATTTAAATCCGGAGGCTTCTGGAAGTTCTATTCCAATTGTTCACCGTTCTGAGGATAGACTTCCATCCAGATCAGACAGTGGTGCGTCGGTCACCAACATCATCGACATTGTTTCGGATGAGGGTGCAAGTACCAATACAGGTAATATTTTTATTAGTATGAAACTATATAATTACAGTTATGTAGTGTTCCAGAAAAAGTTGTTTACAGTGCTGTTCCAAATTAAAGAACAAAATACAAAAAATATTGAGCAGAATAGTAAAATAATAAATAATCACAAATGTTATTGGTTGTAAACCCACAGATTTATTACCTGTAGAACTTCCACTTTCCAATCCTGAAAGAGTAGACATTTTAGAAAAGTATTTGAACAATAAAGAATATTTATCTGCTTTGGTAAGTTATTTTTGATACTTTTTGATTTTCTGAAAACGTAAAGAATTTTTTTCTCTATTTTAGTCTTTATACCTATCCACTTTGGGTGGCCGTGATGCACTTACTCGTGCCTACGCCTACATTAACTAGGATGAAGGTTATGATAGCGGGTGTCAGACTTGTAAGTGAATCTGAGAGTAGTCAAGTGATTGGGGAAAAATGATAACATATGAATTCGGCTCAAGTGCGTAAACAGTATATGGACTAACTTAATTCCTAATAAGGTATCAGCATTTCCACTTATATTTAAATTGGTTGTGATATAAAAATTCTATATGCTCGACTGTTAGTTTACTAGTAATTAATATAAATTTTCCAATGCCTCAATTGTCTTATTTTTAAGTGATCAAAAGGTATAATTTAACATTGAAATTTGTTATTGTTTCTTAAGTAAGGAAGCCCACGCCAATTGTACCAGTTGTATATCATTAACTCAGCTCATACATAATTCTAGTATAAATTAATATTCATGGCTCAGAGATTAAATGGAATACATTAATTAAGTCGAAATTTTCAACAACACTTTGTATTAACAGATAGATTGGGTCCCCTTGGAGGATTAAAAATAAATCGAATACTGATTTCATTTGTAGTTAATATTTTGTCGATGCATTGAACCTTCAATAAAATTACTAAATATTAGTACCTTTTAATAGAGTTCACGATTAAAATTATATTTAAAGTGGTTTACGTAAAGTGATATTGAGATAGCTCGATTTAAATTAAAGCCACCTTACCAGACTTGGCAAGGAAATTTATATTAGAAATTGCATATAATTGTGTCCATAACTAATGCTGGAAAAAAGTTTAGAGCATTATAGAAGTAAAATTAGTGTTGCTTATTTTGTTTATTATAATACAAACAATTCAAATTGAGTGTAAATTATAATTACATTGCAAGCATACATTAAAGAGCTAGCTTGGGTAAATAATAATTTCTCTCGTTTTTATTCAATATATTATACAATTACAGAATTAAACTCTTTTCTTCCAACAGAGATTAAATGAACCATTTCAATTTGTCCAAAAATCGAAAAATCTGTGTATTTTATCTGATACAAATTTGAGATACATACAATTATGCTTTCATTCGGTACCTCTTAGAGAGGGAGGCGCGACATATTTGGCATCTACCACGGGCGGGAAAAACCTATACTACGCCACTGACTAATGTAACCAGATATAGGTTTGAGATGGTCACATTTTTAATTTGGTATGGTTATGTATACTTTAATGAGTTGAGATGATTTCAATCCTTAATTTACCTTTGTTTTTTCTGAATCGCTTCTTATGCCAAATTCTGGTGGAAACAGCATTACTCATGTAATTTTCATTAATCAAACAATATTATTATTAATTAGTTTTTACTTGCATATTATAACTACACCTTGTATTGCGCTAAATATGGAATATTTATTTTTTATTAGTAAATTGTTGAAGCATAAGTGTAAAAATTATTCCAAAAGCTAATGAAAATGCAATTTCCCAACACAATTAGTTTAATTAATGGTCTTTTTAAATCTTTGTTAGTACAATACGTACATGATAGCTTTTTTTCCATTAAACCGTAATTCGAACGAAGTAAATGTGAAGTGTGTTAAGTACAGTTGATAGTGGCCCAAGTATATGCATAAGCTACTATGTGTTAGTACTACGAAGCACCATTAAAAACGAATAGGAATTACGCATGATCTAGGAAAAACAAATTTTACAGATATGAATTATTCAGAAATACGTCTTACCGTTACAAAAACATTTATGGACAGTGCCGTAAATCCTCCAACAGTAATCTGTACTGGTCTTAAAGATCTTTGCATTATAATTAATAAACTCTTTTGAAACTTAACATCAGTTTCTGTAAAATCAATTTCATAGCAGGCATCTGCAATTGATTGCCATGCGGTGATTACTTGCGTTCCAAAATATGACATTATAAATTGAGATAGTGAAACAACAGTAATTTCAAAGTAAGACTGAAATGCTTTGGAGTCAAAAAGTGGTAGCTAAAATAAAACCTGTAAAACAAAGTTTAGCGTTAACGATTAAGATATAATACCACTGATGCGTAATAACACGAAAAACATATAATTAGTAAGTTGGCTACAACGTCAATTAATACAAGTTTTGAACAAGCCTTCTCTGTGTCATTCATTATGTTGATTAGAGATTGATGACGTTCTACAATATGCTTCAAGAAGCATTGCAGTTGCTTCCAACTTATGGGTCTTTGAACCTGAAACATATAGGTTTTAATTTGTGCACAACTACAGTGTCCGTGAAATTAGCCTTTCAAATTTAGATTCTACGTTTGACTCGTTTTTTACTAATTAGTGAGAAGTCAATAAGAGAAAAGTCTAAATTTGTGAGACATTTCTTTAATCTATTTTAAAAAGATACGTTCTGGGTCTAAATTATCGAGAGCCACCTACCGTAAAATCATCATTTTGACTGTATAAGTAATTAATAAGTGATTTGTTAGAATCCTTGAGCGCATTTTCAAAATCTGACAGGGCTGGTTCTAACCTGTATAGGTAATTTTCATGAGGCAGGGATTCTTGTCTATGCTAAGGTCACTGTTTGCTTGGGTAATGTCAATATCAAGAGGATAAAAGTACTAATTAGGATCAGTTCGTGGCGAAATATCTGGCTCGTTGTGTTAAGTTTAATGAAAATACAAACAATTTTCCAGCAGAACAAATGGAACGGTTTCTATTTCTACACGAGGCAAAATATGAAATAAAGTGATATACGAGATTCAATGACTTCGAACCACAAAGAAACAATTAAAAAGAAGGTGTGAATCGTGGTATACTTAAAACTTGAACAATGTAAAATTTTTGTTGTGGAACTGGAAATTACACATGAATTTTTCTCTGACAACGTGGGCTAGCATACTTGAAAACATTTACATAATTTACTATGGTAACACTAACATGGCGAATTTTTTTCTAAGCACAAAAAAGAAAATTTTGACTAGCATTTGGGATATGTGCATTATTAAATGAATATACAGTGCCCGTCTAAAGTCCCCCCTCCCCCCAACCTATTATGTGAACCATAAAAGTGACATTAATAAAATTTTGGGAAACCGAACTAACGCACATATTCAACGTTTTTGATGGTATCTTGTGACGTAATAATTAAAAATGTCAGACAGTCACCATTTTGTAAAATAATTTAAATGGGATCATATGACAAGTGATACCTAATTTGAAAGCTCGTTGCAAGTCCTTATTAACGACAACAACAACATTAGAATATTACTACTGATTTACGAGTTTCAACCTAATAACGCCAATTAATGTTTTGAGTTTTTGGATTGAAATTCATAAATAAGTAGTAATATTTTAATGCTGTTGATGCAGTTGAAACGGACTTGAAACGAGCTTTCAAATGAGGTATTACTTGCCATATGATCCGTTTAAAATTATTGTACAAAATGGTGGCTGTCGGCAATGTTTAATGAAAGTATCACTGAATACCACAGAAAACTTTGTATACGTGCCTTAATTCAGTTTCCCAACATTTTATTAATTTCAGTTATATGGTTCACACAGTAGGTTAGGAAGGGCGGACTTTAGACGGGCATTGTATAATAAAAGACATGGATGCTGTGAAAGACTTGATATGTACAATCAATAGCTCATTAATTCAGCTACATCAATTGTGATATGCCTTAACAGTAGATTAACAGTGACGCATATTATTTTTATCAGGAATCTCAGAAATTAATTAATTTAAAATTTAATAGATCATCTGTTTGTGCCAAATTCAACAAATAAAGGTGATTAGTGTTGTATGATGTGTAATATTAATTTAATTTTAAAACAGGTAAAATTACAAACTATGTTACGAGCATCAGGGCAGGATTGTTAGTTTTTGACAACCAGAGAATGTATAAGATTAGAAAATAACAATTGTGGTTACAAATGAAACGCTGGGAAAGCTTAAAACGGTTACACGTTCCCTCCACTCAGAGCAAGTTCACATGGCAAATTTCTGAAGAAATACTGCATAAAAAATATGAAAAGCGAAATACTATGCCAAACAAAAATCAAGCTTCAAATCTAACCGTCCCCACTCTTGTTCTTCAAAAAGTTTAACCTCTCAAATCCTCTCTAGGGTCGCAACCCGAAATCCTATGGTATGTGTGGCACGTAGACCAATCAAACCCAACGCCCGTAAAATCCATCCCCAGTACATGGAGAATGTATTGTACTTAAGAAGCCCACCCAATAGAATAGAGTAAGAAAACAATAAGGGGGGTAGATAGACGTCTCACCACGTGTCTCAATCAACCTCCCATTTGCAACTAAATGTTACCTAAAGAAAGCAACGGGTATAACCGCGTACTTCCCACATAAAGAAACTCAACACGCTGATATAGGTAATTAACTTCAATCACACTGAAACCGTTGTTGCTATACGCATTTGCAAGTTTGTAGTGCATGGGGCCATCATTTTGAAAGGGCCCACAAATTGTTAGGATCAGTTTGGCATTGAAACTATCTATAGCGCTAGATAAGAATTTATTTTTATGTCAAACTTTTTGACTAAATACATAGTTAGAGGCCTCCTTTATAAGTTACGTACTTTTCGGTTGTGTTCATAGGCCAGCTTAATTTTTATGTAATCGTTGGAAAACAAATGTGATTGTAATATCAGCATTACAGATTTAGAAAAACAAGATATTTTATACAGGAACCCAAAGCGTCAAAACTCTACAGTCTCATACAAATTCCAGTAGATCAGTAGCTTCTTTTTACATCCAAGCACCTAATCATATTTTAACGAATAAACTAAACCACATAATGCGAAACAATTTAAAGGTTTTTTTAATAACTGGCGACCTGAACCGGCAAAGTTTAACGTACCGTACTAAAGCACTCGGAAACAGTTAGGAGGATAGATCATTCCAAAGGGTAAGTGTAAGTCAGAACTTAAGAACGGATCATTTATAAGACTAATCTATCTTTTTGAGCACGATCAACGATATACAGAACGTATTGGGGAGCACCAACCCAGAGGTGAGGACGAATTTGAGCCTTATATAGCAGAAAAACCTGTCGGGAGATAAAGTACTGCTTAGATCTTTTAAAAAAGCCTATTTTACGAACAGCTGCATTTGTAGCTGACAGAAGATAGTCAACCCATGATAGATTTGAAGATAGTCATTTCCGCCAAAGTTATAAAGTCCGAACAGTTAAGATATGAGCCATCCATATTTACAACTAGAAATGATCGACCGTTTTTGGCGGACACAAGGCAACACTGAGTTTATCCCAAAATATTCTTTTGCGAATACTTTAGAACTAATTAGTAAACTACAAAGCATAAAATTATTATTACATAATATATTTCTAAGTTTTGATGTTACTAGTGTGTTTTGTTAGATAACCCCTCAAGAAAGAATGCGTTAATTAATTTTTTTTTAAATAACAACATTGAATTAGATACAAGAATGGAGTTAATTCAATTATTTGATCTTTGCGTTAATCAAAATTATTTCACATTCAATAATAATACATATAAATATACAAATTCGATATATGTATCATATCTAGTAACGTTAAATTGTTATACATTTCCTCAATTTTAATTATTCTGTGTTTATTAAATTTAATTTACATTGTTAGTGTTAGCATCGATACGCGTTTGAACTCCCATGAAGTAAGGAAGTGCTCCAACTAGCAGTTATAAGAGAGTGCAACAAGTGGATACCATTGACAATCCAACTCAAAATTTAGCAAACAATCTTTCCATACTAAGGAGCAAGTTCTTAAAGTACAGGTGAGAATAAAGGTAAACATTTTAACAATAAACTGTATTAATAACAATTATTATTTATAACAATTAATATAAACAATTTTGGGTCTTTCTTCATAGCACCAAGTTTCCTACATTGTCTATGGATTATCTTGCTGAATCCAACTCGTGGTAGGAATCTGTTGGAAATTTTTGTCAGTCAGAATCACTCGTAGTTGCTGTCTTTAAAAAATCGCCACTCGCATAAACGCACGCGTGGCCATTTTCGTCACAACAACTATTCGTGATATGACTGACAAAAATTACCGTCAAGATCCCTATCACTTGTTGTATTATATACGACAATCCAACTTTAAAATTTAGTAACCAATCAAAATTTGATTTTTTGAATTTGAGCCAGATAGGATCTGATTACACTGGCAATCTTTCCATACCAAAGAGCCAGGCGAATTAAATGTAAAAATTCAACAATAAACTTTATTAATAATTAATTATTTAACACAAAATAAAATACTGCATTTCGAAAAAAAAATTTCCATTTTACAGCATTTCCTTTGGATTGTCTTGCTGAATTCAACTCGTGGTTGGAATATTTTGGTAATTTTTGTCAATCAGAAACACACGTAGTTGTTGCCTTTAGAAAATGGCAAGCCAGGTAATACCATTATCTCCAGCTTTAATTCCAAGAACATTCTCCCAAATACCACTTCAGATACATTATCTTATCACATCAACAAAATTAAATAGCATACCTAAAATGTTACAACAAATAACATAAATATCTAGACTCTGAAAGCGATGTTGAATCTTCTAATACAACGAGTAACGATTTGCAATGTGTTAGAAATAATAAAAGTAAAAGAAAATTAGGACACTAGCAATAGCGAAAACTATAACACCTGGTACATATAATAACAGATACTCAGCTGAAATAGATAATACAACAAACACTCAACAAATTCAATTCCGAAATCACTAATTAAAATCTCTACCAACATAGCTGATACTTATCGTAAACTATTCAAATTTATGAAAGAACATAACGTCATATATTACACCTATCAGATGAAAGAAAATAGTCATTCATTCGTAACTTACACCATTCTGTTCCTACAGAACAAGCAACAGACTCAATAGAGGAGAACGGTCACAAAGTAAGATCTATAACCAACTTTAAACACAGAATAATAAAAAAGCCCTTGCCAATGCTTTTGCAGACTTAGAACCAGCGCCAAATAATAAAGGCATTTATAACCTCAATTTTTACAAGACTAAACCATTAAGGTCGAACCACCAGACACAAATACAACACTGTACATAAGGAACTTCAAAATAAGTTAAGATCAAACAAATCCTTATGAACTGGGACCCACAACATCAAACATGTTCCAGCAACTACTTCATCAAACTCATCTCCTAATCCCAATAATCCACTAACATGGGGGAATACAAACACTACACAAACACAGCTACAAGACATAGCTCTACAAAATTTCTAGAAGATTTTTAAGCTATATTTTCACAACTAATGCAACAGTACAACATGGTAATAAACGTGTTGTTGATAGTCATCAATAGACTTGTAAGATAATGGCTTACTCACTCCGTATAGTATTATTGAATGCTAATGGCATCCTGTAAAAATATATGACATTGAGCCATTTTTAAAGCTAAATAATATAGATATCCTGCTAATATCTGAGACAGATCTTTTCTAAAAATACCATACTACACATGCATACAGAACATCCTGATGGTACAGCGCGCGGAGGCACAGCGATTCTAATACGGAATTCAGTCGATCACAATTAATTAGATACAGGGTCTTCAAGCAACTACTAATCAAGTTTACAAATTGTCACATCCACTAGTAATCTCTGTCGCTTATTGTCCACCAAGGTACAAACCTTCCATAGACATGCTTTCAATCTCTTTGTAATAACTTTATATGTGGAGATAACTATAACTGTAAGCATACCTACTGGCGTTCTCGTCTAATAATTACCAGAGGTAGAGACTTATATGAACTTATCCGTGAAGAAAACTATGGCTACATATCCACTGGAGAGCCCACGTATTGGCCTACAGATCTAAATAAGGTACTTGATTTAATGGACTTCTTTATCACCCATGGTATCTATACCACCTACACAGATACAGTCAGTAGCACAGACGTATAATTTGATCATACACCAGTAATTGCTACAATTAGCACTACAGTTATCAGAAGACAACCTAGGCCATCCCTATACAACAAAAAAACTAATTGGGACGAATACAGAAGACTTTTGCAAGAAAATCTCCAAATCAACATTAAATTATACACTCATGATATAGAGGAAGCCACAGAAAACTTCATTACTACTGTTCAACCTGCAGCCTGGAGGGCTACGCCCAAAATTATAAATACGATACGGCAAGATGGAATCCCCAATGCAACCATTGAACTCATCAGACAAAAGAGGAGAGCAAGATCTAGGTGGCACAGGACTCGAAACGTTGCTGGTAAAACGATATGTAATAGATTAACCAATGCGCTCAACAATAAATTCAAACTGCACAAACAAGAAACCTTTCAACCCTACCTAACCTTCCTGTCCCGAGCAGACCGCAGTATCTGTAAAGTTTCTAAAGCAAATAAAAGGCCTAGTGCTGTTAATCCACTGATGAGAAAACCAAATAATGACTGAGCTAAGACAAATCAAGAAAAAGCAGAACTGTTCGTCCAGCATTATGCTCAAACCTGTTTAACTAGATACCAATATTGCGCAAATTATATTCTAACCTGGTAAATCTACCTATTCAATAAGACTACTGCCACTACTAGAAAAACTTATAATCAAAAGACTATATGATAGATATTAAACAAACAGGCATTTGACAAAGTATAGCATGACGGCCTATTATATAAAATTACCTTAAACAAATAAACTCAAGTGTGCGTCAAGGCAGTGTCCTTGGACCGTTGCTATATCTATTATATACATCTGATATTTTCACAACAAATATTGTACATTTAGGCATATACCCCGATGACACTGTCCTCCTTTCCAGTAATACCAATTCTCATATAGCATCCTCTAGTCTACAAACTCATCTAAATCTTCAAATCTAGCTTGCCAAATGGAGAATAAAGATCAACGAAACAAAAGCACTCAGGTTACGTTTACTCTAAACCACACCGACTGCCCACCAGTATTTCTGAACAACATACTCATTCCTCAAGCAACAGAAGGTCTTCATTTAGATCGACATGGAACCCACATATATTAAAAAAAAACGAATCTGCGAATTAAGAAAATGTACTGTTTGTTAGTCAAAAATCGTGTCTCCCTTAAACAAAAAACACAGCTCTGCAAAACAATAATCAAACCCATATGGACTTATGGAATTGAGCTCTGGGGTTGCTCTTGTAAGTCCAACGTCAATATTATTCAAAGATTACAATCCAAAACTATCCGACTACTAGCTAATGGTATGTCAGCAACTTGACCATGCATACAGACGTACAAGTCTCAACGGTAGAAGAAGAGCGTACCAAACGAAGCAACATCCAACCATCATCAGGATCCTCCACCGAGAAGATTAAAACTAAAGAAATGACAAAGTGACCTTAAAGGAATGTAACAGGATGGACTCCTTCTCAAGTGAAATGTCGTCATCAAATTAGCTCATAGAATACTGTATTTCATAAAGTTCTGATTGTTAATTTAGTTATAATATATATGTATACTATATATATATATATATATATATATATATATATATATATATATATATATATATATATATATATATATATATATATATATATATATATATCTGTTTCTATATTAATCTCGATGTTTTCAAATTCCCGTGTCATCACGGACATGTAGTGTGTAGGCGAAAAAACAACATCTTCATAACCTCGGTAAGCGTAGTTTTGAGAGGTAATATTTATTATACGCAACGGAGGAGAGATAAAACATCTCCCACAATTTGCGGTTCAACGATGTCGCAATAAACAAACATTTACGTTAGTAATCCTATCCATATACTAGCGCGGTGAGGGTGTATTGGCTCCATAGCTATGTTTTGATACGGCCGATAACCCAGCTGTAAGCCTAAACGTTGTGAGGGTCCGAATAGCGAGAGGGAGGTTTTTAATTTCGTGGTAACGCGCTTAGTTAGATTATGGAATTCGATTGTTAGCAATTTACTTATTAGCTCGTGGTTATTTAGCTCGTTGGCAATTTCTTCAATGTTGGCATAATTCCCCGAGGCGAAATGTAACACATACTATCCGTCCTCAATATAAATGGCTTTCTCGCTGTCGTGTTGGAAATGTGATGCAGTCTTTTTAATATCGTCTCGAACACAACCTCGTCTCCTGCGGGTGGATAAGTTCTATAATAAATTAAATTGCCTGTTTCACTTACAGCGGCAAAAGAACACGGGTACTGAATTTGCGAAATGCCTACAACCCATGAGCCTGTTAATATTATTCATTTTGGCAGTTTTGCAATAAAACTTGACGTCGGTAAGATAAAACTCCATTTTATATAACTTTCAACTGCGAAGCTAAAACCCAGCTATTAAATTAGTCACTGTATCCACGCCACTTGACCAGGTATTGTTTATATCGTCCTCGGCCCTTCTCTGTCATAATCTTATCGACTTTATCAACCGTAACAACTTGCAACTCCTCCTCGTAAAGGGTACCCGCAACAGAATCGTTATTAAGATCGCTTATGCGATAAACTGGAGGTCTTCTTTTTATCACCGCACTAATTGTAAAAACTTCCTCCCTACAGTTCGTTTCATATCTATTCTCATAGGTGTACTTAGTTCTGTCGATACTAACATGTTCACCGGTTTTATCGTTAGGATGACGTGATGTGCCTAAGCCTTTCGCGTACAGATTATTCCACACTTCCAAAATGTTTTCATCGTTTACAGCCGCAGGGGTCATCTTTGCACTTGAATAAGGGCTATTGTTGTAAACAGTCACAAGTTTTTGTAGCACATCAATATACCTGTAGGAATATTTGTAGGTGAAATAACGCCACATCTTTGTTTTCAATGTTATATTAAATCTTTCAACTACAGATGCTTTTACATCAGGGTTATTTCTTACATAGAAATTGATATTTTGTTTCTTGAAAAAGTTTTGTACACTTTCCTTAAAAATATCGGCGAATGCTTCAATTACAGATCCTGCTGTCTTCGTTTTAAGAACTCTTGCCCAGGTGCTCTTGCTAAACACATCAATAACCGTTAGTATGTAGTTGTATCCACTATCGTGTTTACTTAAAGTTCGCATATCGCAAAGATGCGCTTGCCACAGCTCGTAAATGTTACTCACAATATATCTATTGCGAGGACATTTTTTTCTGAAAGGTTTATGAACCGTATAAGACTCCTGAGCCTGCAGCCATTTTTTCACTTCACCATACCTACTCTTTACAGCATTAACTAAAGGTGTGCAAACCCGGCAGGATGCTCTGGATCATAGTATACAGCATCCATGTTACGTCCTCCACCACGTATCCCAGTCTAGTGAAAGTCTTCTTCTTCGAAAGGATCTTCGCGGGGTTTCCCTCGATTCACTATCGGCATCGTAATTCTCACCTATAGTTGTGACGCTCTCTTCAATATGATCATATATATATATATATATATATATATATATATATATATATATATATATATATATATATATATATATATATATATATATATACATTCAATAACAACATTTATCTACACAAAGTTACCTATGGGCAGTCCAATTTCGCCCATTTTAGCTAATATCTATATGGATAATTTAGAAGATCAAATTTAAATGTTTCGGATAAGATTGTATTTCGGTTTTGTTATGTTGATGATATTTTAGCATGTTTTGATATAGTTCATCAGATTTTATTAATGGGTTTTTAATTAGTATTGGCCATTTACATCCTAACAGCCAAAAACGTTTAGCACTGAACCGACGGAAAATAAATACATATCAATTTGATGTTTGGAAAATATCAGAAAAAGTAGCTCACTTGATACAAAAGCACAAGAAATAAGAAGTCGGATATTTATAAATTGAACTGCACATTCTGTAATTCTATTTGTATTGGATAAACACTTAGGAGCTTTGATGTTAGATACAAGGAACATACTGGATGTTTAAACACACAGACAAATCTAATTATGCCAAACATCTAATAGTCAATAATCACATTACGACTTCACAAAACAACATTAATGTTTTACATTTTTGTAACAAGAAAGACGAATTAGATGTTTTGGAAGCATTTGAAATTTATAAACAAAAAACAGCAAAAATCAATGAACAGGTTGGTATTATATACTCACCTTTAAAGTGACATATTGAATATAGAATTATAATTTCCATCAAGTGTATTATACTGACACCATCCCCTCCACCTTTTTTACGTCACAAGTCCCGACCCAGGGACACCTTCCCCACCACTTGTTTTACACGCCCACGTGGGGATAGTATTTCTTCACCCCTATGGTTTCTTTCCGGAGAGCATTTTCAACCCTTGATTTTCACCCTAATTAGAGTCCTTTTGGTTGTATTAAGAACCTCTTTTATGTCTTCTTTTCGGAGGTCATCTTCAACCCTTGATGGAATTTCCACCCTAATTAGAATCCTTTTGATTGTGTTAAGAACTTTTTTGTCAGTTCACACTTATGGCTTCTTTTCGGTGGTCATTTTTAACCTCTTGATGGAATTTTCACCCTAACTTGATTGTATTAAGAGCCTCTTTGGCAGTTTAACTCCTGGAGGGTTGGCAAATGTGTGCGCATACAATGTTCTAATAAGGGACCCGAATGCTACCTCATAAGACAGCTATAAGAACTTGTGTTAGGTCTGCGCCTCTTGTCGTAGCTCCTTAGACATTATGATTAGATGTACATCAAACTATTATTGTTAATGCACGATGCGCGTGTTGGTTTTAGTAAATATTTAAAACACAGCAACAAATAGGGTTATCTTGATGGAGACGAGCATGATAAACAGAATAGAATATACCTGTGATTGCAGATTTCTTTTCACCTAGTATTTAAGTTGTGATGATAACGGAATAGTATCGATTAGCGTTTCGATATAGAAGGTCAGTTTAAGCATCCCTTTTCTACAATAGTAACGGGGCCATCTGGTTGTGGGAAATCGTATTTTATCGTTGATTTTGTAAAAAATATCGAAACTGTCAGCGATACAGCTTTTGAAAAAAAATATCTGGTTTTACGGCGAATGGAATATCTTTCAGTGGATTTTCAGAAAGGATTACCTGACATGGAAGAGTTTGACGGTAAAAAACCGGTCTTAATAATAATTGATGATCTAATGCATGAGACTAACGGTTCGGTGGTTGTTATTTTTACAAAGGGTTGTCGTCATAGAAGTCTAATCGAGTCTTTCTTAACGCAAAACATATTTCATCAAGGACGTGGACGGAGAGATATCTTTCTCAACGCTCATTACATAATATTGTTTAAGAATCCGCGTGACAGGGCACAGATGCAACATTTTAGCAAGGCAGATTTCACCTGGCAACCCTATATTTTTAGAGGTTGCGTACCAAGATGCTACTTCTAATCCGCACGGATATTTATTGTTCGATTTAAAGCAGCATACATCGGATGTGCTACGCTATAGAACAAACATATTCGGGCCTCAAGGTATTTGCCAAGCATATATAGCGAAAAATGGGTTTAAGCCTCACAGTCAAAGATTACATCATATATGATGGTTGACGCTTTAATCCAAAAGTCCGATATCCTGCACGCATTAGCCAGACTAAGTAAAGGTCAGCGTGACGCTTTATTGAAACTTCTGGATAGTAAGCAGGTGAAATGCATCTGCGAGTGTGCGCATAACATTTTAAAAGGTCGTGTACCTCTGTCAGTTAATCAGAGGCAGCTACTGTCTCAACATAAGCACACTTTAAGGCGGCTAAGAAGAAACAGTTTCTCGTACAGAAGGGCGGCGCATTTCTACAGCTTCTGTTAGTACCATTACTTGGCGGAATGCTGGGCAATATTACTATGGACCACAATCTGAAGAAGATCATTATTCTACCTATGGATTTTATACAGCATCTGCAAGCGCCAGATGTCACGCAAAACAACATATTAACGCAGTTGGGTAACGACATGGATAAAGTATTAAAAATAAAAATGACCGACCATGACAAATGGCAGCTGACAATCAGGTTCTTCAAAGATATCTACATTTTTCCAATCAGTTACGTCAACCCGCTGCTATAACAATCAGCGGTGATGAAGATGATATTAGGGATTCGCCGAAACGCAAAGGTCTGGCAGACGACGAGATAGTATCAACACTGCTTGTTTCATACAGGAAGAAAGGCACTGATTTCTTGCGTATACTGAATACGGGCGTTGATAAAAGGGATCCTGTCACAATAAAAGGTGAGATCATCCCTCATTCTAACATTATCGATCTGGTTCACGAAACGTTAAGACGGTGAAAAACTACAAACCCACAACGAAATAAATATACCACGAGGGTTTATGGAAATACTCGAAAACGTGATGCTACTGTATCACCTAATATTGAAGAGAGCCTCACAACTATAGGTGAGAATTACGATGCCGATAGTGAATTGAGGGAAACCCCGCGAAGATCCTTTCGAAGAAGAAGACTTTCACTAGACTGGGATACGTGGAGGACGTAACATGGATGCTGTATACTATGATCCAGAGGATCCTGCCGGGTTTGCACACCTTTAGTTAATGCTGTAAAGAGAAGGTATGGTGAAGTGAAAAATGGCTGCAGGCTCAGGAGCTTATACGGTTCATAAACCTTTCAGAAAAAATTTCCAATAATATATTGTGAGTAACATTTACGAGCTGTGGGAAGCGGATCTTTGCGATATGCGAACTTTAAGTAAACACGATAGTGGATACAACTACATACTAACGGTTATTGATGTGTTTAGCAAGAGCACCTGGGCAAGAGTTCTTAAAACGAAGACAGCAGGATCTGTAATTGAAGCATTCGCCGATATTTTTAAGGAAAGTGATAATACACCGGAAAATCTACAGATGGATAAAGGCAAGGAGTTTGTGGCGACCAGTGTACAAAACTTTTTCAAGAAACAAAATATCAATTTCTATGTAACAAATAACCCTGATGTAAAAGCATCTGTAGTTGAAAGATTTAATAAAACATTGAAAACAAAGATGTGGCGTTATTTCACCTACAAAAATTCCTACAGGTATATTGATGTGCTCCAAAAACTTGTGACTGCTTACAACAATAGCCCTCATTCAAGTATAAAGATGGCCCCTGCGGCTGTAAACGATGAAAACATTTTGGAAGTGTGGAATAACCTGTACGCGAAAGGCTTAGGCACATCACGTCATCCTAAATATAAACCGGTGAACATGTTAGAATCGCCAGAACTAAGTACACTTTGAGAAGGAATATGAAACGAATTTGAGTGAGGAAGTTTCTACAATTAGCGCTGTGATAAAGGAAGACCGCCAGTTTACCGTATAAGCGATCTTAATAACGATCCTGTTGCGGGTACCTTTACGAGAGATTGCAAGTTGTTACGGTTGATAAAGTCCTATTCAAAGTCGATAAGATTATACAGAGAAGGGCCGCGGACGATATAAACAATACCTGGTCAAGTGGCGTGGATACAGCGACTAACTTAATAGCTGGGTTTTAGCTTCGCAGTTGAGAGATATATAAAATGGAGTTTTATATTACCTTATTAAGTAATAGTTCCATGACGTATTTTCCCGACAATATGACGTCAAGTTTTATTACACAAGTGCCAAAACCAATAAGATTAACATGCTCATGGGTTGTAGGCATTTCGGAAATTCAGTGCCCTTGTTCTTTTGCCGCTGTAAGTGCGACAGACAATTTAATTTATTATAGAACTGATCCACCCGCAGGAGAGAGGATATGTTAGAGACGATATTAAAAAAGGTTGCATCACATTTCCAACACGACAGCGAGAAAGCCATTTATATTGAGGACGGATGGTAAGTGTTACGTTTCGCCTCGGGGAATTATGCCAACATTGAAGAAATTGCCAGCGAGCTAAATAACCACGAGCTAATAAGTAAATTGCTAACAATCGAATACCATAATCTAACTAAGCGCGTCACCACGAAATTAAAAACCTCCCTCTCGCTATTCGGACCCTCACAACGTTTAGGCTTACAGCTGGGTTGTCGGCCGTATCAAAACATAGCTATGGAGCCAAATACAACCTCACTCCGCTAGTATATGGATAGGATTACCAACGCAAATGTTCGTTTATTGCGACTTCGTTGAACCGCAAATTGTGGGAGATGTTTTATCTCTCCTCGTATGCGTATAATAAATATTACCTCTGAAAACGACGCTTACTGAGGTTATGAAGATGTTGTTTTTTCGCCTACACACAGCATGCCCGTGATGACACGGGAATTTGAAAACATCGAGATTAATATAGAAACAAATACGGGTGTAGAAATGTCATTCGAGGTTGGGACGTCGTGCCTGAAGCTACACTTTGAGAAAGTGGAATAATGGTTTGTCCTTATCAACAATACTGTATGAATCAGGCCGGTAACGGCATTGGATCTATCTACAGAGGCGCACCATATTAGCGTGGTCACGGAATAGGAAGCTGGCTAGGTGGTATACTTAAGTCTGATGCAAAGGACATTGGAAAAGAAGCTGTCAGAACGGGTGCTAATGTTCTTGGTGGCATCATAGAGGATCGACCTGTTAAGGAATCGTTTCATTAAAGATTTCACAAGGCAGTATCGAGGGTGGTGAATGGATATTCTACAAACCCTTAACAGCTCTTAGTGATGACGTTCCAATAGAATTTGTAGTGCCCGGAAATGGAAACGATTACATAAATTTAAGTCAGACCATGTTGTACATCACAGCTAAAGTTCTGAAGCAAGATGATACAGCACTTACTGATGCGGATGTTGTAGCACCGGTAAACAATTTTATGCATTCGATTTACTCACAAGTGGAGGGTTACTTAAATCAAAAGATGGTATCACAACCAAACAACACGTACGCCTACCGGTCATATATCGAAACGTTGCTAAATTATGGAAAGGAGGCCAAGAGTTCGCATCCAGGTTGTACCTTGTGGCACAATGATACAGCTGGGCAGATGGATACACTGGGAAACGCAAATAACGTACTTGCAGCGACCAGCAAACAAGTCGAGATTATTGGTCACGTGCAACTCAGATTTGTTTAATCAGGAAAAGTTTCTCATAAACGGTGTTGAATTAAAGGCTAAATTTGTACGATTTAGTCTAATGGCGGCGCACGGTTCAAATTACAAGACGCGAATTATGGACAGTAGTTTACTGGTAAGACGTATGCGAATCAATCCAACCATTCTAATTGCACGCGCTAAAGCTTTAGAAACAACTGGAGCAAAATATCCTGTTACAAGGACTGACATAACAGTGTTAACTATACCTACAGGCATACAGCGAAAATCATTGGATAATATCTTCCTAGGTTAGTTACCTAAAGGATGCATCGTAGGTTTTGTCGCAAATAAAGAATTCAACGTTGATTACCCCTAAAATCCAGTCAATTTTCATCACAGCAATATTAATTACATGTCGTTATGTATTGACGGCCAAAAAATTCCTTCGAAAAGCCTCACAACCAGACTAATGGTTTATATGTAAGGGCATATCACACCTTATTCTCCGGTACGAGTATTCATTTTTTGAATGAGGGCAACGATAAACCGATAAGAGATTACCCTAACGCTTACTGTTTGATTGTTTTCGACCTAACCCCTGACTTGTCTGCAAACGCGAGCACACACTGGAATTTAGTTAGAAACGGTTCTCTTCGCCTAGAAGTCGGCTTTGAAGAAGCTCTCGTAGAAACCGTTACCTTTTTGGTGTACGCCGTATTCGATAACGTGATTGAGATCGATAAACATCGGAATGTGGTCGTGGATTTCGCCTGTTAAAAGGAACAGCTCTAGATCACAAACTTCAGTATCCAGTAGAAGATGAATGCATACTTGGACGTATAAGGGTTTAGAGGTGTTGATAACGAATTCATACCGAAAGAAATTGTCGTGATTTCAGATCATGGTTCGTTACCTCGAGATTATTTTATATCAAAGCCCATGTCAAGACAGATAAGGTATTTAGAGGATAAATATCACGGCTTGAGTGTATGTGCCATACAACAATTTGCACGAGGAGTTGATAAGAACTCTGCAACCCTTTAACAAAATTCACTATTAGGGCAGTGAAAAACAGCAGTTCTTAAGATTCCTTAACAAACCAATACAAAACTTGGACGAGATTGGCTGTCCGTCGATTAAAAAATTGAAAAAGGAAGCAAAGGCGTATATTTTTTTTTTTATGATTGTGGACCTGAACAGGCTAAATAAGGCCTATCGTGCTAAAGCACTCAGGAACACTTAGGAGGATGGATAGAGGGGTAATGAATTGTATAGTTGTTTAAACCATGAGATTGAGGAGCCTACGTGTGCTCTAGAAAACTCATTACTACTGCAAGACTGGGCGTATACCATCTCCAAAGATGTATGCGCTACAAGTGTTGAAATGTTTCAAATCGATCCCCAGCCACAAGAATCTGTTCCGACTTGTATGTGCTTCTAACCAGCTACCGCGACACGTACTTAGACCTTGTGCAATTATTGTGAACACGGATCCAGCAAACAAACCAGGTTAGCATTGGATTGCTGTCTGCATTGACGAGAATGGTAACGGGGAATATTTTGCCTCCTTTGGACGAGCCCCAGTAGGTTACCATTTACGTTTGCTTGAGAATAATTCTAGATGGTTCCGCTACAACAAAACGACGCTGCAGGATTATCATTCTGATGTACGTGGACTTCATACGATAAGGTTCTTGTATTTTGGTATAGATAATTTAGCAATGCTTGATTTTGTAAATAAGTTTTTCACTACATGTTTAGTTAAAAATGATGAGATAATCCAGTTACGGTATAAGGTTTTGTTTTTCAACCATTCTACTCTGATAAATAAAAGAGTTTTTAGTAGTTTAGTTGTTTTAATGAAGAGTTCAGTGCATGATCAACTTCTATTGCATAAAAATTTTCGGTGAAAAAAATTCTGCAATCACAAGTATATTCTACTCTGTTTTAGCATGTTTATCTCAATCAAGATAACCCTATTTTGTTGTTGTCTTTTAAATATTTACTAAAAGCCAGCACGCGCATCGTGCATTAACAATAATAGTTTGATTATATCTAATTAATATCTAAATATCTGATTACTTAATTAATACACGTTTACTTATTTTGCGTGCGTGTGTGCCTGTGTGCGCGTATACGTGTGTGCGGTGCGTGCGTTGCGTGTGTGTCGTGTCGTGTGTATGAATGTGCGTATGTGTGTGTGTGTGCATGTGGTGTGCGTGTGTGTCGTGTCGTGTGCGTGTGCGTATGCGTGAGTGTGCGTGTGGTGTGCGTTGTGTGTGTAGATGTGCGTGTGTGTGTGTGTGTGTGTGTGTGTGTGAGTAACTGAACATACAAGTAAATCAGGTATAATTTTCGAATCTAAATGATCTGACCCCTTAGATACGGAATCTGCCTATATAGCACGCTATGGTAGAAACTGACTGTTATTTCACCTAATGTTTAGACCTTAATGTTTTTAAAATATTTGGAAGCACATTAATTATCACGAAGTTGACGGCTCATTGCTACTTTCCAATTCATAATGAAGTTGTATAACTGTTTAATAATAATAAACGTATACCATAAAAAACTGTTTTATCACGTAGGTGAAATCATTTTTATAAGAAGTATTCGTATAAGACCGCTGTAAGAAGTCTGCGAAAGGAAAAGGTAAATACGAGTTGCACAAAGGTGATAGAGATAATTAGGTTTGTATATTTAAATTCTAAATTACTTAATAATGGGAGAAACCAGTAGCCAGTTTTATATCAACTATTCATTAGTAAAAACGCAAAATAGGTTTAGTAAACTGTATAAAATATTTCAATATTTAGTTTAGTTCTACAACACAGTTATTATTAGAACACATCTGAAAGTATGCGTATTATTGTTTAATATATATTTTACTTAAATTTCACAAAAAATGCCAATAAAGATTTTAATGTGTTATTATAGGAGGAGGATGACATATACCAACCAACTCTGCATCAACTCATATTCTACTCGATCTATACTCATTTTTTTAGTTAATTAGATGAATATGTGAGTATTATGCTATTTTTTAATAGATATTTATATTAAGGGCATAATCAGAAGATTATGGCTCGAGGAATGTTAAGCCCGACGCGAAGCGGAGGGCTTTTATTCTGAGAGCCATAATCTACAATTATGCCCGTGGTACATACAATGTTTTATTTTATTTTGCACCATGAAACTGGAAAAAATATTAAAAGATTCAGTATTTTCGCAAGTTTTTAAATGCAAATGCAGTGAAATAAAGTCGACAGTAGGCTAATCTGTTGTTACTAAGATACTGTGATATTGCTATTATATATCATGTCATGTGTTTGTTGTCAATCATGCTGCTTAGCATCAATGAGATTTCCGTGCTATAAAGACCACATTACGCCCGCATTTGGAGGCGTATAAAGAACATTATGGTGGCAAAATAAAACAAAATAAATTAATAGCAGTATGCGGTACGTATTTGTTGGTTTTAAACTTCGAAGCTACCAATTCGCATATAATAATAAACTGTTAAAACCTTTTGTCTTTTATTTCCGTTATAGCAATTTGGTATTTCTGAACTGTAAGCTGGTTTCCACAAACTTTAATGTATAATCTGCTTTTATTGAGATTGATTTATTTGTTTGAGAAAAAGCCGAGAAAGAAATGGATAAACGAGAGAGAGAGAAAAAAAAGGCGTAAATGATCAACTTCTTTTGCAAAAAATGCTCATTAGTCTATACACCACTAGATGGCGCCACGAACAAACCCTAATTAGTCCTACCGCTAGGTGACGCTACCTTTATTACAGAAAAAATATTCATTAGTCTATACACTACTAGGTTGTATCGCTTGTATTTTTTATTATTTATTCAGGTTGACTACTAGCATCCATTGAATTAACTATCCCCAACAATTGTGTCCTAAACCTAGGAACATTAACCTATACATAACGTTTATATTTTTCCATATCTATTTCTGTGAAGATATTTTTTATTAATTTACAGTCTTTAAACTTTGAACATTTTCGCACCTTCTCAAGTAGTGCACCTACTGTTTGCTCTGGTTCATATAGCTTTAGTATTGCTTCTGTTCATTGTTTATAATAGACTGTAATAAGTAATTGTTGACATTTTAAACTTAAAGTCAACTCCTGTTGTCATTAAATACTCATAAGTGTGCGTACCTAGTAACTCCACATACTTAGTGTCGGTTCATAAAATGAACGATACGGTTGTGCTTTGTATTAGTGACGCCAAGTAAGTTCCCCTTGTACCAATTATCATCTAAGAACGTAAAGCTCATCTTCGATTAATAAACTGAAAGTGTACTCCAGAGATCCACTGAAGCCGCGCTTAAAACCTCCCATTAGTCCTGTACAACGCAAAAACAATGATTTGAACACTACCCCATAAGTTTGACCACCAAGCCACCCCAGTTATCTAGCTTTGTCAGTCACAACCTCAAAGACTGCTGAGGCCGAACAACAACTCTATATCGTAACGTTATGTATGAATGGCACCATAGCCATCAGCAACCGGAGTTCTTCTATAAGCAGCACAAAAAACTGCATGGAGTTCTTCCAACCCAAAGCAAAACTCGCCACACGTCACCACACGATTGAAAGTGGACTTTAGCGATTACTTGGAGTGGGACTCCCTACGACCCAAGTCTTCCGATTCATGCAGAACATCGATCCCACTGGCCTCATGAAGTTCTTGGAAGCTGCTTAAATGTACATATTGAAGAACTCTCCAAGTCATGCTACACCACATGAACTTTTACTTAGAGGGGAACCGCCGTTTCCTCTCCATAGGAATTTCCTTGAATTTAAAAAACAAACCTAGGGTTACGCGTCCATAGTCGCAAGAGATACACCGATGTGAAGTTAAAGCACAGAAACCCACCGTGTAGACATCTAGAAGTATATCCGCTACATCCCACTTGACACGTTGTAGCCTCATAACTTGCTCCGTAAAATTTGATGCGCTGCATGCAACCGATGCCGACCAAGTCAGCACAATTCATAAACCCTAATTAACATTTCGATTCACAAGCTAGGGATTAAGCCTCTACCAGATGATGAATTCCAGGTGAACGAATCTCTCTTAGCAGCATTGTCCCCTAGGCCAGCTGTAACGGCGCCATTGTGTAATGGAATTTCAATGTAACTCCGTCTACGTCGGACGAAACCGCTACCACAGAGTACATTGGGAGAAGCCGTTACGCCCGGTTCCCAGCATGATCACAGTGCGGCTCGAAAAGGTCACGCATGAGATTTGCGCTCAACCTGACCGACTCATTCCTACACTTGCTTTAACAGTAAACTGAATAAAACCGTAACATCGACCACCACCTCTAACACCCTGCATACAGTACATCTAAACCAAGGAGCAATATTTCGATTTCTGTAATACTACTACTCTTCAGGGAAGAAACAGATTATCAGCCACGTTATCTAACTTAGTATTTCTAATTATTGTTGATACTTATAGTATTCCCGAACAGGCTAAGATTTTCCTAACGTGCTAAAGCACTCAGGAACACTGGGATGGTCCAGGAATATTGTTAGGCTGCCGAGAAATGTTTAAGAATGGTTACCTTAAATTGACTTAAGTCAAAGTTTGGAGGAAAATAGAAACTGGGTAGTATATTCCACAATTTGGTCGCCGTGTGGAGAAATGTAGATTGGGCTCGTTTAGTGTGACAGGATGGAATTTTCAGTGCGTAATTATGGTGTGAATGGCAAATCGAGTGTTCCTAGTGAAGATGACCTGCAAAGGTATTGAGGAGTTTATTTTGGAGGCACACTTACCATAGAACTAGGAAAGAACCGAAACTATTCTTCTATGCTCAAGGGGCTGTAGGTCAGAAGTCTGAGACGGCCATTTATAAGCCTCATAGCTCTTTTTTTGGATGCGGTTTACCATATCATGGGCGTATTGGGAAGCACCGACCCAGATGTGGGAACTGTATTCCAGATGAGGTCGAATTTGAGCCTTGTACAGGAGTTGTTGCGACATGAAGTACTGTTTAGATCTGTATAGAAACCCCAGTTTACGGACAGAAGTATTGCTGCCTGACAAAAGGTGGTCAACTCATGAAAGGTTCGATGATACGGACATCCCTAACATAGAAATAGAGTTTGAAAACTTGAGTTCTAAGCCATTCATATTTACAGCAGGAAACGATCGGTATTTCTTGGCGGATACAAGGCAACACTGCGTTTTGTCGGCCTTGAACGTGAGTAGATTATTCCTTCCCCATTCAAGGACACGTTCTAAGTCACTGTTGGTTGAGGCTGCCATTTTTACCTTAACATCCTGTCTTGACTTATTGTTGTGGGAAAACTGAGAACTACAATGTAGAGTACTGTCATCTGTAAAGCAAAGGATTGGGTTAGTTGTTGAGGAAATGAAGTCATCTATGTATAGCAGGAAAGGTGTGGGTGCTATCACTGAGCCTTGGAGTACTCCCGCGTTAATAGTAGTTTCTTTCGAAAAGAAGCCATCGACGACAACGCGTATAGGTCTTTTGTCAAGAAAGCTGGCTATCCAATTGATATCGGATAAGCCGAACGAAGTGAGCTTGGCAAGTAGCCACTTGTGCCACACCTAGTAAAAAGACTTTGAAATATCTAAAGCTACTACGACTGTTTCACCGGACTTCTCTAATGTGTTATTCCAAAGTTGGGTGACATATGAAAGAAGATCACCCGTTTAACGACTCTGTCTGAACCCATACTGGTGGCTGTTTAAGAGTTTATTGGACTTGAGGAACGAAAGTATTTGGTGGTTGATGGCTTTCTCCATGATTTTTGACAGAATGGCAGTGATAGATTTGTCGATAGTTTGAGAGATCAGTTTTGTCGCCCTTTTTAGGAATATATTGGACATTTTCCAACTTCCACGATGATGGAAACTCTCCAGATGACATGGAGATCGAAAAGTGTTTGGACAATACATATGCAGGTGCAGGTAATCCTTTTCGGTGGTGATAGTGAAAATAAACATGGTAGACCACGTCTTTGTATAGACTGCCGGCGCTCAAACGAAACACCGCAAGACCGATTATTTCTGTGACACCAGAAACCCTACATGACTACAGCGGAAGTATCTTCAGCGCTGGATTCACCACACCCGACGGTGCATGCTATCAATTCAAAGTTTGTAAATAGTTAATAAGGGGGTACTTGAAACCAATTTATCCCAAATATTTGTTATTCATTTTAAAAGTTTTTATTACATATTCGGACTAGGTAAATTTGTGCCATCTTTAGGAAAATTTAAAGTTATGCAAATTGACCTGAAAAATGCTCCATTTGGTTTCCGAAAATCATGACATAAGACGTACTCTCAGTACACCTGCGCAAGTTGGTGATGGTCCATCTAGACGACCTGCCGGAAGGAAAGAAAACTTACAGCAATCACGCTTCTTGATTGAACGTCTTCAACAGATTCTTCAACAGATGCAATTTTGAAGTCACTACCAACACCTATTTGTAGTGAAGACTACAACATATGAGCAATAATTGGTAGTAGCTATTTCGATAAATTAATTTTAACACAGGATGTATCTATTTCAATAATATTTTTACCTAAGATGTAAAGTCCCGTAGTAGTCTTATTTAATGACCATTCAAAGAAGAATTAGGTTGAAATATAGTAAACTTCCGGATATGCCGGATAAGCACAATCAACTTCCTTAGTAACACAACATTCCATAAATTATTGCATTTTGGGATATCTTATTAAATTAAAGGCCAGGCATTTAGTCTATGCCGTACTGCTTTAGAACTAATTTTCGAAAAGGAAATATTGCTGTAACTATCATGCTTAGGAAGATATGGTTTTCAGAGTTCGGTTAATCCTACCATTTTGTTGCAAATCTACCATGTTTAAGTTAAAAACTTTACTAAGCATAGATATCTAGTTTATAAATTCTTTAATTGCGGCTAACTTGATTTTTTGTAAATATGTTAATTTTTACGCTATGAGACGCGGGATTTAATTTGCTTTCAATTTTTATAAGGAATTGATAAATCTATCTGTAACAGTTTGAGCGCAATTCATAACTTTCTAATTGTTTTGCAGTTCATACATGTTGTAAAGCGAAGACCACATTTACCTCACATCTTATGGGACTTGGCAGCTTTATAGCTAGAATGCTTAAAAAGTGGCAAAGAAAAAACAATATTACTACTAGATCCAAATGAGAATACAAACAAGAACAAAAACTGAAACACGAGGTGTTATCTGTTTTGGGAACTGCACAAGCCAAATAGTTTTTGCAGATTCTGCTGTCTACTGCTGAGCATTTTTCAAAATGCTGCCGAACTTAAATGACTTGCGTCATCGAATTTTTGTAGCATTTTCTTAGTAGTTGGGACTAATGCATAAACTTTATTTTTTATGAATTCCCATAAAAATCGTAACTTTACTTTACGTCCAATCAAGCGATGAGTAAAATAAATACTAAAAGTTTGACAAACTTTGGGAGTATTAGCGTGGAGCCCCATCGTGTTGAAATCACATCTCTCGACTGATAGGCAAGGGCATCTTTTCCAAAAAGCTGTGACGAAGCTTAAGATGATTTGCATGACATAAAATCATGTCAAAGCCTACTGCAACTTTCTAGATAAATTTTTTTTTCGCCAAAAAATGCCAGGGGAATATTATCTTCGCCAATAGGTTAAAACATTCGGAATATCTCCAGCACTGTTACAGGGTAGACTTACCAATACGTTAACAAAATCGCAAGGAAATTGATTTCCTGATTCCAATGGTGTAAAAATTAACATATCGTTATTAAAAAAAATCAAGTTTGTCCAGGAACTGTTTAACTCCATATTTACAAGAGATAATCACGGTAATATTTTAAATTTTCTGACACTGAAAGTGCCATTTTTCCGAAAATTGACAATATTTCAAACACGATACGATAAACAGACCACATAGTTGGTTAAGCGGCCCATCAATAATATATAGGGCGCTGCAATCCATTTTTGGAAGTCTACCATCTTTGAAAATCATTTTACAATGCGATAAAGTTGATTCGGTATAAATTTTATTTCAAACTTTTTGTCTATAATAAGACTAGTGCGGTAGTATGATTCTTAAGCAGGGAAACCTGTATAATACGGTTATCTATTACAAAAATATTGCTTGTTGTTTAGTTTTAAGTTTGTCAAATCTAAATATATATTTGCAAATCTACATAAGGTTCTTTCTTTTGTTTTGAACTTATACTAACGGTAAATATAGGCAAGTAACATTAGGTTTTCTAGAAATTGTAACTAGTTTTTACGTTCTTAGATTGGTCATATGCAAGTGTATTTAGTATGAACTTCATTTCAAAATTTGATTCTTTTCTTTGTAGGTTATTTATATAGCTGATCTATGACAGCGTTGCAGAGTAGTGAAACGTTAGGGTCGAATTAGGAAAGTGTATTATGACATTTGGATCATATTACAAATTTTACATGACGTTCTTCTCAATAGCCATTAGGCTATCTAACATTTATTCCTTTATGTTGTTTAACTTTATTCAAATTACAGAACATTTCTTGATTTCAATGGAGTTATTTAACTATTTGTAAATTTCCAAATTGTAAATGTTTTACCAACTTACCTTAATTTTGTCTTTTAATATATTTTTAAAACTGTCTTTAATGTGGTACTCAAACAATCTAAATTGTACAAACAGGTCAATTAATATAGTTGTAATCAAAACGTTAGAAAAACAAACTGTTGAAGATACTAAGGATACAGCAACCACTTCGTACAAATAAGCAACTTCGTAGTTTGGACTGTAACTTATATCTATTACAGTTACGTCCAGAATTGGTGTCCTCCATTGTGTGTTAGGTAAAGTAAGTCTTCCGTATAGAGCCAAAAGATATAATACTCCCAACAAGAGATAATAAGCAAGTGAGCCAGTGATAATCTGAAATGAAAAGTTTTGTGTTAAACTAATTTGTTGTTTCGTGTATAAAAACAATAAAATACAAAAAATATTTGTAAAACTTCCAAAATACATATGTGAACACTTGAGTGAAGTAACATATATTCTATGTACATAAGTTCAGGAACATATCAATTTTAAGTTACAAAATAGAACGTAAAACTACTATTAAATAAATAGCATATTTAGTTATAGTAACTGTTTTTTTATTTTATATGGCCAGAGTCTTATTTTTAATTAGTTCCATTGTCACCTATCGATGCTTTAAGTTTAGTAGAGACTCCGAGTAAACTCAGATAGCTTTAGGAAAGCATTTTTACGTAAAATTATTAGGGAGCACCTTGTGTAATATGATTTCCTACGGCTCATAGGTTAGCCGACTAGTCTCAAGCCGTAAGGTCACAATTGTAGTAAAACTGAAACAAATCAAACATCTTTCCTTTCCAAATATTAGCTCAAAACGAGTAGTACATGATGAAGGGCCACTGTGGTCTAAGGTATTTATAAAGGAATAAAATCTTGTGCCAGACGTTACCTTTTGCACGAACGCAAAGTACTAAAGAAAATTCACACAATATAACCCTTACTTTAATGACGGACATAAAATATTGCAAGTTCCCTTAAATTTTGTAAGACATGCTTAAGCCTTTGAAAATACGCTTCAAAATTAATAATCAAACAGGGATTAATGCATTTTGAAAACACTAATATGAATAACCTGATATCAATTTTAATTTTGCGAATATGCTACAGTTCAGAAACTAGTTCGTACACTTACTCAAATTTAATTATCAAGTTATTTACATCAAACAAGTCTTGTTCGACTTGTCTAAAATATTTATCATTTAACCCTTTCGCTGCGTATCTAATCTGTGGAATCATCACAATATGCGGAAAAAAATTTTTAGCAATCTTTTAGTATACTGAATTATATTTCAAAATTTTAATTTGATCAAAATTGAATTAAAAAAATTTTAAAGCGTTTCAAGGCTATGACGCCAATTGGCGTCATCCGCATATTTTATATACAAAATCTATATATGCAGATGACGCCAATTGGGGTCATTGCATTTCTAACAATTTTTTATTCATTCACTTGAAAAAACACAATAGGTAAAACAAAAAACTTTAATGTTGAATAAGTAACTATAAAATACTGGTGTATAAAAAACGAACAAAACCTTAGCTGAAATTTCTGTCAAAAAATTATAAACAAATTTATTTTTTTTTTGTGGTACAAAGTAAAGCAAGGCTCGACACACAGTGCTGGCTTTTCTTGACACCCTTTGCACTCAAATACTGTATCCTTCCTAATTTTTTGTTGGACACACGCGGCATCTTCTTCTGGGAGTTTTACTTTTTTTAGTGTCGTCCCCATCCACTGAAATCCTAGAAGGTACATGGTTTGGGTTTGCTACAGCACTCTGTTTTGTTGTCGTTTTGGGCAATAGCTTTTCTATCACCGCAAACCGAAAGTCATGGAATGTAGGTTTCCTTCCCGAGTATTTACAAAACAGCATATAGGAATTAAACATAAGAAGTTGGAGAACATGTATACCCAATTTTTTGTAGCAAAATAAGGATTTTCTCAATGATGGATAGTAAGCCATCATTTGGTCTTGCCTGTCGATACTACCCATATTTTCGTTGTATTTTATAATTGGCAATGGTTTCTCTTTCGCAACACCTCTTTTATTTTTTACCTCAGCCATTGTGTTTGGGAATTCTGTAGAAATATAATTGATATCCCTTTTGTCCTTCCAGATGCCCACCATTACTCCATCATAGTATCTCGCGCGTGTTTCCGCAAGTTTTAGTTTTGGAACCAAAATATCTTTAGAATTACCCATTCTGTTTGCGCGCAAAGTAACCCTGCAGTATATTGTCTTGCATAGGAGGGTTTTTGCTAGATCACAGCTGTTATAGAAGTTGTCCATATACATGCTGTGACCATTATTTAAAAATCCTTCTAATAGATGCATGCATTCTGAGCGTGCCCCTTACCTCCCAATTGATCTGTTTGACCAGTATAACAAGTGAAGTTCAGTATCAGCCCATTTGGTTCTGCCACCACGTATAATTTTAGACCGTATTTACGACGTTTGTTACTAATATACTGCTTAAAAAGAAGCCGCCCTTTCCACAAAATCATAGATTCGTCAAGGGAAAGGTTTCTCTGTGGATAATAAACTTCACTCATTTTACTTTTGAAGTAATCTAAGACGGGTCTAATTTTATAAAGGCGGTCTATAGGCTTAGGTTCGTCTGGTCTAGGATTTCTGATAAAATGAAGGCATCTTAATATAATTAGGAATCTGTCTCGACTCATATAATCTGAAAAACATTTTAGATTAAATAGACGATGAGTTCTCCACTAATCTTGTAGCCTATTCAATTTAATTGTGCCCATATGAAACAACAGTCCTAAAAATATTAAGAATTCTGCAAATTCCAAATTTTTCCATTCTGATATTCTAGCCCTCGCAGTAACACCTTTAGTGAGAAAGAGATCTAACGCATATTCGTTTGTTTCTTTTATTATATTGTTTATGAAATCATCATCAACAAGCAATCGAAAATAATCGAGTGGATCAGCATTCGGCAGATCAACGAGCATTTCATATGTTTTACTAAAATTAAAAATTTTCATACTATCGTCTGTCATTTCCCACTTCCATTCGTTGTTATCAGCTTCCTGGTTTATTAAATCTGCTGGAACTACTTAGAATAAATAATAAAAAAATAAATGAACTGTACTTACCATCATATGTTTCCATTCTTAGTTCACTTTCCGAACATGTTTCGTTAGGATCGACTTCAAAATCTTTATTCATGTCATTGTCAATATCGGTATCTGATTCATATAAAAATTGCAATATTTCGTCTGGTGTTAATTTTTGTGGGTTCCTCGTTTGTATTTTTTGTCTTTTTACTCCTGAAGGGCCGGGTTGATTCACATCTAAATCACCCATTGTAATCACTCGCGCGCGTAACGATATAGCAGCAGTTGCAACAGATATTTTATTGATAAAAACAAAAGAGTGGTCAGGTTTACACA
Source organism: Vesta saturnalis (assembly GCA_036346205.1). Taxonomy (NCBI): domain Eukaryota; kingdom Metazoa; phylum Arthropoda; class Insecta; order Coleoptera; family Lampyridae; genus Vesta; species Vesta saturnalis. The sequence continues at coordinate 8,371,490 of JARFJB010000762.1, read as the reverse complement.
ATTCAAAAGTTTTAAACGAACTAAATTTTATTCGAGAAATATTTACAAATGCATGTAGACTAACGATTAGAGTAACGTAAACAAAAAACTACCCTTGGGTTAAAATTCGTTCCGCTTGTAATAATATCATAAATATCGCTGTTCATAACTACATTTTATGTAGAAAACAGAAAGAGATACTTATCCATTGAAACAGTGTTTAAAATACGTAAAAAAATTAACTTTAAATAAATGATGGAGACAAAAATTGAATTTAGGCCATTGTGTCCGAACCGAAACAAGAAAATCAAACGATTGAAATCATGGTTACTTCTAACGTCTATAAATGTACGGATACCACCAAATCATTTTTAGTGTAGTGCGTATCGAAACCAAACTGTATTTTAACACAGCATGCACCTGACGCCGATTGGCGTCAACCGCACATACTAAGGAATAGATCTGACGCCAATTGGCGTCATCCGCAGCGAAAGGGTTATAGTGAACGCAATAAACTGCAGTAGAATTAAAACCACTAATTAAAAATATATGGTGTGGAACGCCACACGACCTTTCAACCTACAAAATACTAAAACAAATTCTAAAAGAAACGCAATAATTTGAATAACGTTTTTAAGGATAATTATGCAACCTCTTTTACAAGAAGTTCATTACGAAAATAGGCAACATTGTAAACGCCAAACCAATAATCTGTCGAGGAGACGTTTAAAACTTAATGACAGACAGAGGTTAAATAAAACACATCTAGATGACAACTTAAATTAAAAGAAATGAAATAATTTTAATTTCAATTTTTTTAGGTTAATTATGCAACCTCTTTTTTGTATATTCATAACGAAAACAGGCAACATTGTAAAAACAAAAACAATAATCTATGTTAGAAAGACGTTTAAACTTCTTGTCAGATAGAAATTCATAGACATAAATACATGTTAACGTAAAAAAAAAAAATTATAAAGGTATCGATAATACAGCTTTAGCATTTTCAATCATATTTATTTAATTTTTACATTTATTCCACTTTACATTAAAAAACTTTATAAAAAAAATTCATATTAAATTAAATTTTCAAATACAATACCTCAAGTGGCCGATGAATTGCCAAAAATTTTTGTCAAAGTATATAAATATAAATTTTGAAGCAATAAATACGATTAAGCACTTTGACAAAAATTTATGCAATTCATCGGCCACGAGTGGTATTTAAAGACTTCAACGAACAAAATTGACGGTCAATTGACAAGTCGTGAATTGATTAGCTAGTTTTAATTTAGAACAAGTTGCAGGTTATATAGTGGTTTCGGTGGTAGTCGGAGTCTGCATTACTTTGACGAACAAGGTATACGTCAAAGTTTATGTCAATTTGACATTTCACCGGAAGGCAATTAAATTTCACAGGGAGAGAAAACAATTGTCGGGAATATTCCGCTAGCGGAATTGTCGTACACTTGTGCTCTGATTGGAACAAATATAAAAAATATTAAATTGTAATTCATTGATAGTTTGTAACAACCTTTTTTGTGGTTGTATTAAAAAATACGTTAATCTAAGATCATTAATTTATTTGGCGTAAAATTACAGAAGTTTTTAATTATTTACATGTAAAATTGAGAAAGGCAACTTAAATTGCATTTCGTAGAACATATATTTTGGGTGTAATATTATATAAATAGTTATAGTTCCCTTTCTTTTAAAAATTTGACTCCGATCATTGTATATCGCGCAATGCGTGACCACTTCTTGAGGGGGGGGGGCACTTACAGAAGCATTTCTGAAAGCCTCTATTTTTTACTTCACTTGCTGCTGAATGTTAAAGCAGAAGACATTGTTATAATGGTTTTTACTTAATTTTATTTTTGGTGCCATCAGAATTTTGGTGGTAAGTTATATTTCACTTCATTATATTTTAAGCTTAAGCATTTGCTCTTTCCAGGCACTCCCGGCACTTACGTACACTTACGTATACTTACGTACACTCATTATAGTACTTATATTATTCCCTTATACTCACTTAAGGCACTTATTTGCTTACTTACTTACTCATACTTATATTTATATTTTAAATGGCTCTTAAGTTACTTATTTACACAAGTTTCTCTTCATTCAAATAATTTCATCTTAAAATGCAATTTTAATACAATAAAACATCAAGAATACAATAAGTTTAGTGGATCGAAAATTCCTTCAAATACCTAGTTGATCGCGTTGTTACAAGAATACGCAAGGAAAATGTAGAAACGCTTTCATACTGGTTGACCGTTCCGCATCCATAATTAAACACTGGAAGCTGTCTATAAGAAAATCATTATACTGAGGTATTTATGTGGTAAATTTTATATTTTTTAAGCTTAGCTTTAGAACCTTTTCTTTCCTCTCCTTAGCCATCCATATATTGGGTAAATAAACTTAATTGCACATTGTTAATTTTTGATATTTATAGAAAATTATTATTGTTCATTATTTAGGTTTTGTTATTCCTGGACAAAGATAACATGGCGCTCGAGAAGGCATTTAATTATATATTTTTTTAATTCTTTACATTGTTTTTTATTAATTAGAAAGGAAAATAATTAAGCAGGTGAGAAACAAGCCGCATTTCAGGTGTGTTAACAAGGCAATATAGTAGAACCCTCCCTATATTTAATCAACCGATTGTGGACGAGACGGCATATAATTAGTGGTGAAAGGTTAGTAATTCAATTTGTTAAAAATTTGTATTTAGAGATTACATTTGGCGTTTATTCAATGTACAAATTACATCACCACTTTGTTATTATTATTATTATGTTTATTGTTATTATACTGGCCATTTAAATTTTCTTAAACCTACTTCACCACAACAATTTTATTTAGATTATAAGTTGACATGGAGAGGGTGAATTGAATAGTCATTAAAAATACGTCTATTAATCGTTATTCAGTTAAAGAAAAAAACAGATTATACGTGGTAATTTAAAAAAAAATTCCTCAGCCGGCCGCTTCTATCAGATATCAATAATACAGTTTAACTACCTTCATTCATATTTTTAGAATACCTTGCGATATATTAAGGAATTTTAGAAAGAAAATGATGTAAAATTATATTTTCTTAAATATCTCTACACTTTTTCTTATAAAATTCATCGTTATTCAGATATTGAAATTGATTAAATTCTAGCTTAGGAATTTTTTTTACCGCTAAATTACGCATCATGCCAAAAAATTGCATAGAATATAATTAATCGATGTGTTTAAGATCTATATGTAAGTATTTTTATATCTTTCAAATAAGCAGCTGTTTTAGAATTACTTGATAAAAACCAAAAACTGACTCCAATAAACCCCCTCTCTCCGTCACAGTATTTGCTCCCAAAATCTAATCAGCTCTAAGCCAAATCAAACAAGCTAAAATACAAAGTTTTAGGTACGTAGGTATTTTTATTCTGGAGTTATCGTGGACACTAATATACACCCATACACACAGACACACGCACACACCCACGTACGCACGCTCGCATGCACGCACGCTCGCATGCACGCACGCTCGCATGCACGCACGCTCGCATGCACGTACGCGCGCGCGTGCGCACGCAGGCACGCACACACGCACACAAACACACCACACATACACACACACTTCGCGAAACTTGGCCAAAAGTTGTAAAATGAGCTAATAAGTCTATTGTGCGACAGTGGAAAAAAAGTCGATTACATAACCTTCTATACCTATATATATATATATATATATATATATATATATATATATATATACAGGTGTTACAGAAAAGTAGGCCAATCCTTTAACCACATATTCTTTGGGACAAAATAAGGAGACTCTTCTTATGTCACTTTTCATTTGAACGCTTCTTTTTAGATATACAGGGTGTCGAACTTCACTTTTTAGAAGTGTATTGTTTTATTATCTCTGGTGTGTTTTAAGATATCGCTTTCAAATTTGGTACAAATCTTACTCTTTCCTAAGTGCACCTTCTGTATTTTAAGTAAAAAATCCAAAGAACTAATAGAAAAATAAGAGGGGTGTGGTAACCTTTAACCCCCCATTTTTTTCTGACGAACGCCTATGAACGTCGCATCCATTTTTTGTAGTAGATTGATGATATATCTAACTTTTTTGGCTCTTGTAAAGTTTTGATTTGTTGCTTCCTTTATGACATACTTTTAGTTATTCGACTAGGTGTAGTGATTTTTTTAACAATTTTTTTATTTTATTAATCAGAATAAATTCATAATAATAACTTAGAACAATCAATTGTGCTAATAATTATAATACGAAGTTGGATGCAAATAATTAAATTAAATGTTCGATGTGTCCACCGCCTTCGCGAATACACCTTATTTTTTCCCAAAGAATATGTGGTTAACGGATTGGCCTACTTTTTTGTAACATCCTGTATATATATATATATATATATATATATATATATATATATATATATATATATATATATATATATATATATATAACACACACACATGTGGATTCCACGTTATATCAAAGATCCTATATGTTAAATGTACCTTATTAAAATTTGTACCATAACGCATGCGTTGCGAATTCAATGAACTCAAATACCAAACTGTCAGATTTGCTAAATGATGACTTCTTAAACTTGTGATTTTAACTTGATAATTGAAATTAAAATTTGGAAATAAAACTAAATTTCTACTTGTTTTGCAGATGTTAACACAACTATTGCATAAACATCACACAAATAAAGATACAATTAGCAGGGTTAAGAATAAAAATTGACTCACATGTGCATTGTCCTATCTGCAAACGGATGTTTTAATACAGCTGGTTCCAATGATTCATGTAAGCTCTTTCCAATTGATGATTGAAGTCATTGATCCACCAAGTTCGCTGCTGCAATACGTCCAATAATTTCACACTGGCCCTCGGATTGATGGTTGCTTTGTTGTGGTAAACGTGATTATTATATGCTTAAAAGTTTCACTCAACCACAAAATTTATTGATAATGATATTTATTTAATTGTTTTAAGATGTTTCAAACTTATCGGTTTATGTAATGTTTTAAGATTGTAGAAATTTTAAATTACTACCACTTTCTTTTTAGCATCCGAATGGAATATCAATTATTAAAATGTGGCAGCAGGAATAAAATACCAGTTGGAAGAAAAAATGATTACAATTTTATTTTGGAAAACGTAACCACAAATTAAATTAAACAAACGAACTTTTTTAAAATCGCCAAACATTAATCGTAACAACTGTGAAATTTAATTCGTAATAAGCTTTACGAACATGGACAAATATCGGTAACCTAACTTTATTTTAACAAATGTAGGTTAAAAACAATTGTTTCTGAACTTCTCGTCTCTCCGTTAAACTTGTATTAAAATCTCCCGATAATAATTGTGGTTAAATAACTTACTTGTTAAACACAAACACTACACTTTTTTAAACCTTGCAAAACAACTGGATGAACTAGAAAAATATAGAGAGAGATTCTGCTCAGGAGCAATTCTTTACATACCCTTCTGTTAGTTACCACATTTTCATTTTTTTTAGCAATCCAAATAATGTAACCAAGTCTATGATTGGTCAGAATAAATTTGAAAACTTAACCAAACTATAAATTATGCTGTAACTTTTTTATAAAGCTATTGATTTAAATTTTGAAATGAAATCTGTGCTAAATTCTGCACAATTTGATACCAAACTTGGTATAACTCTCTTATATATTCTACGAATTGACTTATTCTAAACTGAAATTGCTTATATCTAAAAAATCTTACTATCTATACTTAAATTAACTACATATTTGTGATCTGGACGAAAATTTGTATTAGAAAACATTTATTATATGTCCAAAATCTTAAATTTAGAGGAAAATTCTGTTTAACATAGGAAATTTGTATAGTCAACCCCATTTCACAAAATTTATGTTCAAATGACTTGTACAAGTTAAATTACTGTATGGAAATGAGGAAAACCTCCTATTAATCACATTAACAAATCATTTTAAGCTCATATTAATCTAAAAAAAACTATAAATTTGTAAAAAACCTTAAATTTAAAACTTAACCTAACTTAATTTAAATATACAAATAATTTGCGTTTAAAACGTTCAAATTAACCAAAATGTTATCCATATAACTTATAAAATCTGTCTTTATCATATTCAATGTTCACCTTGCTTGTATTGTCTAAATTTAAGTCACTTTAATAAACCATATTGTCTAACACATTTCTTCAAAAATCTAACATAAAAATGTATTTGTATGTAAATTTCTTTATGTAAAATTGTTCTGTACAATGTTCTTAATGTTTATTATGCATCACTTTGTTTATCGCACATCCACTTCGATTTATATTGTGAGTAATGATTAAATTATGTTCGTATTGTAACCCTTTCTCAAATTTTAACATTTTTCCTGCATTTTATCTTACTTATAATATGTCCCTAATATAAAAATAACTCTACACTATGTGTTAAACACCTGTAAAACATCCAAATGCCAAAATATTTTTAATGAACTGTAATTTAATGAAACAAAGCTAAGTACTTAATCGTACTTACAGAAATAACTTTATTTAATCTTCTTGACAAGTTTTTATGTAGCACAATGCTTTTTATGATTGAACCAAATTGTACAAATTTTATTAAGCCTGTTTTAACTCTTATCCGGGCAAGTCTTTTTAGTAACGCAAGCGGACAGTGTGGGTCCGATGGACCCACCTTCTTTAGATACACCTTTTTTATTACTCTCTTGTACTAAGTAGTTATTACTGGAATATATTAACAAATTAAGCTTACATAAACATTATTATATAAAAGAAAACTATTTATTGCAGTTATTACGTATAATATCAGTGACAGAATGTTGATTACAAACATTTTTATAGCATTTTTCATAACCTTGCCTTTGTTGTCCTTGCATTTCTTGCGCTTCGTTTAAAAAAATACGAATAGTTCTCTAGTATTAAATGACTGGATATATATATATATATATATATATATATATATATATATATATATATATTATATTTTGTGTGTGTGTGTGTGTGTGTGTGTGTGTATAGTATAAAGCAAGGGAAGGGTTCTAAATGAATTCCAAGGTAATTACTATTCAACTAAAACTTTTATCTTTGCCAATAACCAACATTCCAGACTACTTACATTCTTTGAAAATAAAATCCAAATTCTTGAATAAAATACAACACAATACATAAGTAGGTAATGACTAAAAGACAAACTTGAACATTATCTAACTGCCAAATGACTTAGATTACTCTACAAAAATTCCATACTAATTGCATTTTTCATAACAATTAGCCTTGAAAACCAAGTAACTCTGAAATCCGCTAATTATTCTGATAAATATGTAATCAATTATGAAAATATTATATACATGAGATGCATCAATTGTAACCACCACGCGAGGGTCCATTGGACTCACATTGCCCGGTTACGTAAGTTTTATACAACGATAATTATTTTTTGAAAAGTAGATCGAGTTTCCCACTTTTGATAAAAGGAAAACTTAATTAATACTATTTCCATGGAAACCATACCGGCATTTTGTCAAAAATTAAATAATAATCGAGATATGCCCATTTGTAACACCGCGTGGGTCCGTTGGACCCCAGTTGCCCGGATAAGAGTTAATCAAAACAAACCCACTCTGTTGCATTCGTATACCAAATTACATCAATTAAATGCATCGTAAACGTATTATACTTGATCTCAACTTTTTCTAAAGAAATTACCAGTTTAAACTCTCCAATACCTGTCTTAATCTTATCTAATCATCTCAAATATATATATATATATATATATATATATATATATATATCTGTATATAGTGTTTTGTAACTGTGGTCTTATATTAATGGAGTTGATCGGTCTATTTCCACACTTTTTGCTTTTGAGCGCGACGTTTCGGAAGCGGACTCTGCTTTCGTCATCAGGATTAGTCCTGAGGACTGTTTTCAGTTGAGTCGAATTCATGTCATATATAATTCATGGGCTACTGAGTAATCCAATATGTATTTTTTCTACCAACAAGGGTTTGGGATGGCGATGTGTTCCACTACCACCCATAGTGAGATATATATATATATATATATATATATATATATATATATATATATATATATATATATATATATATATATATATATATATATATATATATATATACAGTATGTCCCCGGATCGACTTTAAAAGAGGAAAAATTATCTTATTTTTGATTTCTCAGAAAATTTCATTCTTGCTGATTTGCCCTGCTTGTTTTCAAACCCCCGAAACACAAATTACTTGCTATTTAACTCAAACGGTTCTCGAGATAATATCATTTTTCTTGAAAAATTCGAGCTTTTCGTAATTTTTTGAAGTAAATTGATTTGTTTCAAAGGAAAAATCAAATTGGTCTCACAAGTTTTAATTAATAAATTTAGCAATTGATGGTAAAATGAAATGAAATTCTCAAAAAACTGAACTATTAATTTTCTATTCGAATAATGATTTAATGCGAGCTCTGAATTCATTGAAACTGCGCCTTATTTCTTCGATTGAAAGGGACTACACAGCATTCCGTATCCTATTTTTTAATTGCTCTTCATCATTGTCTAATGGCTTACTGTACACAATTTGTTTTAAACGACCTCACAGATAAAAGTCCATTATTGTGAGATCAGGACTTCTCGGCGGCCATAAAATGGGACCATCTCTTCCTATCATTAGTTATCATGGAACTTTGTATTGAGCCACTGGCGAACAGTACCGGCATAATGAGCAGGGCACCCATCGTGCTGGAAGAACATTTCAATTTGGTAGTTCAATGGCAATTCATCCAGTTTATCAGTTAAGAAATTTTTCAACATGTCCAAATATGAATAACGGTTTAAATTTTGATCAAAAAAATATGGGCCAATAATTCCATGGTACGAAATCGCACACCACACATTAACTTTTTTCAAACATTGTCTGCGACTAGCAATTCGGAAGTTTGGATTCGTCCTACTCCAGTAACGGCAATGTTGGGAGGAAACGACTCCGTTAGTTGAAAAGGTCGATTCACCGGAGAACATTATTCGTTTATGAAAATTTGAATCTTCCAAAACTCTATTGCCCATTTCCAAACAAAAATCCAGTCGTTTGGCTTCATCACCGTTCTCTAAAGTTTGCCTAAATTGCGGCTTAAATGGTAAAATTTTGTTCTCCTTGAAGATTCTTTGTAAATGAGATTTACCTATCCCAATTCGTAGTGCCCTCCTTCTTAAAGACAACCTTGGAACTTCCGTTGCGGAATGAACGGCGAGAACAGTAGCAGCATCTTCTTCATCGAACAACATCTTTGGCTTCTTGAGGTTTAAAACCGAGCCTGTTTGAAGGAATTTAGTTACCAAGTTTTTTGCTCCGGCATTCGAAATGGCAACCTCCGGGTATTTTTGGTTGAATTTTCTGATAACAACTCGATAGCACTCTTCCCCAGTTCCGTAACATTGAATTAGATAAATTCTTTGTTGTAAAGTCAACATTATAGCATACAATTCAAATTAGCATGAATTAATTTGCAATTCAACAGAATTATTACATTTGACAATTTCTGTCAGTGGTGTTTTTCAATGAAATCCGCCTACTAAAGTCCAATTTTTCAAGAAAAATGATATTATCTCGAGAACCGTACGAGTCAAATAGAAAGTAATTTGTGTTTCGGGGGTTTGAAAACAAGCAGGGCAAGTCATCAAGAATGAAATTTTCTGAGAAATCAAAAATAGGGGAATTTTCCCTCTTTTAAAGTCGATCCGGGATATACTGTATATATATATATATATATATATATATATATATATATATATATATATAATTCATTGGATAACTTTTCACTGAGTTACGGTGTTCCAAAGTGTAAAAAACTAAGTACCGCATAAATACATTGATACCTTGATATAGGAGGAAAAAATAACACTTGTTTATTACTATGTTTATATGTAAGTTACCAGTTAAGTTTAGTACTCGTTTTGGTTATCATATTGGCTTAGGGTAATTATTCTTTATGAAAGACGAAATAATTTTTTTAGTGTTGAAAGGTCTTAATTTATTTTTATTCATTTCATGTTTAAAGGATGACTTTTAGTTTAAGTATCGCCAACTATGAGTGTTTTTCTGAAACCAATCAATCGAAATAGAATTATTATCATTACGAGTAGTTTTGGTATCTAAGAAAGAAATTGAATGGTTATGTTCTAATCCTACTGTGAATTTTAAACGGGGATGAAGATCATTAAAAATGTTAAGTAGTTCTTCTATGTCATCTTGTTTAGCTGTTAATAATATGTCATCTACATATCGGTAATAAAATGAAGATTCAAAAAATTCCATTACCAAATTAGCTACAGTTAGAGAACCCATTGCACATCCAAATTTTTGTTGATAAATTTCATTCTTATATTCAAAAAATGTAGCATCCAGACAAAAATTAATTCCTTCAATAAATGGTTTTTGGTTTAAATTGGTATATAATTTAATATTATTCCACCTTTGATTAATAATTCGATTACCAGTTCTGTAGAAATGCTTGTATATAACGAAATGACATCTAATGAAACCAGTAAATGATCATTTTTAATAATTTTGTCTTTAATCTTCTTTCTGGAGTGATCTTTGTTTCTTAAATAAAATAATGATGAATATTCAACCGGAATTGAAATATAGGAAAATTTAACCAATTTATACAGTGTTTGATTTTTAAACCATTATCTTATTAATAATTTAAAATAAATAAATAAATATATATATATATATATATATATATATATATATATATATATATATATATATATATATATATATAGGGTAGACCATTGCCATACCATAGCGATGAAGACAAATTCCCATATGACAAGTATTTGACCTGTCAAACTGTTATTGTATTTTGGTAGCCATTTAAGATTGCGAAAGGTTTGTGTGTTCAATAATAAAATATCGGAGTACTCTGAAAGCGAATTAATTAATATGGTTTATGTGTTAGAAGAGACTCAAAAAATTTACTTCTTGCTCAAAGGTTATGCAGAATCAAGTATCCTGCTCGACGCCAACCCAGCCGGCTCACTTTTGAAAATTTGACGCTGAGATTCGATTCTACTGGCAGCGTGTATTATGTAAGACTTAAAGTGGTGAATAGGAATGTCAGTAACCAAGAAAGCGAACTTGTGATTCCGCTTCATATTAAAGAAAACTCGTATACCAGTAATCGTCAGATTGCAATATCATGTGAAACGTCACATTCAACTATCAATCGGACAACTAGAAAATATAGGTATCATCCTTACCGTATTCAATTACGTATAGATGATTTTGATGGACAAGTAAGGTTTTGTCAGTGGATTTGTGCTAAATTTGAGATTAATCCAAACTTTTTATCTCATATTTTGTTTTCTGGCGAGACTACGTTTAGAAGCAATGGTGTCGTAAATTTTCATAATGTGCACTATTACGCATTAGACAATCCATTTTGGATTCGTTAAATGCAAAAAGAAAACCGCTGCCTAATAAATTCTTGGTGTGGCATTCTTCACAGTGGAATTATTGGACCGTATTTTTTAACGGTCTCCTGACTGGTCGTATCTATCTTCCATTCCTCCAAAAAGTGTTGCCTAACCTTCTTCATATGCTTAGTAATGACAGGATATGTGGCTGCAACAGGACGGTACCATTCCGCATTACCACCGCAAGATGCGTGACTTTCGGATGATAAATATCTTCAAAAATAGATTGGCGTGGAGGTTTTGTTCAGTGGCCTCTAAGGTCGTGCGATCTTACCACATTAAATTTGTTCCTAAAGAACAAAACATAATAAAACGACTAAATGTATGAATTTAGCAGAAGGGACACCTTTTCCAACATATTTTAAGAAAAACTCATTGGTAACTATTGAATTATCCAATGACTTGAGAATGCTCCTTTTTTTATATCAAGTTCTGATGATAACGTAATATATTTTCTGTTGGATTTAATTTATATCTATGTTAGTGTTTAGTATTTAGTGCAACTTTTTGTCTCTCTCGCTTTCATATTTCATGGCTACTGCGAATAACGACAAGAGAAACCATTGAAACTTGAATAATATAGGGAAATCAAAACAACTCAAATGAGAGATAGGTATAGGACATATTTAAGAAGAATTGTGTGCTTCTTAATTCTCTTTAACATAGCGTAAAAATATGCAGGTTTGAACATATATTTTCAACACGACAGAGTATTTATCAGTAATACTTCTTCTTCAAAATATATTCTTAAGCTTGGCCCAAATATTAAAGTGTTCCTAACAAAATACTGGATAGTACATAATAATAAAGTTAAACCTGTAAATACATGCGTGAAACATACATAAATAAAGTTTTATAATTGCACGTAGAATCTAAAAGTAAGATGATATACAGGATGTTCTATTAAAAAAATACTGACTTTGTCTTGTCCTGATTTTTTGGAACACTCTGTATAGTCAAAAATAACTTTAAAATGCGCACATTTACTAGCCATGTAATATGATAAAACATTTTATTAGCAAAGTTTATCCATAAAGCACCAATTTACGTTACTCTATCGTTCACTCAGCCTGTACAAAAAAAAGTTTCAGACGCGAATTGTCAAATGATTTTGCTAAAATTTTAATAATGATTTAAGAATATAATTTATATTTTAAATATTTATTATATATAATAAAAAAATTCTACGCAGATACGGAATAATTTTATGTACGTAAGTAAGTCTAATAATATAAAATAAAATAAAAGTACGCCATCAGCTTCAAGATAAAATTCGACACAAAAAGTTGCTTTGCCAGTTCTCGATATTGCTTTAAATCAAAAATTGATAAACCGGCCGGTTTCGAAAAACATAATCCATTTTTAACACTTTCACTACGTTACATGCACCCGAGTGCATGTAAAGCGTATTACTTCGGTGCGTGACCAAAAATCAAAAATTATTACTTCAGTGCGAAATCCGTAAACTTGTTAATTTTTAACCAATTTAAGGTAGCAAGTTATAGCTTTTGAAATTCTAAAATGGAGTATTAGTCTTAAAACGATACATATTATACTTGGGTGCATGTAACGCACAGAAGTAATAGAATATTAGTTCAGTGCGTTACCTATACCCGAGTGCATGTATAGCCACGTGCAAATTTTAACCTAAAATTTGCAGTTAGTTTACGGTATACGATTGTGCAGTGCATTCATTATAAAATAAATTGTCGTTCGGACCGGAAAGTGCTGTTTTTATTAGAAAATCAGTAACAGAACGAGGAAAATATTGGATTTGACCCTTAACACGAAAGAAAGAAACGAAATAGTAAGTCAAAATACTATTGAAGCCGGTGATATAAAACATTGAACAATTCGAGAGAAAATGTAGTAGAAGTAGTAGAAGCGGGGGAGCCGGACCCTTCCCAGTTGGCATCAGAGTCTGACAAGCCTGGTTGTTCTGGAATGCAACGAAATTCGCTAACTCCACGTAGTACAACGTACTACACTAACGACCAATCTGAAGATTTCGATAGCGACGATTCATTAATGGATAAAACACGAATATATAAGTGAAGCAGACTCCGAAACTCAATCCGACCAGTCTGATGATGACTTTTCATCAGACGAAATGCAACATGAGATGGAAATACCATGGATAGATGTTCAAGAAAGTACCAACGATTTTGAACCCCTGTCTGACTCAGACGTTATCAATGAAGGTTTAAGCCATCTAGGCCCAGAACTAAAACCAGTTGATGTACTGAGACTTTTCTTAACAGACGATATATTGGATCTGATTGTTAGTGAAACTAACGAGTTCGTAAATTCTCATATTCAACAAGGATTCAGAGGAAAGTCAAGAATACGATTTTGGACCGACACATGCAAGTCAGAAATGTTAATTTTTTGGTACTATTATTATAATGGGATTAACTACAGTTCCACACATTAACATGTACTGGTCAAAAGATCTTGCTTACCGAAATGAATTTATTGCAAAGGATATGAAGCGAGGCAGATTTCTGTTATTATTAAAATTCATTCATTTTGCTAGAAATATAAAGTTATATAAAATTGAACCGTTAGTTAATTTGTTGTTACGAAATTACCAAAAAGTTGTTACTCCAGACAGAACTGTTGTAATTGATGAATCCATGGTTCCGTTTAGGGGAAGTGTACATTTTAGGCAGTGTATTAAAAATAAAACCCACAAATATGGTGTAAAGTTGTACAAATTATGTTCAGTAAATGGTTACATTAACAATAGAATAATATATAGTGAAAAGCAGATAACCCAAACACAAAAACTGACTTACATCATTGCGAAAAAGTTATCATGGATCTATTAAAACCTTTTAAAGAAAAAACAGGCAGGATGTATAATTTCTACTCAAGTATTAATGTTGCTATAAAATTATACGACCTGAAAATCCTTTACTGTGGTACATTACGGGTAAATAGGAGAGGAGTGCCAAAAACTTTAAAAAAAAAATGAAAAAAGGAGAAATAGAAAGAAGGCAGCAAGTAAAGATCATCAAATGGGTAGACAAAAGGTTAGTTTTGATGCTTACCACAGTTCGGGAATATGACACTGTATTAAAGAGACTGGTAAGTGATTGCTACTACTTATTGCATACAAATATATGAACTTTGCTGCATTTCAGGCAAAAAAGTCGTAAGAATGAGGCCAACTTGTGTATTAGATTACAACAAAGCAAAAAAGGGTGTTGCTTTCAGTGATCAAATGGCATCTTACCACTCTGCTTTAAAAAAAGGTCTAAAATGATATAGGTAAGTTTTAAAACTTATAATCTACTAATATTTTGTCTATACTCCATTTAGAGCGGTCAACTTTCTGACCAGTAATGTAAAGATTAATGAAGTATAAACGGCTCATTGATTTTTTAAATGATTAGAATAAAATTTCACAATATTTTAGTATATAATTGTAGAACTATACCGGTTTCGAAAATTAATATTTTCATGGTCAGGAGATTACATGATGCTGACAGATTTCTAATCTAAAAATAAATAAATTTATTCATTTTTAAATAAGAAATCTGTCAACATGTAATAGTAATTAATATTTTCATCGTTAGGAGATTACATGTTGACAGATTTCTTATTTAAAATAAATAAATTTATTTAGGAGACTACATGTTGACAGATTTCTTATTTAAAAATAAATAAATTTAGTTATTTTTAAATTAGAGAGTCAACAGGTAATCTCCTGACCATGAAAATATTAATTTTCGAAACCGGTAAAGTTCTACAATTACATACTAAAATATTATGACATTTTATTTTAATCATTTAAAATATGCAACAATTTGACTGAGTTAGGGGTGAAACTATAAACAATGCTTATTTATTGCTATTTTCCATCATCACATTTCTTTACCGAATTTATTTTTTGTTCCAGAAAGCAGCATTTGAGCTCCTTTTTGGCACCAATATTGTCAACTCTTGGATCATGCATAACAAGTTTTCAACTACAAAATTAACGATTACCCAGTTTAGAAGAATATTAGCAGATGATCTGATAGCAATAACTAACAATACAAATGATGTCAACCTCCAAAAAAGAGAATCCATACGTTTACAAAACCAGATGGTACGAGTAGAAAAAAGAAAAAGGTGTGTGTCAGTTGTTACAAAACACTTCGTATTACATTGTCATGTAGGGAAGCTGACCGAAAAGTACGCCGAGTTACCTCTTTTTGTTCGGACTGCCTAAATACACCAGGATTTTGTTTACCCTGTTTCAACAACTTCCATGCTTAAGCGTAAAGCCATAATAGAAGAGGGATCGTAAAGCAACCGGTTCGCGGCAATTTTTTTTGTAAAAATAATGTGTAGAATGTGCTGCCACTGGAGGAGATTAGCGTAATGTAAATTTGGTAAACGTATCATTTTCGTTATTGCCGGCCTTGCTTATCTCGTTTACGTGTCTTAGACGTGCGCCCCACCCCTCTCTCTGCATTGTGTTTGCGGGAATTGAATAGTTTTCTCATATCTATAATAGGTACTTTATGAGTTATTGCAACCGGCATAATTGCACACTTTGTCACCAAGCATACATTTTTTTAATTATGCACCTTACCGAACAAAACTGTCAATTTAAAAGAAAAGACAAGAAAAGAAAAATCTGGAAAATTAATAAAAAAAGTATGATCTCAGTAGTACCACAAAACCTAAGAAATATAATAACTCCCAACTCCCTGTAATATAATTGTTTTACATGCAAGAAACACAAACATTTAAACCATAATATTTATATACAAAGAAATATAATAAAGAAATAATTGCCTATTTACAATTAAATTACAAGCACTAAATTATAAGAGTACAGTTAACTTTGTAACAGGCTGGAATTACTTCGGAATACAGAGTGTTACAGAATGTTATGAGGAAAATACCAGACTACGATTTTTTGATTTAACTTATTACACTGTTTACTGAAAAATTAATACAAAGGAATAAAATTAAAATAAATCATTCCAATGGATGGATGGCTTATTATTGCACGGATTAATAATATAATTTTTATTTCGAAAACGGTGCTTCAAAACATAAAAGTCCAAAAGACACTTTTTAAGCAGAATTAATATGGCAGCGACACTAATGTTTACAAAAACCAGTGGCGTACAGTTTTTTCTCTAAACATAAAGACTTTCCGGACGAATGCAACTAATGTAAGAGCTTTAGAAAACAATGTTGTGCATGTGAATATATATTAATAAAACTTTCGCAATTAATGTATGTTTTTACTCTCACAATAGTGTTGGTTAAAAATTCTCAAGGATTGACACAAAAATTATCCCAATGAACATAACTCACTTTTTTTGTCTAATTTTTTGTTTATCAATATCTTTATTTTCTCAACAATTTTATAGGTATGGATAATTTTTGCAAAGTATTTGGCAAACTGTTTCATGCGACACAATTAAATTGATCGACGCATTTTTTTACTAAATATCCTGCAAAGTACACAGCTGAACAACTTTCCAATGTTGCTCCACTATTGCCATTGTCATCACTCTCAGACGAGGAAGCCGATATTTCTTGAAAATCCCTTTGCTCTTTTGTTACTCCTATTGATGTGGTTTCTTCCTTTTCTTCTATTCTTACCCAATCAGGAGTTGCATTATCTTCAAATCACAATTAGCACTATCAACAGGTTCCATTAATGTTGTTGTAACGTATGCACGGAAGTGATACTTAAAGTCTCGTGCACTTGGGTCTCTACTACATCCTCCTCTTTGCCTCATTGCCGAAAAAAGAATTTCGAGGCTGTCCTGGTTTAATCTACCGGTCAAAAGAAAACGTATTTCTTCATGTTCTCGACCATTATACTTTTCAAGGTCGTCAAACATTTGAGTCACTCCGTTAACAGTTTGCATAATACCATCCAAGCAAGGTGGTCTAGATGCCTCGTTAGATTTTAAATTAATTTTAGTCAAAGTGCTAAAAATCTCAAAGCCCTTTTTTAATTTTTCACCTACTTCTACGCTACTATCTCTTAAAGGATAGTTACACGGTTTAGTAGAATAAATAACCCTGCTCTTTCAGGCATCAAACAAATTATCCATTTCCTCGACAAAATGGGCAGTGGGAAGTGTGACGGTACTGATTTCTTTGGTTCTAACGGCAGTTTTAAATGCACTGGATACACTATGGCTTACAACCTGAGTGGCCAATTTTACACTCATTTTTCGATTGAGGATTCATGTGGCAGTCTGTTCTGTTCTGTTCTGATTGTTTTATCTAACTGGTATAGTTGTCTTACATGTTCGAAGAAAATATGGTCCCCCGATGGAGTTAAATAATTTCCGCTCAACATAAACATTTTTTATCAAATGTGGAGCGTAAAATGGCAAAATATTTTTCTATTAGCGAATGTAAATGTTGGTTCATCTTTGTAACCCCCACATCCCTAACCATCTTTTGATTTATGGTAAACAGGTCACAAACTAAGCCCATCACAGTAAAACCAATTTTCTCTAAATGCACTAAATTGCTTTTTTTGATTTGTTGCAGTGATTTGCCCTTTTCCGAAAAATAAAATGCTATAGGAAGCTTCCAGTTAGAAAAAAATCCTCTTATCATTAAAACTAAAGCGTATCTTGCGGGGACACTTCTCCGTCTCAATTCTCCTAAATCTTCACAACCCTCGACAATGTCATATTTACGACTATTGTCCACCCAAAGTTAATTGACATTTCAACCAATAAAACGTCTCGCGGTTTGTCATTAAGGATGCTTTTTGTGCAAGGCAGGCAAATAATTTTGTATTGTATCACGGGCGAACGTACATTACCTGCATACATTGTCTTATTATAGAGACATTGGGTTATATTACCTTATTTTTCCTTAAAAATCTATATGCCATCGACGATTTATAATCTAAAGCTATAGCCGTATTATTTTCTTCCTTACTCCAAACTGGTTCTTGGACGGTGGTACAACTGCATTTGTGTTAGCACTTTTGGAAAATTTTCTAGCGAATTAATATCTCTGGGAGTGGCTAATTTCAACGGAGTAGTTTTTTTTACGAGCTTCTTTGACTTTTTTTGCAGGAGGTGGTCCACTAGTTGTGCTTTTAAGCTTTTTTTTTGTTTGTAGTTTTTGGGGAGAAGGCAACTCGGCTAACGCTTGTGAAAAAGGCACGGAGAAAGCGTTGTCTAAAGATCGTGGAGCAGAACTGGTTACAGGAGAAGCAGGTTGAATTTTTGTTGGCATTTGTAGCGCAAGGATGATCAAATCCGTAAGCTTTATTGGGTTTCATCAGTACAAAACCTTCCTCCGGTTCTGTATTTTGGGCAGTCTTATCGCTAAAGCTTATTGTGACAGCCGTTGAAGTTATCTTTTTCGTCAAGATGTCTGTTCGGACAAAATGTTCGCCGCATATAAATCTGACCTTCAGCTCTTCTTCACTGAAAAATGTAAGAAAAGTGAAATACCTATTGAAACTATGCATTTGTAGTAATAATTGTGAAAAATAACACTGTTTTTAAGAATGAAAAAGTATTGCCTTTGATATGCGACAAATTTTATGACTAGGCCATCAAAAACTTGCTGTGTGCTTTGAATAACAAATAGGGGAAGTTATTATGCACTAACCGGAATTGATAATCCACTTTTGAGATCTATGGCTATCAGAGACTGGGAAACGGGATGTCTCTAACCAGTTTTCGCACATAAAGTATGAGCACTTGAATGTCGACATTCTGAAAAATGTAATAAACAAACTTTAATGGAAATATCAAAGTAATATTTTGGACTTTAAAGCCGAGACCTTTTTAAACTTCAAACAGTGTAAAGATATCGACTTAATTAATTAATTGTTATATTACAGGTATAACTAAGTGAGGTGCACTATAGGTGGCTACTCGGGGTTCCTTACCGGGAAAGTAGCTTTATGTACTCTATTGCAAATAATCGTTATGTCACTTACCTTATAATTCTGCTAGTAATTTTCCTTCCTATCGCTCATAAAAGTAATGTTCAAACACTGAGCGGCACAATAATAAATAGTTCTACTATTTTAAAAGTAATTAATGATAATAACTATAACACAAACACGATAACTAATTAATAACAAAATTAATGTTTAAATGCTGATCGGGTGTCTCAAACAGAAGAATGATTAATAGTTCCATTATTCTAAAAAGTAACTAAACGATAAAAACATACAGCTTAACTCTCCATCGCATAGAAATCCATATATGGATTAATAAACAAAACATTTTTTATGTGTGTCTGAAATTAATGTAGATCAATAGGGAACATCAAGTGTGTCATGTACTACTTTTCAACATACCAGAAATATTTTTTAAAATTTGGCAACAGTGTATGTTATATCTCCAATTCATTTATTAGTGCAACGTGCGTGTTCACAGAGCAGTTAGAAATTCAGTGCAATTGTTTCTGGAAACATTCTGTTACTAGAGGTAAGTAATTCATATTTTATTTTTTTTAGTACTAGTGGCATGTGTTCTTTACATTGCAAGTGCTATTTTCAAATTGTTTACTTTCGTTTACTTACAAAAAGGATATTTGATGCCCTGCCATATATGGCTACTTATGCATTGCGGAGAATAAATGTACTTTTTTATACCGGCCATGTTTGGCTGCCTATGCACTTTGACTTTAATGTAAAGTACGTATTCATTTATTGCAGAAATGAACTGTAAGACCTTTTATGGGACATCGAAGTACACTAATGAGATTCCAAGCGATGGTTCAATTAGTGATGATGATTTACTTGGTAATTCAGATTCGGAAGAGGAATGTTTACTATCTAGTAGGCCAATAAGCAAACCTGATATAATTCCTGACAGTGACGATGATGACACCGACGAAGAATATTTTCCATCTAACGATGCATGAGAAGATGAACAAGAAGATACCAAACCAGATATTTCGAAACCATCGTCGTCACGAAAAAGGACAAAAACACAAACAGGGACGTCTACAAAAAAACAAAAAGGCAAGACTGCAAAAGGCAATACTGCAATAATATTTTCCTTATTTATTTTATCTAAACCATATATACTAAGAGATCCAGATAACTTCATTCCAGCTAATCCAATAGTTACTCCAATCCATATTCAGATAGAATGATATTTTCTATTTGCATATGCAATTTTACGATCTATTCCTAATAAATTAGGTGGAGGCAATACTGCAAAAGGCAATACTGCAAAAGGTAAGACTGCAAAAGCCAAAAACAAGAAAGAAATAAAAGTCACATGGACTGACCAAAAGTTAAAGGATTACGATCCAGAGAAATACAGATTTTTGGATACAACTAATTTACCAGAAAGTATGGATGCATGGAAAAGTCCTTCAAACTTCTTTTCATTTCTGTTTCCTGACGAACTACTAAATATGATTGTCGCTGAATCTAATCTAAAAACTGCGCAGGATAATATAAATAAACCGGTGAACATAACCAAAAATGAACTTGAACAATTTGTAGGAATAATTATGTTTATGTCCTTAGTTAGATTGCCTTCAATTAGATTGTATTGGAGTGCAAGTGTAGGTCAATCACAAGTATATGATGTAATTACCTGTAATAGATTTGAAGAAATCAAACGGTTTTTACATTTTAATGATAATACTCGATTTATACGTCATGGTTTACCTGGACACGACAAACAGTTTAAAGTGCGCCCCCTTATTGAAGGAATACGAAGACAGTTGCTCCTTGTGCCAAAAGAAGAATACTTGGCTGTGGATGAGCAGGTCATACCAACCAAAGCTAGGCACACTTTGAAGCAGTACAATCCTAAAAAGCCGAAAAAATGGGGCTATAAAAATTTAGTACTTTGTTTATCGTCAGGCTTCAGCTATGATTTTGACATTTTTGCTGGTGAACAGAGCAACGTCACCCTGAGGGTGCACCTAACCTTGGTGTTAGTGGAAATATAGTATCCAAGCTTACTAGTACGGTGCCTCGTAACAAAAATTATAAAATCTTTTTTGATAACTGGTTCAACAGTATAAACCTGCAAGTATACTTTCGTAAGATTGGGTTACTATCATTAGGAACAGCAAGAACAAATCGAGTAACTGATTGTCAATGCCAACCGAAAATGAATTCAAAAAACGTAGTCGTGGTAGTATGGATGAAAAAGTAGCGACAGTAGATGGGATAGAAGTTGGATGTGTATGCTGGTTTGATAATAAACTTGTAACTATGTTGTCGACTTACGTGGGGAGTTCTCCAGAAATCCAAAAACGACGTTACTTTAAAAAATACCACGAATATAGGGAAATACCTTGCCCCAAAGCTATAGAACTATATAATCAACACATGGGTGGAGTCGATATACTCGATTCGATGTTGGGTTTATTCCGCATACTAAAAAATGGTACAAAAAAATATTCTTTCACTTAGTCGATATGTGTGTTGCAAATGCATGGCTTTTGTGGCGTCGCAAGACGGGCGAGTATATGCCATTGTTTGATTTCAAACAATGTCTTAGTGAGCATCTCCGGAGGTCAGGCAAAAACTTCTACAAGAAGCGAGGACGTCCCTTATCTAATATTAGTACACCAACATCGAGTAGAGGTTCAACTCCACCAGATGACGGTTATAGCAAAGAGTATATAATAGGGAAGAGAGGCAATGTCGGTATTAAATATCGTATACGCCAAAGTTAGTCGACCGCTTTTGTGCGCTAGTATCGGCCCTCCAGTACTCGACTAACCAAACTAATTTATTTCAGAATTGAACCGTTTTCCACAAATTTCTTCATTGCTGTTGACACAGCGTTGTCACATAATCTCCGCGATTACTTACTGGGAAGGATACCGTTTTGATTTATGACGATTGTTTATTTAGCAACGTATTACATTTAGAATTGTACAAAGGAAGGGTCGTTTTCGTTTGTTATTTTGTTTCATACATAACATAATCGCTCTTTAAATAGGTAACTTAATAGAATTGCCATAAAATAAAGCGCTTTATTATTTACACCTATTTTCACGGTAGCATTGCATTGTTCCCGGATTAACAAACTGGTTAACAAATGGTTGTGCCTTTACCTGAGTGTAATTGGTATTTTGAAATAAATATAGATCCCCTTTAGCGCATTAACTAAAATATAATTACTTTCATTAATTCCATAAATAGAAAAATAAATACGTCAGTTTCACATGAATTATCGACATTGCTGGTTCTTGTACGTTTGGTTTGCGATTTCGTAATTACTGTTGGTCGTTTTTGTTATTGTTTTATTTTATACATTTATATCGTTGTTGTGGTTTTGTCAAATCCTGGAAGAGTACATAATAATACACAACATATCCAAAAATTTGGAATGTAATTATTTTTTATAAGTCCAAAATGAATTTGAATTTGGTGTTTTTCGCAATCGAAATTTAGTATGTTATGTAATATTATGTACTCTTCGAGGCTTTGACAAAAAAAATTTAGAAAAAAGTTGTCCCACATATCATCCATAAACAATATGTTCATGCGCGTTTACTGAATTTTGATCCCGAAATACACCAAATTCAAAGTCATTTTCTGGGCTTATAAAAAATAATTACATCCCAATTTTTGGTTATGTTATGTATTATTATGTACTCTTCGAGGATTTGACCAAAAAATTAAAAAAAAAAAGCTGTCCCACATATCATCCATAAAGAATTTGTTCATGCGCCTTGACCGAGGAGATCGCGATAAGCGTTTAATTTGAAATAAGTGGAAAATGTGTGATTTATATCAATATTCCTCTTATATGTTTTGGATTACTAATTTTTTTATAGGTTTTTATCGAAATTTTT
The DNA here is from genome assembly GCA_036346205.1 of Vesta saturnalis. NCBI lineage: Eukaryota > Metazoa > Arthropoda > Insecta > Coleoptera > Lampyridae > Vesta > Vesta saturnalis. The sequence continues at coordinate 8,348,189 of JARFJB010000762.1, read as the reverse complement.
CGGAAAATCGAAAAAGAAATTTATGGCTAACTTCACATAGGTTGCGTATATTTGCATAAACTATTTATAAAACTAAAAATAATTTAATTTTAGATAATATAATTATCAATTTTATGAAATACATAAATAAAGATTATTATAAGTTTTTGTTATGAACACATAAGTTCAAAAGTAAATATGTAATTAAAACTAACTTTTTATTCATGTATTTAATAACACTAATAGTTAGGGCTCTACTCTACTGTCTTTAATACTAGAATTAATTAACTAAAAAGATTAGGCGGTCATCGATATGCCGACTACAAAGAAAAGAAAAATACAACATGCCATTCCGGTTACCACTCTGCAAGTTCGCGTTCAATGTTTACGTAAAATGATGATGGCAAAGAATTCGTGCATTATACGCTTGAGAAAAAAATTGAAGACATCATTCTTACAATTGACTGACGGATTACCACACATTGTGGAAGTGTTTGTTATGATGCAGGTTAATCATAAACGTAAATGTGCATGGACTAAACAAGAGAAAAACCTTGCATTGAGTTTATATTATAAATCTCCGGCGTTATATTTATTCCTGAGGGAAAATTTAAAGTTCGTGTTACCATCAAAACGTACAATAAGTACGTGGCTTCGAATGACTGAGTTGTGTGCTGGAACAGATACCCATATCTTCATAAACTTGAAAGACAAAGTAAAAACCATGACAACAGACGAAAAGGAATGCGTTTTATTAATGGATGAAATGAGTATCAAAAAAAGCTTGGACTACAACTCAAGAAACGATTTCTTCGAGGGTTTTCAAGATTATGGCCATCTGGGCAGAGAAAATAAAATTGCATCACAAGCGTTGGTGTTCATGGTTTGAGGTTTAATAAATAAATGGAAGATTCCTATCAGCTATTATTTATCCGCAACGTGTGTAAAACATAATGTGTTAAAACGCCTTATTATCAAAAATATTGAGGCATTACAAGCTGTAGGGTTAAATGTCCGAATAGTGATAGGGGACCAAGCGGCTAGTAACCGAGCTGCCTTTCAAAATTTATATGTGACGTGAAAGAAGATACGCCATTTTTTTATGTTAATGGCAAAAAAATATTTGCTGTTGATGTTAGATGTTCCACATCTAATCAAAAGTGTCAGAAATAATTTGCTAGCACATGATATATTTGTGGAAGGGAATAAAGTTTCTTGGGATGACATAAAAACTTGTTATGATATAGACAAACAGTGTAAAACTGCTCGGGCGCTTCCAAAATTAAGTGATTTCCATCTTGCTCCGAACACATTTCAAAAGATGCGAGTGAAATATGCAACACAAATATTTTCAAAATCTGCATCCGCAGCAATTAGAACTTGCGTAAAAAGTGGCCAAATTAATAGTGAAAGTGCTCTACATACTGCCAAATTTTTGGCAAATATGAATGATTTGTTTGACGTTTTAAACAGTCGTATTTTAAACAGTTCAAACCTCTAACAAAGTGCTCTGTCTGTAAAGAAACCTTTTCTGGAATTATTTCTGGGTGAGGCGGTGGAATGGATTTCGACGTGGAAAACGTACACTAAAACACAGAAAGTTCGTGATGGCATCTATTGTTTTAGTGGACTAATCTTATCTATTAAAGCCACTTTGCAATTGTGGCAAGATTTGAAAAAATATGGTTTCCAGTTCCTCTTAACGAGCCGATTAAATCAGAATCCGTTAGGAAATTTATTTTCAACAATTCGTCGTAGAAGTGGAAATAATTCAAATCTTACTGCAAAAGCATTTCGACAATCCTTGCAGTGGAATATAATGATTAGATTTTTGAAGCCAGCGGAAAATTCCAACTGTGAAATCGATGAAGATATTAATATGGAGTTGCAAAATGAATGTTTATTAGGAACCGAAGTTGGCACAAAACATACCGAGTGTGGTGATGGTGAAGATGAAAAGGGAGCTTATATAACAGATTGTGAAACCGAGACTGTACTTTCTGTAAATAGTGCAACTTTAGAGGAATGTGCGATTAGATATGTGGCCGGGTACGTTGTTTACAAAACACAAAAAAAATTTAATTGCAAACAATGCGAAGAATTATCTGTGGAAGATATTTTAAGTAACAAAACTAATCTACTTTTAATAGAAAAGGACTATTCTAAAGAAAGTGTTAAGTATTTAAAAAAACCTTCCAATCTAGTCATACAGGTAACTTCTGTAGCATTAGAAGCATTTGAAAATTACTTTTCCCAAAATAAAGAAAAACATAACTTCAAAAAAAATTTTATTGATATATGTACAAAAAAAGTGAATGCACTGAATCCCGAGTGACTAAATATCAATTATTCATGTCACGAACATAGATTATTTTTCATACAGCATTTGATATTATGTAAACTGAATAAAACTTTAAAGTGGATTTCACAAGACCTTAGAAGTGTAGGTGCTTCAAAAGAAACAAAATCACAAAAATTAATGCATTTGCAACGTTTGTAAATCTAGTAAAAATGGTTTTCTTAATTTTATTATTAATGTGTGAGTATTTAATTAATTTGTCACGCAATTTATTGAATTTCTTGCTTTTTATATTTTAAAGCAGTGTACAGATAATGCCATTTCTAAATTCCAATTAATTTGCGTTCTATTTGTGCAGCATTGTGCATTTTAAATTTTCTTTCGATGAAAGTGCTTATTATTTGTTTTTTTTTTTAAATAAATTCTTAGAACATTTGTTTGACGTTTTTTAATGCTTAAGATAATTTACTAAGTCTGTTTGATTGAGAATAGGGAAGAAATCAGGGTTCTAAAATTTTAAGTTCTGTAATCATCCCTTTTCAGGTAGTAGTAAAAAAAAATATGCATACACAATTTAAAGCATTGTCCTAATAAAAGGCTTCTTTTAAGTCTGACAACACTGCCTGTTAACAACTTGTACTTAAGACAGGTAAATATTCGACATATACTTTACATCTCTCTCTTACAGTAGGTTGTAAGATGCTGTTTCTTTTCATGCTAACTATCCGTATCTCTAAAATTGTAAATTTTTTGTTAGGCAACACACAATACTCGACTACTTTAAATCCCAATATACTCTTTGGTTACAGTAAGACAGTGAATGCGAAAAAACCCGTGATGCGGCAAGATAAATTCAGTGCGCAAAGACTGTATTGGCCACTTCCCTTCGTGGAAAAGTAGTAGATTGCAATGCTACAATAATTGTAAATTTCGATCATTTATATATTGTGAAAAATGTAAAGTTTATTTGGGTCTGAACAAAGACCGAAATTGTTTTTTAGCATTTCACACTTAACATTATAATAATACATTATGTTTGCTTCAATGCATGATAGGCCATATATGGCGAGTACTTTTTTTATATTTTTTCTCTTTCCTGTATACCAAGCCATATATGGCTGACACATTTTTTTCTGTATTTAACAAAAAAATAATGTTATTTTCTGCTTATGTCTTAATTAGAATGAATAAAACCTGTTCCATGACTTAAAATATTTTTTTTATCAAAAAGTAATAATTCATGCTGTAGAGGGATAATACGATAAATAATAGTGATCGAATGTCTCAAACGGCAGGGCACAATAAATTCCTAGTGAAAAGCGAAAAATCTCACTTTTATGATAATCTCTTCTATTATGCTTTTATTAAACCGATCCATAATAGAACTTCAAAAATTTGTTTATATAACGATTTCGTTCTTTTGTAAGTGCAAACACAATAGAAGGCAAGTAAGCAAAAATACCGACTGCTGGGTCTTATTTTACATCACCTCAGTGGAATATTTATTCCCTGTCTGTTCTAAGCTAAAGTATTTTACCTGTTTTAAATGTGACTATGTCTAACGCAGGTCTGCAGTTTGCGCCATCTTCTAAAGTACAGCTGCAACCACAACTAATAGCATGCATTTCAGAGCATGGATACACACCATTTTACAAATATAGCTATGCGTGAGACGCCTGTCGATCACAATTATGAACTAATAAAAATTCAAATACATTGGTTTACTATCTCTCTTCTATTATGGTAAAGCCTTATCTAACTATGTTTATTAATAATTTTCAGTTTGTTTTACGATAAAAATAAATGCGTTTTCTCGTTAGGCCATATTTTCTTTATATAAAACCTTCAAAAACGGTATCTCCACCTATATGCGTTATTTATACCCAGATGTAGGTACGCAACCAATCTAATACAGTTTACACCTTTGTTATTACAGAAAACCTGTAAAATTCATACAACATTTACTCTATCGTCCACTAGAGGTACGTAACATCAGGGATGCATACATATACCCAGGTGTATGTAACGCACCCAAATAATAATCTGATACATGTACTCGGGTATATGTAATGCACAGAAATCGAAACTGGAATTTTCCGTAATGCAGTGAAAATGTTAAAAGAAAAGGCGATTGGAAAGGAGCAATAACATATTGGGACATGAAAATCGGCCCCATCAATGGATTATTGTTTATGATTTGTGAAATCTCTGTATGAATTCATATCTACCTAGAGAAGCCTATACAGTATACAGGGTGTGGCGCGAAGAGTTTTGATTAAAAGTAATGGCGGGTACAGTTATGTTAAAAATCTGAAATTACGAAGCTGTAGGTTTTGGATGACGCTGAGTTCAAACATAATATTGTCCTGAATGTGGAACTTCCGGTTATACCGGAAGTAGACGTCAACTTTGTTATTTTAAATAGAACCTAATATTTTTTATTTTATTTTCGAATTCTACATGAAATTCTAGGTAAAATTTGTGCACAATGTCCTATACCAAAAATGAAGTATTTTCGAGATATTTCGATTTTTTTTAAAATTTTGAAAAATACTAGTCCACATTGAATAACGATATCTCCATTAATCACAAAGCTAGTGAAGTGAAATTGTAACCAATAAACAACAAGCGCTTGCCCGTTAACTTCATATATCCATCCCATTGATATTTCATACACGGTGTTTTAAACTTAGCCGACAACATGCACAATTTAAATCATTTATAAGTTGCTTATTTTAAATAGAACACCCTGTATTTTATTACATTTTCCGCTGTATTTTTTTAAGCCAATTCGTTTGCTATCAGTATTCCCTATACCTAAATCCAACCACTTTTGAGATATTTCATTATCTTAGTTAAAACATAACAACACTTAATTATTTCAACATTAGTAAAGGGTAGGCCACGATTTCCATTATTTAAGGTGATATTTTGTTATTTTTTCATAAGTTATTAATTCTGAAAAGTAACCAATAGCCTGAAAGGATTATTAATTGTGGATATCATTAAAAACGTTGTCTAGCTATTTTGTATTAATTTAATTAGATAACTTACAAACAAAAATAACTAAATACCAAATAAAGTTTTATAATGTGTTCAAAATTAGCACCATCTGCTTCTAAACATTTATGAATCCTTTTCATTAAGTTATGTCTTGTAATTCTGGAAATATGGTCGGATGTTAGAGAATTAAAAGCAAGTAAGGCTCTCTGCATCATGTCTTCTTTTGTCGTAACAGGTTTGGAAAATACCTGATTTTTAATGTAACCCAAAATACCAAAATCTAGAGGAGCCAAATCAGGTGAGCGAGCTGGCCAACGAAACGTACCCTGATTGGCTATCCATCTATCATCAAACATGTCGTAAAGATGCTGAGCAACAGGCCCAAAGTTATGAGGAGATGCTCCATCTTGCTGATACCAAGCTGAAGCCGCCTCTCCATTATTTAAAGTATGTAACGCCGGTCGTATGGCTTCTTCTAAAATGTAGCAATATCTTGTACCATTTAAATTTTCATCATAGAATTTTAATGCTAAAATTTTATCGTCTTTTATTGCACAAAAAACATTAAAACTCAACTATCTTGGAAATAACGTTCTCTACTAACATGTGGATTTTTATTAGACCAAAAATGGGAATTATGTCGATTAAATAATCCATTTTTGCTAAATTTTGCTTCATCACACCATATAACTTTTTTTATGAAGTTTTCATCCTCTTGGGTCTCCATTAAAAACCCTTCACAGAATTCTGCCAGGAAGATCACCTAATTTTAAGTGTTGCACTAAATGATATGAAAATGGTTTCCATTTGTGTTTTTTTTAAATGCGATGAATTGTTCTCGTCGACAAAGTAAGATCTCTCTCACAATCTCTAATGGAGGCGTTTGGAGAGGCCATAAAATAACCCAAAACATTAATTTCTTTTATGTCACTGTCCACTAGTGGTTTATTTTTATTAATTTTTGTCTTAAATTGACCAAACTGTCGACAGTTTTTAAGCAATATTCTTACAATATCACCAGTTGCATTTGGTCGATTTGGATACCTTTCTGCAAAAACACGGCAAGTCCGTTCAACAATTCCATTACACTCGCCGTAAATAATAATAAGATTTAAAAAATCATCATTAGTAAATCCTACATTTGCCACAATTTACTACGAAATACAAACTGGTAAAGAAAACTGTCAAAACATAATAAACAATTAGCGTTCTAACTATCAAATCTTTGACAGCCATGGCTTACACTTTACTAATGTTGAAATAATTAAGTCTTGTTATGTTTTTACTAAGATAATGAAATATCTCAAAAGTGGTTAGGTTTAGGTACAGGGAATACCGATACCAAACGAATTGGCTTAATAAATACAGCAGAAAATGTTACGACAAAGGACGATATGATGCAGAGAGTCTTACTTGCTTTTAATTCTCTAACACCCGACCATATTTCCAGAATTACAAGACATAACTTAATGAAAAGGATTCATAAATGTTTAGAAGTAGATGGTGCGAATTTTGAACACTTATTATAAAATTTTATTTGTTTAATATTACATTTAGCTATTTTTGTGTGTAAGTTATCAAATTAAATTAATACAAAATACCTAGTCAACGCTTTTAATGATATCCACAATTAATAATCCTTTCAGGCTATTGGTTACTTTTCAGAATTAATAACTTATGAAAAAATAACAAAATATCACCTTAAATAATGGAAATCATGGCCTACCCTTTACTAATGTTGAAATAATTAGGTGTTATTATGTTTTAACTAAGATAATGAAATATCTCAAAAGTGGTTGGATTTAGGTATAGGGAATACTGATGCCAAACGAATTGGCTTAAACAAATGCAGCGGAAAATGTAATAAAATATAGGGTGTTCTATTTAAAGTAAGCAACCTATAAATAATTTAAATTGTGCATGTTGTGGGCTAAGTTTAAAACACCCTGTATGAAATATCAATGAGATGGATATATGAAGTTAACGGGCAAGCGCTTGTTGTTTATTGGTTACAATTTCACGTCACTAGCTTCGTTATTAATGGAGATATCGTTATTCAATGTGGACTAGGATCTTTTTTAAATTTTTAAAAAAATCAAAATATCTCGAAAATACTTCGTTTTTGGTATAGGACATTGTGCACAAATTTTATCTAGAATTTCATGTACAATTCGAAAATAAAATAAAAAATATTAGGTTCCATTTAAAATAACAAAGTTGACGTCCACTTCCCGTATAACCGGAAGTGCCACATTCAGTACAATATTATATTTGCACTTAGCGTCATCCAAAACCTACAGCTTCGTAATTTCAGATTTTTAACATAACTGTATCCGCCATTACTTTTAATCAAAACCCTTCGCGCCACACCCTGTATATTATCTACTTGCAGAATAACAAAAAATCTTACCATTTTATTAAGCCGATAAGTGTACATCTGGCTCCATGGATATACATTCCGTTCTTGTTGTATATGTTCAATATTTTTCAATATTTTACGAAAAATAGTACGATGGTACAACATAACTAACGCTTTTAATGCAGCTAAAATGAAATAGTTAAGAATTATATGTAATATGCCATCTAGTTAGTAAATGATTACCTGAAACTGCGCCAAACATATTAAAACATCCATTAATCACTAAATCAAAGTTATCTGAATTGTGACAAATACTATGTAATGAATTCCACGTATACGAAATAATTAGGATAATTGCAACAACAGAATAAATTTTATAAAAAGTACTTTCATTTTGATAAAAATTTGTACCCAAGCATCTTAGTAAGTATTTTGGAAAAAATACACAATTTGTACTTAATTTTCTTCTATAATTTTTCATTCCGTTGAAGCAAAATTAATGTACTGCACTTTATTCTAATGGAAATCAGCTTTTATAATCTTAAATTAAAGATTCTTTTTACAACGTATAATAACAGAGTACCGTAAGGTGATTGACAGATTATAATTTATAAGTAGACTTTATGCTTTTTACTCAAAGTACAATTGACTTGTGATAGACAAGGTGAACATTATTTCTATAAACACAAATGTATGCAATGCTGAAAACATGTTTATTGGTATTGTTTAGAATCTAAATTACTAGTTTCAATGTATAGTGGCCAAATCAAAATTATCCATCGTTCAATTATAGTTTTCATATAATAATAATAATAATAATAATGTTTATTACTCTACAGGTACAAGAACCCAATTACAGAGTAATCATTAAAGAAAATACATATCAGATACAAAATGAAATGAAAGTAACATTTTATAATAAAATTTTAAACTTAATTAGTTACATACTATTATTTACCTAATATCGAATATAATAGCCATCAATATTTTTTTGAACTGCATTTTATTTAGACCAAACAAATCTACCTCGCTAGGTAATTTATTATATAGGGTTACCATTTAATAATGGATAAAATATTGAAATATTGAAAACTTTAAACCAGATTTTAACTTTTCGTACATTATATTGTTATTAGCACAAATTATACAAATTTATACTCATATGGTAACTCACACAATGTGCTAAAAATATTTTATCTTAATGTATGGTTTGTTATTAAAATTTAAACTTCGTACTAAGAAAACCCTATAAAATTTCTATGTACTCACGTTTTGGCAAAAAAGGTAGATAACAATAACTTGACAAGTTACTGCTGCATCTATTAAAATTTTAGACACTGCAAACACATTGTCTCAGAAAATTTACTGCAGTATTACAGTACGGTATAAAAATACAAATTTCAGCTGTAACTCTGTATGATTTAAACCACCATGACTTTAGCGGAACCGAAAATCAGAAAGCAGAAACATCTTTGATTTCAACTTCCTCATTTATATGATTTTATGTTCAAAATTAAAATTAGTTATAAAAATGATTAATTGGTCATAAAAATTTTACGTCGCGTCAGCAACATTTACTAATAACGGCATTGCAGGCAAAATTAATGTGTGATTACAATTATACAAGGTGTTCCGAATAGGTCTTTCCAACACTCTTCCACATAGAGTACACCTCAATATAAGTTGATTTAACTAAACTTACCTTGTTCCAAAGCCTTATAATAACAGAGCGACAGGGTGTCAAAGTTGAATAAATAAATCACATTTTCTTTAATATTCTTCGACTAATTCGAGCTAATTTTACGAAATTTGATATACAGGGGTTTCTGGTATGACAAATTCAAATTTTTGAACGATTTTGTTATATCTGCTAGAGGGCGTGACGATTAGGGGACCTCAAAATAACTATAAACTTTTGTGCCACGGTGTATGTCATTTTGGGCTTGATATTTCCCTATCTTTGCCAGTTAAGAAAAGTATATTTTCTTAAAGTCGCTAGAAGCAACCCTTTCCGAAAAAAACGCATCTGAAGCTGATAACGCATGTAAATTGTCAAAGTGAGTTGAAAGCTATTACAAGGTATTGTACTTTGTTTTGAAGAATTTGGCAAACGTAAAAGATCTGTCCTTGTTTTTATGGTTTTACTTCCTTGTTTTTAAGGATAAAAAATAAGATGAAAGCAATGTTAACACAAAAATTAAACTGAAAACTTGAATGCAAATACAAAAATATGTCATAAAGACTATTCAAAATGCCCCCGTTTTTACGCATGCATAGATTTACACGACGCAGACAATTAAAATTAACCCTTTACATAATTTCTTCATTATATCGAAGATTATTTGCTGCATCCTGAATACGCTATCACAGTTGGTTTTCAAAAAAAAACGTTTAATTAAATATATGACAGCAGTTTTAAATTTTTGCGAATAAGAGAAATGACCAGGTGGTTGATTGTGGTGAAATAGTATTTGTACGTTATAATATAAATAATATTGGTAAAAAAGAGCCAGTCTTAAGAAACTAAGTTAAATTCAACTTTCTTAATGACATCAAAAAGCAATAACTTGAATCATCCCACTAGAACAGCTCTCATACCTTTTATTATTGTAGTACATTGAATCAAATATTAATGTAAAATATAAATGCAATCGCTGTTACGGGCGAAAATCACAGTAGATCGGAAGTAACAGATAAGGGAGGGGTCGGTAGTTCAGTGAAAAAAGGAGGTAGGCGTGTTACTAATGTATGCGTTTACGATAGCTCGTAATACCTAAAACACAACACGAGTAAGTCATAAATCATAGGGAGCCATAATGTTTATAAACGCCAATATAGGGGTGGTAGTAACTAAATGCGATAAGTTCACAGCTAAGTTCAAAACAAAGAAAAAAATTTGCTCATCTTTTGTCACAAACCACCTAAATCAGTAAAATAGATCCTAGGTCCATTGTTTCCTATAAAACCATAAAATATTTGCATGTAATGGCAATAAAATTACGTGCTAATAGAACAGTTGTCAGCGATCTTATTTATTCTTATATTTACGTCACCTTAATTCTCAAAACTTATTTCTTAAAATGAAATTATATCAATAAAACTGAAAATAGCAAAAATTCTAATGTAGAACCTCTCACCAACTGTTACGTTAAAACTTCTATTTAAAGTATAAAAAAATAAATAGACGTTGTCGCTATAAAGTTGCATAAATCAAAATTCCCACAAATAAACTACCCAGTAACTAGAACGTAAACAAAGTATCTAATCTTTCAAATTTAGTACTCCGTAAATAATAACGGAGTAACAAAGAAATTAAGTCACATATTATACACAATGATATATATATATATATATATATATATATATATATATATATATATATATATATAATATATATATATATATATATATATATATATATATATATATATATATATATATATATATATATATATATATATATATGCATATTATATATAAACACTATTCGTATATTATGATAATGATATAAATAAAAATAGGCAATCAGAATATAGATAAAGATATTAAAAATACATTCAATTTTCTAAAATCTATTAGTTAATTCGGATTGACGTCAAATTCCAAAAATCATACCCTTAATTTTAATAAACACTTTACGGATTAATAATAATGTTGGAAACGTATATTTAACTAATTTTGTAGTATGAAATCTTAGCATACAGTAAACAGAGTATAATAAAAATAGCGGACAAAATACAATGAAATGATCACGGGTGAATACACTTTAATCTCAATCGCATAAAGGGCTTTTATGCAAAACTACACACAAGAAAGCGTATTCATCCGCCAAACAAATACAATTAAAGAAAGACTAAAAAAATGCTATTAAAAATCACCAACAAAACAAAATGAATGAACGTATTTAGTTCACATCAATTGACCACTTGAGTTCTCCCCTTTCCTTTGTTTAGCGGTGTAGGTATTTCTCATAAGAATGACCCTCTAGGTAACGGAACGGTGGAAACCGGTACGCTTGAACAGCAGCATCGCAGCCGTCGACTTTCAACGAACCGTTTATTGTTGAATTATATTAACGCAAATCTAGTGACGGAAATACTTAAGTTAAAACTAGCTTATTGAATAACTGTCTTCAGGTTTAACGTATCTACATACACATTAATTTATTTACAAAATATCCTTTGTCCTTAGTATACACACATTTTATTAAAGCGAAAAATATTTACAGCAATTCTCTTGCATTTGTTGGAGCAGCTGTGCACGCGAATGTACTTAGTGAATATACTGAACACGCAATAAAATAATCCGCAAAACGCGATTTTGTCCCAAGGATAAGGAAATAGCACTAACTTCAAACACTAATTCCTCTTCGATGGATCCGTAAAAGTGTCACTTATGACAATCGATGCACAACAAAATAATGTCTGCGGGGTGACTGAATATTCTTTAAAATACCCAAAAAAGGTGAAGAGGAAAACTCTACGGCAACTTCAATTAACTCCGGCAGAACGTAAGTTCAATCCGCACTCAAACCACCTCGGGTGGTCAGCACCCCAACCTGCTTCTTCTGCATCTTGACTAAGACTAACTTACGAATTTAATAGATTTCGGCATCATAACAATTCACAATTCACCCATCATAAAAAACCATTCCTTCAAATCGTAAGCGCGATAAAAACGAGATGAAGTACGGGAACCGAACTAAAAAAATTATGTCACTAACATTATCTGTATCTTCAAGGTACTTCGAGGAAAATAGTGCAATATAACCTGTTTTCGTATCCTCTAAACTTTGGAAAATCGACTCTAAACCAACGCATTACAAAAACCACAACCTTTGTCCCATTAAAATAATTGATCAAAAATGACTTCCAGACACACCGTCGCCAATGTTTTATATCTGCAAGCTACGTTTTCGTACAGTAATTTTAATTACAAAGGAATAATTTTCAATGACGTGATTTCAACTATAACTAAACTAGAATTAACGATTTCTTAAAAATATAGGATTATCTATTATCGTAATTTAAAAACTTCAATCCATTTACAATATAAACAAACCGAAAAAATCTATACACCGTTCACAGAACTGGGTCTCCAATTTGTAATAAATCCAGACATCATCAAACAAAGCAAAATTTGTAATAAAATTTGTGCTTCCGAAATTTATACTCGAATATATCCAAAGTTTCAATAATCTGAAACGACAACGCTGTTTCCTCATGTAACATGTAGTATTTTAAATACCGTAAAGTTGGAGAAAAAAAGAATCAATGTTACACTTTAACCACAGGTTACATCGTAATCGTTTTTAAGTCATTGCGAACGAGAGAAACAACATTCAGTGTTCTTATTTCTTTTTCCCCATCACAGCCACCAGAAAATCATTGAAATTCAGATATTTAGATCGTAAACAATAACGTCGAATTAGAATTCAATCACTTAGGTTCTCTGGTTATTACGGAATGAAAGAACAAACTCACTATCACTCTCACAGCCACATAAACACGTGTACAAAACACCTACACCCAAACTCACATACGCGCTTATAAATACACGCGTGCACATAGATTCACAAACACACGCACGCACCAGTACGCACAAGCACGCACACGCAATCACGCGCACTGACACGTACGCACACACACGCACAAGCACGCACACGCAATCACACGCACTGACACGTACGCACACACACGCACACGAACGCCCACGCACTCAACCACACGCATGCAGACTCACGCACATCGTACTTGCCAGTGATTTATTAATACATTCAATTCAGTTAATCTAATCTAATAATAATTTGAAAACTGCTATACCTATATTTATATGTATAGTTCGTTTCATTGCCTTACTTTGTAACGTGCTTCTTCAACTAAGCCTATATGCAATTGATTTTATTTAATTCTAATGCTACCTATCTACGATTAAATTAGTAAAAAACGTTATAATAATACAAATTGTATATAATACTATGATAATACTAATTATGCACTACAACCCATACACACACACACACACACACACACACACACACGCACACACACACACACACCAACGCACGTATAGATGCACGCACCCACCCGCCCACCCACACACACACACACACACACACACACACACTCACACACACACACACACACACACACACACACACACACACACACACACACACACACACACTCACACACACACACACAAACGCACTAAACCGACACGCACATATCCACGCTTTGCACGCTCACACACACTCACACTCGTACATGCGCACGCACCTGCAGATCTACACAAACACATAACACACACACACACACGCAGTAAATCGGATACACACACACACACACACACACACACACACACACACACACACACACACACACACACACACACACTATACCCACACGCATACACCTTGCACGCTCACACCCACCCACACGCATACACACACACTCGTACATGCGTACGCACGCACCTTCAGGCATACACAAACACATAACACATACACACACACACACACACACACACCATACAGCCAAACCCATCTTAAAATCAAATACAGTTGCTATTCAAGTTTTTGGGTGACTGCGGGGACGTAAATCATATTAAATCGTCTGCCCTATATTAGACCACTAGGATCTAGAGTTTATTTCAGATGTCAACGAGTGATTATTAAGTTTTTGTGGGTATAGATAATTAGGTAATAAATGCTAACAAGTAATTGATATGTACTTCATTTTAAAAACTTCGATATAGTACGACCCAATGATCTATAGCAAACACACAAACACGTAAGCACGCACACAATCTCACCCACACTCATAACTCATAACCGCAGCTATATGACATAAAATGTATTAAATGCCATGTTTGCTCGTAAAACTTAAATTATAACTACCTTAACTTAGTACGTGTCTCATAACTAATGATTTCAACTGAGCACCATTCAACGTTCACAATATCCACTCTTCAATTTACAATCTTTGATATGGACAACTTAATTTCCATGTTAACAATTCATTCAGCTTATAACTGGGATTGCTCATATTAATTTATCCCCAATATTCCCCAATTTGCGCTCATTGCCAGTAATCCATTTTATTCAGGATTTTACTGTCTAAATTATCTTTTTAATTTCAACAGCTTCTGAAATGAATTATCTGAGCACTTAGCCAGTCATTTATAGGTTAGGTACTTTCGATGACGTTATTTGGGGACGGTCCATCTTAAATATTAACATTTTAAGTTAGCTAGTTTATAGTGATACTAACTAAATTAATCAGGCTATTACTTTGGTAGTGTGATTTCTAAAACTACAAGAAAAAAATTCAAGAGAGAGAACTCTCGGGATTATCAACCTTGAAAATTCTCTTTTACTAGAATAATGCAGCTGCCTGAATTGTCAGTATCCGTCCCTTTTATTCCTCGTATTTAATTTCTTCAAATTACAGACTACTCCAAAAATTAAGAAAATCACATTTTCAAAAAATACAAATCCAACAAAATGGTGATTGATGCCACACATTTTTATTTGGGCCAATTTGAAATAACTCACATGGACGGAGTCAGGGTATTAACACTAAACTAAACTGAAACTAAGTACCATCGTTTTCTACTACTACTTCTTCCAAAACAGTATCAAATTTTTCCGTTCGGTAAGAATAACACAGGAATTTTTTTTCTACTTAAAATTGCCCAATTTTGATTTCAAAAAATGGATACCCAATAGTAATTTTCCAAGGGTACTAATAACAATGGCTCTGGAGTTTCAAAGTTTCGAGTGTAAGTTGCTTGATTTGTAAAACAATCCGACGTCGGGTAAAACGGATTATAATTTATCCCAATTGTTCTATCAAGCAACAAAGCATTTTCAATTTTGAAGATTTTATGTTAGTGACAGACCTTCAAGCAATATAATAACATTGGGTTACTTGTATCATGTTATTTTTGGAAAAGTAAAAGAGAATGTACATTTTTAACAACAACTTCCTTAAATAAGTAAAAAATTATACAAGTACTTGTCAATTTGGAAGAACGTTAGTAAAGGTATGAGTACCTGAGTTGTTCAATGGATTAAATTTAAAAAGCTTAAGATTGGTAACCTTGTTTCAAAAGAACTAAAACCAATACTGGAGTTATAGGAGTACTAGTGCTTGTAAATTTAATTTGACTTCAGCATAACGTATGTTTGGCTTATAACAATTAAACGTTTGGGTAGCTTCAAATAAGGAAAACATTAGCAAGTTCTCTCTCTAAATTTTATTAAACCTTGATTGTTATTTTATTCTACTGACGCACAGAATAGTAGTAAAAAATGGCGAATTAACTGGATATTACACAAATTTGGTGCATTCACCGTTCATTAAAGAAAGTTTGCGTTTTTGATACGTTTCTGCTAAAGGAGACAATTCCTCCATTATGTCATTTTTGTTTGATATAAATCAAGTAATGAATATTGGAAAGTGAATAATTTAATTAACCTCTACCGCTTATCCACGATCCTACTTTTTGGTGTTTCTTAAATGAAGTAAAAAATTTATGTAAGTTTAAATATAGAGAACTAGACATTTAAACATTTAAGTAATACTTCAACTACGGATTTTGTTATACACTACTCCATGTAAAAGTAGAATGGTTTCACGATTGCCTTTTAGTAAACGTTTAATTTAAATAGGAGGGATAGATCTTAAAACAATGGCCTAACAGGAAACCATAATGTTCACTCAAAAACACTCACCTCAACCTGAAATTCTACTTCAAAAATATCTGCGTAAAGATCACCTGCTCTTAAGTATAATTTTAAGATTTAATTAAGAAGAAAACTTGATGGTTACCACAGTTCAGGAATGATGAGATAGTAACAAAAGTGTAACGATACGATTTTATTCCTTTAATTCTGTTAGTTGACGTAAAATCGAATTATTACAACACTTTACACTTTTGTGTTCCTGAACTATGGTTACCATGATTTTTCTTCTTAATCAAATCTAAAAGTTAAATTTAAGATCACGATATGATAATTTTAAATAAGTATAAAATTTTAAGCTTCATTTAAAATCCGCAAAAATTGCGATAACTAAACTCAAAATTCATTATGCCCTTACGCTAAACTTTCGCGTAAAATTACTTGTTCAATTAACAAAAAAAAAAAAATAACTCGTTAACATTTGTTTATTTGTCACAACAAAAATATGTAAATCGTCATCAAATATTTAAAAGTTCCTATACTGTAATAGTCACTTCGAATTCATCAAAACTTACTTTACATTTCTGAATGTTAATATCTTTGATTTCGGTAACTTAAAATTTGTCAAACTAAAATAAACGTGCTTTTAATTTGGTGAAGGTGAAATAAACGCCCAAAAAAAATTACATTACAATTAAAAGACATCTTAAGAAATATATATATATATATATATATATATATATATATATATATATATATATATATATAAGGGCAGGTACAATCAGGAAACATTCCCCTGACAGAGAGGCGAAAACAAAAGTAATTCGCCACAAACAAAAAAACCTAACACAAATAAATAATTCTTCACCTCTTCGGCAGCTGTCGCTAATTTCAACGAGAAGTAATATCAACTACTTCTTGCGTAAGCATCATCAATACATACCTACAAAGAAAACGCCGTTGTCAATCTTTTCGCACTTCCACAATTTCCATTGCTCTGGTCCAATTCTATCGCTATCAGTTGATCACTTTATACGATACATGTCACATAAACAATAATTCTTAAAAATCCTAAGTAGGCACATTCTTTTAACTAATCTTATATAAATTCTTCAACACATAAACTGTCTTTTTTTTAACTTTTATCAAAAAAACAGCATGTGGTACAGTTCTATTGCACTTAAAAATCACGGTAATAATTTCCATAAATTCGATAAAGTTTTTAACAAAAAATCATAAAATTCGCTGCCCCCTCGGCACCGATGTCGGTTATGTACAGATTAAGAAGCCGCCTTTTCTTCATGTCAGCACCAGGATAAATCGGAAATCCGTGGTTTCGCTTATTAAACTAGCTTATCCTTCACGCGATTCCCTTGCGGGGTAGGTAAAACAATCCCTGCCTCTTATTTATTTTTCATTCACAGTCTTTCTCAATGATTTCCTATCTCCGCATTCCTCCCTAGCTTCATATATTATCTCTGACATGCTCTTTTATTTTTAAAACTCCTTATCTTTACTTCCTTTATCGTACATTCTACTACATTCAGCGAAGTTTTACGCGACCTACCAGGCACGGCCTCACCTATAACCTCACCCACATGTATTTTCTTCGTTAATCTTGCGTTGTTCAGTCTCTCAATGTGACCAAACCAACGTAATGTATTACCTTTATATCTATCCATCATCGTCTTTTTCTCGCCACACTCCATTATGCACTCATTCTTTATCTTGTCGCTTTTCATTTTACCACATGCACTTCTCAGGAATCTCATACTCACGGTATCTATTTTTCTTTCGTGCTTTTTTTTGTCATACCCATGTCTCACTTCCATGCAGTGCTGATGGGACAAACACGCATCATACATTGCTCATTTCGCAGTTAGGCTCATACCCTCGTGTCTCATTATCTTCCTCATACTTCCAATCACTTTCCTTCCAGCATTGACCCTTCATCCAATTTCGCCCTCCATTGTACCATCTGCAGTAAACATTCTACCCAGATATATCAGCTCGTCCACTTGCTCCACAAATTCATCTTGTAGAGTAAATACTCTACTCTCCTTTCCACCTTCCCGATTGAACATCACAATCTTAGTTTTGTTCACGTTTACCTTTAGGTTGCAAGATCTAAATCTCAACTCCAACTGCTCTCACGAATTTTAACAAATTTCACCATACCACCTTTCACGCCTAATCACCAATCATGAAAAACAATTTATGCAAAGCATAAGCGAGTTAAAAACGACGTGATTTTCGGAAACTGAGTTGTAAAAATACGCCGCTAGCATTAAATTGCACTGTTGAAAAGATATTGTAACATGATCTATTTTCTTCGCCTTTAAACTTTGAAAAATCGACTTTAAACCAACGTATAATAAAAACCACAATCTTTTTCTCTTGAACTAATTTATCAGAAATTACTTCTTATCATACACTCGCCAACGATTTAAATCTACAAAGCTACACTTTCCTGACGCAATTTTAACTACAAAGAAGTAATTTCTAATGAAGTAATTTCAACTCAAATTAAACTATAAATTAAGTATTGCTCGTATATAAAAGTCCTTTTACTATTTTACCCTCGTCAACGCGTGGAACCTAGTAGTAATTTAGAAACTCCAATATATTTACAAACGGAAAAATCTACATACCGTTTCTATAAAACTGGGCGCTTCATCCCACTCCAATTTGCAATAAATTCAAACATCGCCAAGTAAAGTAATTTAAAACTAAATTAATGCTTCCAAACTTTATACTCAAATACAGGGTTACCCACGTGCCCTACATTCTTTGATAGTACCTTTAATATTAGTTTTAGGAGAAAAGGTCACGAGACATTCAGATTTTCCTTGTTTACAACCTAAAATAAATTATTTTACTATTTTAAATGGAATATCCTATAAATTTTAATATTTCTGAAAACCACATTCGATATTAGGTCAAGCTTATTTGACGTTTGACCTACTTAAGTGCACTTATTTAGGAGAAAATAAATGTTTTAAAAAAATCTTTCCGAAATTAACATTAAGTACAAAAATCATAACTATTTAATCGCTGGCAGCAGAGCAACGAAATTGGAGATTATCACAACCAAAAAAACCTTTCATTATCCATGTGACGATTTTCGATGAAATTTGTTGCAAAAGGGCTGTACTAATTTTTTTCTAACAACCACGGAAGAAATAGCAACAGTCGACTGTCGACTATTTTAAATGGAATACCTTGTATATTCTTTCTTGAATGAACTGATTTTTAAGTTGTCTTTGATTTGTTAAATGTCTTATATCTAATGCTAATAGTTTCAGCAATAATAACCTTAGTTTTAATTACTTTGTTTTTTCGCTCAATCCTCAAAATACAATTAAAGAAAGCAACAAACAGTAACACTATTTGCATCAGATATTTACTTATCATTGTTTGCTGACTCACATAAAGACGAACAGTACAATACACAAAACAGTAAGCATTAATTTAAAATAATTTCAAATAACCC
The DNA here is from genome assembly GCA_036346205.1 of Vesta saturnalis. NCBI lineage: Eukaryota > Metazoa > Arthropoda > Insecta > Coleoptera > Lampyridae > Vesta > Vesta saturnalis. Next base: position 8,328,370 of record JARFJB010000762.1, on the reverse strand, counting down.
ACCATTAATTGGTAAACACGGCATCACACGATTTGGAAAACTTGTGTTAACATCTTTCAAGATTTCTGGCGTGAATGACCTGAAAGCTTCACGTGTGCTATCTTTCATATCGTCTGAAGTTGTAGGTGGTTCTTGGTATACACGTTCTTTTACATATCCGCATAGAAAAAAATCAGGTTTGGTTGTCAGGTGATCGGGGTGGCCAATTTACGAGCCTGTCTCTTCCATTCCATCTTTGTTTCTTATTCCAATTCCGTAGTGGTCAGGAGCGCCGTTATGCTGGAACCACATGCGTTGATACAAATTATACCTCAAAAAATCCGAATAAACTTGAGAGTTTAAATGTCTATCGAAAAAATATGGTCCCACTACATATTGAGCAAGAATACCACCCCATGTGTTTAGCGACCATATATGCTGACGGTCAACTTCTCTTGTCACATGTGGGTTTATATCAGCATAATAATAATAGTTGTGACTGTTCATAAACCCGTCACTCTGGAACGTTGATTCGTCCGTGAATAAAACATTATTAAAGAGGTGTCTTCCATTAGCCAATTTCTCTTTGGCCCAACGACAAAAACTCAAACGACTTAAACGGTCATCCCCAAAAAGTTTCTGGTGCCTTTGAAACCAGTATCGATGAAAATGGACGCTTTTAATAATACGTCAAACTAATGTTCTGTCAACTTCTGAAATTTCACAAATTTGCTTAGAACTCCTTCTTAGGTCTTTAATCAAGGCTATCGTTATTATTTCTTTATTCTGCTCACTCAGGATTGATGTTTCACGGGAAGGTGTTGAATATGCCACACTCCTCCCCAGACCACGAACCTTGCAAGAAGATTTTCAAACGCTGCTATTTCTGGATGTTGTGTATCAGGATACCTCTCCTTGTAGACGCGCGTAGCCAATAACGGGTTCCGTAAACATTCGCGTAGAATGAAAACCATATCAACTAGTTCGATATTTGGAAATCGTGACATTTCCGATTCGAGTTTGAGCCTTTTTGCAAAGTGAAAGCGATAATGTGTCAAATACAATCAATTAAAATATTTAACAAAAATTAAAGACAATTTAAAAAGCAGTTAATTCATGAAAAAATATACGGTGTGTTCCATTTAAAATAGTTGACTTTTGCTATTTCTTCCATGGTCGTTAGAAACAAATCAGTAGGGCCTTTTGCAACAAATTTCGTTCAAAAGCAGCATTTCGATAAATAAAAGGCTCTTTGTTTATGATAATTTCCAATTGCGTAGTTCTGCTGCCAACGATTGAATAATTATGATTTTTCTACTGAATGTTAATTTCGGAAAGAATTTTTTTAAAACATTTATTTTCTCCTAAATGAGCGGACTTAAGTAGGTGAAAGGTCAAACAAAAATGGCCTAAAATCGAATGTGGATTTCAAAAATATTAAAATTTACAGGGTGTTCCATTTAAAACACACGAAACCGGAAGCCGTGCAGGGCTTAGGTTGTAAATGAAGAAAATCAAATGTCCCGTGACATTTTTTTTCTAAAATTAGTATTAAAGGTACTATTAAAGAATGTAAGGCAAGTGGGCAACCCTGTATACCTAAATGTTCAATAACCTAACACGAAAAAACACCTTCTCCTGCAATTTATACATACAGGGGATGCCTAGTATTTGTTATCCCTAGCATAAGTGGTTTTGAAATGTGTAGCTTCTAGTAACCGCACTTGTTTTGTTATTTTATTGACAAACAAACTGTCAAATTTGCTAGTCAAGCTTTAATAGTGTCAAAGTTGTTCAAGTTGAAAGTAGTGGTTGCACGAAGATTTTGGGAAATGGAAAAAAAGTGAGCTTCATGCTGTCATCAAGTACTTACAAAAGAAATGTTTAACACCTAAATAAATTCATACAGGTAAGGTTGGTGTGCTTGGAGATTCTGCTCCTTTCTATCAAGTAGTAAAAAAGTGGTCTCGAGTGTTCAAGAACAACCTGCGAACATGCATGCTGGGTGGCCGCATTATGTGTGTACTCAAGAAAAGAATGATTTTGTGAATGACATGACCAGAGAAGATCGTCGATTGACAATAAGACGTGTAGCGGAGATAACAGACTTTTAAAATGGTACGATTGGAACCATAATAAACGACCATTTAGGGCTTTATAAGGGGTCAGGTACCCCCAATGTTGACGCCCGAACAAAATCGTTTGAGAGCCACTTTTTCAATAGCCAATTTAGCCTAGTTTAACCGTAATCCTAAATGTTTCCTCGATCGCTATGTTACGGTTGATGAAATTTGGGTTCATCACTTCGATCCCGAGTACTTATAACAAAGTATGGAGTGGCGCCATCCAGGATCTCTCCCTCCACGCAAATTTCGTTTACAGGCTTCAGCGGGTAAGATAATGGCTACAGTTCTTGCGATGCCGACGGAATTTTACTGGTAGACTCTTTGGAACGTGGCCACACAATCACTGGTCAATATTATGCAGCATTAGTTAAAAAAAATTGTTATTGCATTAAAGAAGAAAGAAGAGAAAAACTGTCACGCGGAATTCTCTTTGATCGAGATAACGCTCGAGTTCATAAGAGCCTTATTTCTATGAATGCAGCACATGACACTGGGTTTAAAGTTATGGAGCACCTACCCTACTCCCCTGACTGATTTTATATTGTAAAATGGGCGAGTTGTACCCAAAAGCAAGCCATAAATGTTATTTTACGCTCTTTACTTCCAAACTGCGGAAGTATGTGTATGGTTTACAAAATTGTATCATTATCTGCTAATTTATAATTACCCTAAAAAATGTTATTATTTAATTTAATTTCTTTGCACCAAGGAGAGCTGTATGTTATTCTGCACCAGATATTTGTTGTATGGTAATAGGAAAATACAAGCTTTGTGTTTAACTTTAATGAGCTATCTATGATTAAGTACCTGTAGGTTTCTTAGATGCTGTTATTCTATATCTTATTTGTTACTTAACGGTAAACATGTATTAACCTAACCATAAGCTATATAATAGTATATTACATAAAGAGCTACGAAAGTGGTAGATATCGCTCAAGCGGGAATTTTCACAGCCTGAATGTGAGAATCCTACGAGTGCAGGATAGACACTTTCGTGCGAGCTTAATGTGCACTATTTTTCCGACGACCATGAAAAAAACAATCTCCTTAATGTTTTATTGACCACAAATTAAACAATTACAAAAGTTTTTTATTAAGAAAAATCATAATCATGCCATAACAAATAGTGTAGTTCGTAATTATTATGAATTTAAAGACGATTACCTGAATATTTACACTTGTCAAACCATGAAAGGCAAATAATTTGAAATCATGATGGCGCTACCATCAGCTCATATTATTTATGTGAATAGCAGTAAGCGTGGCGACCGATCTCCTTGTCAGGCCGATGACAACCGGTAGTTAGGTCCATTTTGCCGCCCCCCCCCATTTAGAATTTCAGGATAAAACTATGTATGAGAATTGTGCTAGGTTTGTGCTGCACTGTGCCGCTAATTTTAAAATTTGTGCTACCTCCCCTGCTGAGATATCGTGGGAGGGCCTGGAGAAATGCTATCCCCCCCCCATTTTGAATTTCAGGATAAAACTTGGTGTGCGAATTGTGCTAAGTTTGTGCTGCATTGTGCCGCTAATTTTAAAATTTGTGCTACCTCCCCTGCTGAGATATCGTGGGAGGGGCTGGAGAAATGCTAGCCCCCATTTCGAATTTCAGGATAAAACTTGGTGTGCGAATTGAGCTAAGTTTGTGCTGCATTGTGCCGCTAATTTTAAAATTTGTGCTACCTCCCCTGCTGAGATATCGTGGGAGGGGCTGGATAAATGCTAGCCCCCATTTCTAATTTCGGTATGAAACTCGGTACACTAGTTGTGCTAGGTTTGTGCTGCATTGTGTCGCTAATTTTAAAATTTGTGATGCACGCCTTGCTGAAATATCGCTATCGCGGGAGGGACTGGAGAAATGCTAGTCTCTCCTCTATTTTGAATTTCAGGATGCATCGAGGTATGTGATTTGTGTTAGGTGAGTGCTGCATTGTGCCGATAATTTTTTTAAGTCGTACTACCTCCCTTGCTGAGATATAAGGAGGCTGGCAAGCGAAAAGCTACCATGAAAAATTTGTAAAATTCGTTGCTAGTTACTGTAAATAACATAAAAAGTTTCAGGTATGTAATAGGTAATGACAGTTTACTAATTAGATCGTGTTAAATTTCACTAAAGCTACCCATTAATTAGAATAAAAACTCCAAACAACATTTTCATCCAACAATTATGGACAAAACTATTTCACTAAAGATAATTCACTTCACTGGAGTTTTCTGTGTTTTTACATTTTTATTGTAAAAGAAATAAAAAAAATGTAACTTCGTAACAAGGAGTATTACTTTTATTTATAAAATTTTATAAGAAAACATTTAGTTTATTCAGATAAAGTAATTTTGCATAAACCTTGCATTTTATTTTTGCGAACTCACGTGTTTGTTTATATCGCGTTACAGCTTCATACCAGTCGTTGTTGAATCATTTTACATCTATAGAAAAAAACTGTAATCAGTGCTCCTTTCAAATATTATAGGTAAGTACTAACTCGAATAACAAAAAGATACCTATGCTAATTCTAATTTAGTTAGATCCAAAGCAAGAGTAAATTTTGTTTTGTCTACAACAGTATATATACCGTGGAATTTATATTTTGTTAATATTGTTAATAAATATTTCTGAAGACTATCTAATTCTCTTTACAATAATACTAAACATCCATGCAACAGTGTTGGGAACTATGCAATACAGCGTTTCCCCCTAGCGACGCTAAATATCCCTAAATCTGATACAAAATCCCTTCAATTTTTCGCGTTCAATATAAACAATGATTATCTCGATGATATAATATTATAAAATTATGAAAATGTAAAGAGCCATACGTGTAATAAACTAATACGGAATAGACTCATAAATTTTACATTGAAGAGAAAAATAATTACGCTTAAGAATTTTACTATTACTATTTTTAAATAGTTACTGGTCAACTGAATATTATTTTAAAATATAAATTAAAACAAAGGTTTTAACTTGATATAAATTTATTTTATTTAAAGAAAACGAAACTGAAACTAATATGTAAACATAATTACAAATAACAGAATGCGTAAAAATATAGTAACATAAAATTAAATTGTGACTAACTGAATACAAAAATATTAAAACCATTGTATAAATTACATTTCTTTATTCATTTTAAATTTTTTAAACCTCGATGTAACTAAGCGCAGTATTTTTGTTATGACTATAACCAGTGCTTCACTGGTAAATAGAAATATAATACTTCAGACAGCAAAGATGCTACGGTTTTAGTTTCTTATCTCAGTATATAATTTTCAGATGGAAAGTGTTTTTGATAATTTTTTCCCAACTTTTAGAAAAATCTCTCTTTTATAGCCATTTTTGAAGAAATATCCCTTTCACGGTAAAAATCCCTCTAAAAAGGGAATTTCCCTTCCAGTTCCCAACACTGTCATGCAATATTTGATAAAATAAAGTCGTGATAAGATTTTTATAAATTATTTTACTAATTCTTGTACCACATTAATTAATATCTATCCAAAAGTATCAAAACTTACAAAAATTTGTAAACATATTAAATTTTTATTTGTATCTATTAAAAAACAAACCGTTTCAACGGTGCTTTTAAATAGCTAGCCCAATATAACAAGCTTCTTGGAGTACCTATAGCTATACTATAAGTTTTTTATTTTTAAAACCCACCGTATACTTTTAGTGAAGCGCAGCCATGGCCATAGGAATTCGTTTAAATGTTTATGTGCGGCTTTGCAATTATAAATTCAGATCGATTAAGCATAGTACGTCTAATAGTATAATAGTATGTATAATATTACATATAATAGGTGATGTCTAGATTTCCGGTGAACGGGATCGAATTGCGCTCCAATTCAAAACAGGGTATATTTTAATTCATGGTTAAAAATTTTTCAGATCATTTTAGGACGAAAAGTTTATATAAATATGTGGCCGCAGCCCGCAAGGTGTTCGTTTTTGAGATATAGCGTGTAAAATTTATACTTTTTAAAGTTTTTTTCAAGCACTTCGTACATTTCTAAAAAAAGTACCTTGAAGATTTGTCTAAAATGTGTTATAGCTATTTTGTAGACAATGGTCACAGTATTCTACGTGCCAAATTTGAATAATGTATCTTGAGAAATGTACGAGGTGCTAAAGAAAAAAAAACGTGAAAAAATAAAACTTCTAACGCCCTATATTTCCGAAACGAAGGCTTTATGTACATATATTTATAGGAACTTTTCGTCGTAAAATGAGTCGAAACATTACATCGTGCGTTTTTAGCCATCAATTAAAATACACTGTAAAAATTTTCTTTTATTGAAATATTATATTTTATCTAAATAAAATACAATTTTTAATTAACAGTACGTTAATTATGATCACGGTTATAAATATTAACATATGATAATTTTCCATTGAATTTTTGAAATGTAAAGGTGTAAGAATATTATACGTTGAATTCAGAAAAAAAATATTGAATCGAGTAAGCTAATAATGCAAGTACGTTCTCATTGAAATTAGAAGTTGTACCCTATTAAAAGTTGTTATCGCACTCATTTTCATTCAATTATAACATTAAAACTCACAGTTCTTGAGCTAGCGAAGGTGCAAAATTTAATATGATCACACGGTATATTTTGATTTTTAAACATTGATTTAATAAATTCGTTGTTCATTAGAACAAATTTTTATAGTTTTAATATAATAAAATATTTCAATTGACGTTGAAAAGGTAGTAGAAAGTTTAATACAACATAAAAATCTAATTTATGATGCAGTTATACACAAAATTCATAAACCATCTCACGAATGTTGGAAACTAGTTGCGAATCACTTGGGTAACAAAATTTCACCAAAATATTTATATACCGTAGTACTCATGAATCGATGTGATATACATCAGAAACTAAATATATAGGAACAGTCTTCTACATCACAGTCTAAAAGCAGTACACAGAAATATGTGCAACGTTTCAATTCTTCGGATTCAAGCGATAATGCCACAGAAAACTGTTTGAAGTTTAAAACACCTCTTAGTTCCGAAGAGTGGAATCAAATAAAAATTTCAAACGTGTTATACAAACGGTCTGATCGCATTGATTCTGTTCGTTCATATGATATTTTATCCCCATATAATTGGACATCATCAATACATGAACATTTTTTTGAATAAACGAAGAAATCATGCAAAATAACATATAAACGTAATAAAATTCAACCTTATGGAAACATTTATTTACAAATTTTTGGGAAATGCATGGAGTGTTTTCAAGGCTTCATTGAAAACAGTACCAGAAGCTAATTCTAGAATTGTTTTGGAATGCGTGTATACTGGGCAATTTAATAATTGTTATACAACTCGCAAACGACGAATTGTTGGACAGAAACGGGATGAATTAGTAAAAAAATTGTCCGTTGAAAACCAATCAGCCATATACGCCCGGAGAATCGAAGCAAAAAAAAGCATGGAATACGGAGATCCAGAGTCAAGTAGCATACCCACGGCAAATGCATTGCGTATAATGAAGCATAAAGCTAAAAAAGAAAATGATTTTCATGCCGACTGTATTTTTGCTTTATGCTTAATGAAAGCGAGTTCTCCGTATAATGAAATTATAAAAGATATAGGATACGACAGTTTTTTCGTGCATTATTGGACTGTGCAAGAAATTAATACATATCGTCTATATTGTAGGCGAAACCAGATCACAAAAGTTAGCATAGATGCCACTGGAGGATTGGCTCGTAATATTAATTTGCTTTCAGGTCGACAAACGAAACCTTTATTTTTGTGTGAAATAATTATCAATGACTCAGAAACAGGATGTCAATTTTCAGCTGCTCACATGATTTCGGAACGACATAATAATAATGCCATTACCTATTGGCTATCAGAATGGGCAAAAAATGATATCCCGATTCCTAAAATTGCAGTTTGTGATCATTCGTTAGCACTGATGATGGCAATCGTGAAAAGTTTTACGCAATATTCACAATTATCAAAGTATTTAGCAGTTTGTTCCTCGTTAGTAAAAGGTAACAGTAGCCAGGACGAGTTACCTCATTGTATGCTTAGAAATGATATAAACCATACAATGCATATTTTGAGCAGTTGGTCTGAAATAAAAAACGTTTCGCGCAGAATAAAAAATTTTTTTATGCGTGCATGGCCTTAGTTGTAGTATCAACTAATTTTGAAAATATAAAAAACATATTAAAAAATATATTTATTGTTGCTCTAAATGAAGAAGAAGGCTTCAATGAAACCGGTATCGCGAATCCCTGCGAAGAAGCTAAATTGTTTCTAAAAAATTTAATTGCGACGGGTCATGACGACAGGGCAATAATTAACGACGAAAATCTCGATTTCCATTTAGAAGAGAAAAATGAGGACATAAATATTGAGGGCGAAAACGGCATTTATTTAGAAATAGTTCAAATTTATGATCAATGTTTGTTTGAAAGTCGTGAACATAATAATAAAGGTGATCATGATAATATGATGTACAATCCTAGTATAGCTAAAAAATTGTTAGAGTTTTGTAAAAGGATTTGTTGCTGGTCTGCCATAATGGTTCCTATTTTCAACTATGCTGATTTGACCGAGAGTAGTGCTTCATCAGAAAGTTCCTTTAATGATATTAAAAATAGAATTTGTCACCATGAAAGTTTACCTATGCGAGTAGATCGCTTTCTTCAAATTCATATCGACTCATTGATTGGTTCAATGAATATTGTATGTGCAGCATTAGATTCCAATAAAATTACAAAGATCGCCTCAAATAAATTTACTTCCAAAAATTCATCACCAGATGATTTCGAGGACGCTTTGCATGAAGTTTCTCCTAAAAACATCGTAGAAGATGAAGTTGAAAACTGGAAAGGCCTTGCAGTTCAACCGCAGTCAAAGAAAACGAAACGTCGCAAAAATTACTTGTCCGCGGATCCTACTATCTTACATTATAACGAAAATAGTCGTACAAAATCTGGTGTTATTGGAACCCTAAGAAATGGCAATGTTTGCGATCTTAAAAGTATAAATCTAGATAAATGTAATCTTACGTTTATAAACACATGCACTTTCGATAGTGTAATGCAAACTTTATTCTCTGCGTATGCTGATAGCAAGGAGTATGCTACTTTTGTCGAGTCCAATACCAATTACAAAGTATATGAACTTATTTCTCACGCTCTTAGAGATGGGATTAATGTACAAACATACAGAAAAGGAGGTGAAATATTTTTACAAACATTTTCTTGTGGTGAATGCGAGAATCGTGTTGGTGATCATATAACAATTAATGTTCAGTGCACAGCAAATTTCTTGATAAATAATCTAATACACGATTTCACATCGTGGAGGCAACAACGTACTTGTATATCATGTAAAGCGGTTAACAATATAACCAGAAAAACCATTATTACTAATTTACCTACAAGCAACTTTAATTGTCTTCAAATTACATTGGATAATTTATGTGCTGATAAATTAATAAAATGTGGCAAGTGTTCGAATGAAACTCTAGAGAGCTCTCATATATTTGAAAAACATGTGTTCTTAGAAGCTTGCGCTCCTTTTGTCAAAGGTAATTTGCAAGATATTTGCGCATCATTGAGCTCAATACCGGCAATCATTAACCTTAATAAAAATCAATATCATTTAAGAGGAGCGTTAAGTTTCTTAGCGCCAAAATCAAAAAAATTTGGAAGCCGTTGGTCACTACATCGCCTATTGTTATCGCGTCCACAGCAATAGTTGGGAAAAGTATCATGACCTGCAAACAAAATCTAAAACTGTTAGAAGCTCTACCATTGTAGAAAATTGCCAGTTCTTGTTGTATACAGTTTAAAAATTCAACAATAATGTTAAGCTTTCATTTATAATAATTATACACATTTTAAATTTTTATAAATTTTCTATGTTTTGTTATATGTTATTTTTGTATTATTCAAATAAAAATATTTTTATTTTGCTCTAAACATCATTTTAGTAAGTACGATTTATAAGTACCTAATATTAAGTGCTGTTGAAATATTTGAGGATAAATTTAGGATAAAAACCAACGTAATAAAGGAGAAAATTAGTGTAAATTTTATATCAATTTTCTTCTCTACTACGTAGCTGAACTATGTTCTGCAAGTAATGACATCGATGAGTTTGACTTGCCAAAAATCGCTAAACTCTTATGATATTTAGAGAATCGTGTAAAATACCCTTAATAACTTCAAAACTATTCTAGTTAGGTATTGTGACACCTTATGTAGGCAGATAGGAAAATTAAAATTATATATATATATATATATATATATATATATATATATATATACGATGCTATGTCGCTAATTTATTCAGAAGATAGGCGAGAACATTTGCTATCTACTAAATAGATTAGCGACCTAGCATCGTATTTAAAACAAGTGAACATTTTTGAATTTTTCATTAAAGCGAAATACTTGACAATTTTCCACTTCTCGGTATCTAAAATATCATTTCACGCCAATTCACCATCTAGCCCAATCGTATCTAAATCCAAAACCGGAATTTTTAATTTCAATCTTTTGTCTTTAAAAAGATATTCAATTTTAGATGACACCCTGTTAGAGGTTAAAATTTGAGAAAAACAATTTTTTTATGGACAACGGATGGAGTAAGATGCAAATATTGTTAATAAAAGTTGTTGGAAATGAAGAAAGAAATATGAAAAGAATATATTATATAGTGTTCTATTAAAAAAAAGTAAGATTGACTCCATACTAGAATTTAATTTGAAGTGGTCGCCTGGCAAACCCTTATTATACAAATTTACAGCTTTGTAATCGCATTACTTCCCAAGGTATTCTAATGGACGGTCACTGTTAGACACCATGTATATCCATATACATACATATATAGATATCATAACAACAATATCCAAATTTATTGCTCATTTGTTGCTATCGAAATATGCGAGTTTCGAATTCAGCTACGATATCTCACGAGGAAGACAGCACGAATTATATTATAAAATTACGGGCATCGTACAGCACTGACCTAACTCAATCTGCATATCCAGTTTCCTCCCGAAATTTGAAATGGGGGGGGGGGGGGAGAGGCTAGCGTTTCTCTAGCCCCTCAGTAGGGGAAGTAGCACAAATTTTAAAATTAGCGGCACAATGCAGCACAAACCTAGCACAACTACTGTACCGAGTTTCATACCGAAATTAGTAATGGGGGGGGGGGGGGGGCTAGCATTTCTCCAGCCCCTCCCACGATATCTCAGCAGGTGAGGTAGCACAAATTTTAAAATTAGCGGCACAATGCAGCACAAACTTAGCACAATTCGCACACCAAGTTTTATCCTGAAATTCGAAATGGGGGACTAGCATTTCTCCAGGCCCTCCCACGATATCTCAGCAGGGGAGGTAGCATTCATTTTAAAATTAGCGGCACAATGCAGCACAAACCTAGCACAATTCTCATACATAGTTTTATCCTGAAATTCTAAATGGGGAGGGGGGGGGGTGGCGAAATGGACCTCCGGTAGTTGCTATGGTAACTTATGGAAAAGCAATTCTAAAGTAAAAAGCCGACGTGTTTTTTACTTTCGCATTGGATACAATGAGAAAGGAAACGCACTAGTGTGCGAAAGTATTGTCAAATGAATCACTTTCGTACATGGTCGTAGGGAAAATTACTAACAAACTACCAACCAGTAACAATTTTACAAATCAACTGCTATTAATGCAGGATAGCAATTTGATAATTAGTAACCCGTTGTCGTACTAACACCACGGCCTGCGAGATATTAGAAATAAATTTATTTGATACGTTCACATTTTTAATGTAATATGCGAATAAATAGCAAGTGAAATATATTATACATTATACGCAAAGTGGCGGTTTCTACTTGCTCTAGGAGATTACAGGATAGCCTAATGGCTCGCCAATAAACTTCTCCTCTTGCCAGTAAAAACCTCTTTACGATGCTAAGCATGTAAAATATTATTACTATTACCAATGTTGCTTATGTGAACACAAACATCTAAATTCTAATTTGGTGATCTGCTACATTTCAGAATATGTCATAGTCTACTTGATCAACATACATATCCATTCCTATTTTACTTTTGTTCGTTTGCACTTCGGAGTACCATAAAAAAGGAGTACGAATTGCGAATTATCTAAAATATTAGAATATAGAAACATGTTGAGTATTAAAATATAGTTATTTTATGAATCTAATGCCACTTACTGCTACAAATACTGTAATTGACAAAGCAGTAAATCCTCCAACAGTTATGTGAATAGGCTTTCGACATCTTGTCATAATCATGAGTAGAGATTTTTGAAATCTAATATCGGTTCCAACAAAATTAATTTCGTAACATGTATTTGCAACAGAATCAATCTGAAGCGTTACTTGTGTTCCAAAGTAAGATACCAAAAATAAAGATGAGGTAATAACAATAATTTCAAAATATGACTGCGCTGCTTTAGGATCAAAGAGTGGTAGCTGAAAATAAATCAATTATTTATCAGTATATAGTGAAATAAGCACTTACGACTGAGGCGTAATATCCTGAAAAACATATAATTAGTAAATTTGAAATTACGTCTACTAACACTGGAAAAGAGCACGCATGCTCGATGTCGTTCATTAATTCAATTAAGGATAAATGACGTTTTATGACTTCCTTTATTGGGCTTTCTAACATTTTCCAATTTGTAGAATTACTGTTATACTAAAATAGATTAAGTAATAATGTCATATTACAATTTTCTACTTACAACATAATCACTTCCTAAAATATCTTTGAATGTATCTGTAATGTACCTGTTAAATATTTCGAATTGAATGGACATATCAATTAAAACTGCTGCTATGAGAACGTTCGAAAAGCATACTATTGAGGATACAAAAAATATAGTGATAACTTGATAAACGTATACGATTTCGTAGTTTGGACTATAGGTTATGTTTACAATGGTAACATCAAGAATTGGTGATCTCCAATTAGTATTTGAGTAAGTCAATCTTCCATACAATGCTACTAAATATAGCAAAGCTAGTAATACGTAATAAAAGATTGCACCGGTTATAACCTACAAGCATGCAATAATAAATTGTTAAAAGTAATAATAATAATAAGTGTAATAAAAACATACTATCGTAATTACTGAAAATGTAAACTTTCAATTAACACTTCAAAAATATCTTTTGGGATTAAGTCTTTAAATATAATTAACTTGATAAACTATACGTTTCGTAGTTTCTATAGGTTAATGTTTACAATTAAACAAAATGGTGATTAATAGTATGTTGTAATTTTCAAATTTACAAAATGCTCATAACATTAGAAACATAATACTAATAAAGATATGATGTTATAACTTTAGATATTAATAATTTTAAAAGTAATATAATAATAATTAAAAAAAATATTTATCGTAATTACTGTTTAACTAATACCAAGAAGTCATTATTATTAGTACATTAGATAACGAGAGTTGTAAGAAGCTTATTACATGCGGATAGAAGAACTGTAATTCTAAGAGCATTTAATAAGCTTACAACTCTAGTTGTCTACTATACTTTCTCTACGAACACCTTCATTCATAAAAATAAAAACCATAAATAACAATTTAACATTTATTAATTTAACAATGCTCGGGAGCAATCTATGGTAAACATTTATTTGTAGTAATTAATTGTAAAATTTTGGCAATTATTTATTACTATACCCTTAACCATGTTTGGCGGTTTTTCAGAAGTATGGTAAAATAACGTAGCCTGCACGATGTATTCTTTTTGGATACTAGCACTTTCAGTGTACGTAAAGGTCTGTGGAATATTTTTAATTGAATTTATAATCCTATTGGCTGTTGACGACTTAATATTTATTGGATCGACATATCCTTCGGCTGTAATCAAAGATTTCCAGCCCCCATGTCATTTAAGAGTCATTAAATCACCACCGGCATCAACCAAAAGAGTGGCAGACTCTAAATATTCGGCCATTTGTTTTAGTATACCGCCTATTTTGTTCAATCCTACCACTTGTTTCGTACATTTAGCTCTCTGACAGTTAAGGAAAACTTGATTTGAGGATCGCTAATTTGTTGGCGAATCTCTATATGTTGTTTGCAGATTTTATAGAAACTACCAGAAATTACGAAAGATCTACGTACTGCAACGTACAATTGCAAGAACCTTAAAGTAAGTACATTTATGTTATACAATTCTTAATTTTTTTAAATCTTATACATTTACTAATAAATACTGTACATGAGGAGGAAACAGTTTTAGCTGATCAGGATGTAAAATTTTCGATGTTTTATTTTTAAAACCCTCTTTTTGCCTTTTTAAGTAAGCTCGCAGTTTTGGGTAATTTTCAATGTTAACATTATTCTTCAAAGTTATAACACTTGATAACATTGAATATATTGTCCATAACGAAAATGGTTTGAATTTCTTAGCGATTTCTCCAAAATAAACCAAGAGTACGTTTTCAGAAAATGAATTTACATCGTTTGCTGTACGCCAGTCGATAAATTGCTGGTATACCTTTTCATATCTTACTCTTGATTTTTCGATTGTCAGTAGTGTCCGCAGCTAACTGAATAATATTGGGTGGTGTTTTACTTAATTCATTTTCTTTATCTGATGAACTGATTTTAGTTATTTGTATTTAAAATAAATGTATATTTAACTGTCAGCGAATTTTATTAATTTTACCTACGACCGCTGTAGAAAATAGACGAAAACACACGACACACAGCCTCAGTAAATTCGTTATTACGCACGGTAAACAAATCGCACAGTTTTCGTAAACAAAACGCACAGTTTGACTATATTAACAAATGAAAATATTACAATGTCATATGAATCGACAAATCGAGATACTTCCAATATACGTGATAATTGTATAGTAACCATAAATAATTATTATAATGTTTCTAATTTTAATTAAACGTAGTAGTAAATAGAACGAATTATATCATGTATGATCATCAAAGTTGTGAGACATAATTTTGTAAAATTGTTTGAAATAAAATTGATCAAAAATCTAAAGATGCAATAATATACAGAGTATCCCATTTAAAGAAATGAAGATTACTAGTTTTTAGATCTCTATGTATACATGAAACGAACAACAAAAAACAACGACTAAAATAAAAAATCGACGTGTTTAAGCATCATCTGCAATATCTGATAAAAATGAATACTTGATAAAAATGAAAATATTAAAAGTAGTCCAGACTTTTTTGGCACAGTGGCTATGGTCGTAGGTAAAGTATAGTACGTAATACGTGTTGTAGAGCAATTACGCACTCATGGAATTATGCACTCGCCGCTACGCGGCTGCGTGCATAATTTTTCCATTCATGCGTAATATGCCTTTTACAACACTTATTACGTAATATACTATTAATCTATCAAAATAACGTCGACTAATTCGTTTTCATGGTTACTCGACGCAATTGACTAACAAAACTAATGTGACAAGTACATGCTTTTATAGAATTGAAGCGTATTTTTTTGTGCTAGGCATTACGTGTCAGTATCTGTTATGATATATTTACTTAGCAATGAAATAGTAGGTAATATGCAATTTACTACTACGAGAGTAGAAAAAAATTGTTATACTATAATTTGAGAAACTTATCTCAATTAAAAAATATCTAAGGTGGAACACCATACGATCTTCCAAACTACAAAATGGCAATTAAAAGCAATGAAATAATATTAATAACATTTTTTAAGGATAATTATGCAACCTCCTTTATATGAAGTTCATTACGAAAATAGGCAACATTGTAAACGCAAAAACTATGTCAGAATGACGTTTAAAACTTCATGTCATATACAGATTCACAGACATAAATACATGTTAACGTAAAAGAAATTCCAAAACCGCCCGCTTCTATAAAAATATAGATAATACAGCTTCAGCATTTTCAATCACGTTTATTTAATTTTTACATTTATTGCGTTTTGCATTAAAAACTTTATAACGAAAATTTTTGTAAAATTAAATTTTCTTTAAATAATCCTTCTGCACCTTTTCTTATAAAATAAATCGTTATTCAGTTAATGAGAAAATTTAAATTTAAATTATTTCTACCTTTTTAATTTTTTTAATTCTTTGTCGCTAAATTAAGCGTTACATCAAAAAATTGCATAGAACATAAATAATGGATACGTTTAAGGTTTATATCCAGATTTTTATATCTTTGAAATAGGCAGTTGTTTTAGAAATATTAAACCACCGCTAGATTTCTCGCAAAAACTAACTACGCCAAATGAAAACAAGCTTTAACACAGAATTTTAAGTACGTTGCTATTTTCATTCTAGCGTTATCGTGGATACTAACATACATGCACACACACGCACGTTTCGCAAGCAAGCACGCACGCACGCACACTTCACCCCAGACGCGCGCGCGCGCACACACACACACACACACACACACACACACACACACACACACACACAACACACAACACACACACACACAACACACACACACACACACACACACACACACACACACACACACACACATACACAAACACAAACACAAACACAAACACAAACGCAAACGCAAACGCAAACGCAAACGCAAACGCAAACGCAAACGCAAACGCAAACGCAAACCCGAACACGAACACGAACACGAACACAAACACAAACACAAACACAAACATTTTAAATTGAATAATTAATTACCGTATTAATCAGTTAGTTTTGGTTACTTAAGCGAATGATTTTGACGTTGAAGTTGATCAACATATTTAATGAGTTTAAATGTATTATCGCAATTTTTCGGCTTTTATATATAAGGCTTAGGATTTTATTGAGGGTCTGGTGATCTTTCCCTGAAGATATTTGGAGTAAAATTTTCAGGTAGGAGAGTATTTTGTTTTGAGTGAACATTATGGTTTCCTGTTAGGCCATCATAATATCTAGTTCATGACGTTTTATCGCTATAAATGTATCTAACAGGTGCTGGTTTTTTGACATTTTCTCCTGATTTTGACGTTTTTGGAGTTGTGACGAGTGCCCATTTGTAGCATTAAGCAAGAACCCCATCCACACCACTGAGCTATGCCGTGTGCTAGCGTAGCCTTTAGGGTCTGATGCTTTAATGAGCATTTGGCCTGTAAGAGAATTTATCTGCAAACCTAATACTGAATTACTCACAGAACTCAAATATGATAAAAAACAATTGGCCGTATAGTGGTGGGTTACCCTATCCTAAGTGTAGGAGATAAGAATGGATGAGATTAAGTGTTGCATCGTAGGTAAAATATCTTGCACATACATCATACAAACTATCAGTTATTTAATAAATATTAAACTATTGCCCGCTCACTAGTTGTTGGCACTCTTTTGCAGTTGTTGGTACCCATCAGAACCCCAATTGTTGCCACACTTTTTAGATCATTGGCACCTATGTTTGTTTATTAGCACTAAATAGGTAGGTGTGGATATTCAGGTAAATATCTGGGCAGGCCAGCGTGCAATAAATAAAAATACCCTGGTACCTATGTAGGTACTTTTTAGGTAAATTATAAATATCTCTATTAAATTTTGGGTCAAATATGAAAAAATATACATTCTAACTATAAAAAAGGGGGAACTATCAGTTATAATTTTTTTTAAACATGGCAGGCACTTAAATATATCCGAATTGGACTTGTGTAAATTATTGCAATACGTTTAATATGAAACTCCCTATTACAGTTATTGCACTGCATTCCCAACGCTTCCTTCCTGCAGGTAAATGTGCAAGAGAAACAAAACCCAGTTATTTTTATAATATTTCTTTCCATACATAGGCCATGTGTAGTTGGTATTTGGTTTTCATCAGCAAACAATTTTTTGGTAACGTTTTCTGTTTGATCTAGTTCACAGGGTGCTGTGGGAGCGGTTTGATCGTACAGAGATTTCGACCGCTACCGTAGTTACGGAAGTTAGGTTTCTAATGGGTCGTTTGAAGATTGGTTGTAGGAAGTTTGTTGAAGATGTGTTGCTTTTAAAAAATCTTTAAGGTGTAGGGGGAAGTGGACAAAATGAAGTTTTGACCAGTAGTGGTATGCGATCTGATATAATCGTGGTTAGTACACCTTGGGTTAGCCGAGATTTGCAAGAGGAGGATCTGTTACTTTCGCCACACTTGGAGCAACGGATTGCACGGGTAGAACACTTCTCAGACGTGTGCCCCACTTGCGTGCAGGTGGAACAATACTTGAGGAGAAGTTGAGGGATAAGGGAGGGCTCGCAACTGTTGTGTCTCCCGAACATGACAACACCATGTGCGAGTAGGCACTCGAGGATGGTTTGGGAAGAGGTTATGATGCGGACAAGGGATGTGGGAGTGTTCTTCGCCTTAGAGGTGATGCGAACGGCCTTCCTCACGTGTGAAAGATCGATCGCATCCCGGATCTCTTCGACTAGGATGTACTTATCCACGTAACGAATCACGCAGGAAAAGGAGTAGAGTCTAGGAGTGGAGTTGGAGAGACGGGTACCGGAGAATCGGGTTAGGGTGACGGTTGGATCGCGGAAGTGGTGTCGCAGCTTAACCTGTGCACCATCCGGGAAGGGAGAGGAGGTCTCTAAGAGACAGGTGTGGTTGTGGTTGAATGTTAAGTTCATTATTCATTAAGTTTATTTTCTGGGGATTTGTTAAAAATATTAGAACACCTGAACATCGATTACATTGATATCTACAATTCAACATGTTTCTGATTAAGCAAGTGGTTACTTTTTGAGATACCTTTTACAGCGATAAGATGTTTTCACTTGGATGTCTTTTAGGCTATTCTCTGGATATTTTCTTGTAATTTTCTTCTGTTTTAATTTTTCTACCTGAGCTTTCACAATCAATAATCGCTTAGACTCACGTTTTTGTTATCACAAATTATAACGGGTATTTCCATAATTTAATGTGCCGTGCAAACGTTGGCACTAAAATTAAATTTTAAGACATCACTGTTATTTTCACAGTCGACAATGTTTGAATTTATCTTACTGTTACTATCCACGAAAACAATATCGGTTTCGCTGTTTCTTGAGTATTCTTCATTTTGGGAGAAAATATCACCGTTACTTTCAGTAACTGAAATGTCGGCAAGCTCTTTGGCTGCATTTGTGCGCTCATTAAACTTTGTATTTATGCCACCGAATTTTTTTATAATACCTATTAGAAATTGAGTGTCCTCGGAAACGTGACAATCGCTATTGGATTTCTTCACTTGTGCAATTTTTTCTTGTCCAATAATTTCAACAAACCTATCGTAACTTAATACATTTTTTACCGGCGTAGTAGTCTGGACACTAGTAACAGTTTGTGTAGCGGGCATTTCGAGAAGTCTTATTCCTAAAATTGCATTTTTCAATATTATGGCAAAGTGGACTTTTGTTAATTCACAAAACGGATTATCTCTTCTCGAATTAAGCACAGCCGCTCTCCACATCGATTTAAGTGGTTTGAGCAGACCACATCTGCGGGTTGCAAAATTCTAGTTGCGTTAGGATACAGTGCTATAACTATAATTTGTAGCTGGGTAGACAACGGACTTAATGCGAAAGTTAAATGTGTCTTGTGAGCATCTACGAATAAAAGGACCAGAAATGTAACGTTTGACTTTTTTAACATGTGGATAGAATATATTTGAAATATACTCAAAAAAAATTTCGGCCATCATACAAGCATTACGTGATACCGCAATACCACAAGTAGCTGGAACGGATGCATCAATATGAGTACACGTTTCTCGAGCCCTTTACTACAAGCACCTTATCGCCTTTGGGACAGTTGGAAGGCTGTCTCGTCTTCATTAAACACTCTTGTAGGGTCTTCCAAAATTGTGAAATATTCTCCTTTAAGTAAATTTCGATCTGGGTAAACAACTTGCGGATAATTTTTGGCCATATTTCTGCCGATTGGTTACTGCTTCAGGTATACGTTCACACAAAATTGTATGGCGCTTTAACAAACCTTGATACCAGTGTCTCCTTGGAGCATTTCACTTAAAACGATTTGACCTTTTGCTCTTTTCGAAAAATTGCTTCACTAATGCTTGAATATCTGATGTTCTGCGGGGAAAGCCTTTTCGTTTACCTTACATTAACCATTCAACAAGTACTTACGTCTTCTTCTTTTTTAGTTAAATACGTACCTGGACCGCGACAAATTTTTTGAAATGTGTTTGATAATCAAAATTGTAAAGTCGATATGGGCTTACCAATTTTTTTCGCTACATTCCTGTTGTTCTCAAATTTAACTTTTGATAAGGGTTTGGCTAGAATATCTGATAATCCATTACTGGACTACATGAGAAACCTCCAATAAACCATTTCCAATACACTGTCATATAAAACTGTACTTCACGTCAATGTGCTTAGTTCTCACGTGGTTATCAAAATTGTCAGTTACACAGATGGCACTTGTTTTGTCAGTACATAATTGTTCTCTCATCAAACCACTTCTAGTCACGCCCCTGAAGCTGAAACGTATTCGGCTTCCGTTGTAGACAGAGAAATGCAATTTTAACGTCACCTGCAAAATCTGCGTCTTAATTGCCTTCAATTCAATCTTATCTCCATTATACTTTAATCCAAAATGTATAGTCACCTTTAAAAAAGTAAAATTTTTTTTAACTGCAATCCAATGGATTGGATTAAATAGGAAACAACTAACTTGGCTTAAAGCAAATTTACTGTCTGGGCGTGTTACATTCCTCCAGGAACAGTGTTTGACTGTAAAATCACCTTAGGGTCTGCAGGTACTCACGAAGGATTGCAATCATACATTGCAAACTTTTTTCAAATCTTTGTACTGTGTCCTGTTTAGGTTAAATCATGTTACTGTTAACAGAATCATGCTTTATCTCAATTACAGCATAAAATTCAGGACTAAAAATGGTAATATCCAATTTCTTCTGAAGACCATGTAAAATTTGGGTTATTGTAGGTTTAAACTCACCCATTATAAATCCATTATCAACACATAATGTTAAAACACATTTTCATTATTTAGTTGGCGCTTAAACACACATTTACCAATCTCTAATTGTTTGAAGCTATATTTTGTAATAAATTCTTCAAAATTTTGGTTCCAACAACGTGGAGATTGCTTTAGGCCATATAAACATTCCTTTAATTTGCCCACCAACTTCGAATCTTTATTCCTGCAGATCACCATTTAGGAATGCAATCTTAACGTCAAACTGCCAGATATTCAAGTTTTTGGCAGCCGCTATTGACAACATCAACCTTACACTGTCATACCTGACCAGTGGTGAGTAGGTTTCGTTGTAATCAAACCTGTGGCTTGAGAATCCCTTTTGCACAAAGCTTTGCCTTGTATTTGTTCACATTTCCATCCGGCTTGTAGTTAATGTTATAAAACCACTTGCGATTAATTTTCTTCCTTATTCTCACCTGTAATCGCTTCCATATAAGTTTGGGGTTCGTTAAAACAGCGCCACATGCTATTTCGTTACAATCATAACCATAACGAACTGAAAATTTCTAAGTTGACGACTATATCCTTCTTCGCCACTTATTTCTGTAATTCTGTAATTCTTTACTTGAACCACTAATTTCGTCTTGTGCGTGTTCGATTTCCAAGAACAAATTTGATGCGTCATTAACATCTTGTATACATATTGAACTGGTTGCTTCATTAAATGTAACATTTCTTGCAACAATAACTTCCTTACTATTCACTTGGTACAACCTGTAGTTAGGACTATTTCCATCATAACCAACTAAAATCGTCTTATTGGCTTTCTTCTCAAATTTTCTTTGAAATTGTTTTGATATAATTATATACGCTTCCGCTCCACATTTTCGTAAATAATTCAATTTTAAATCCTTTCTTGTAAGCTTTTCATATGGAGTTTTGCTTTCATCCGGATTGGATAATCATCTTTTTAATAAATAAAATACATTTGCTTCTGCCCACAAATAAATTGGCAGACCACTACATTCTAACATTGTTCTTGCACTTTCTACTATGAATGCTCTATGCTCTACCACTCTGTTCAATCGTACACGGTGCATACGTTTCATAAATAATTCTCCTTTCTGTTTAAAAAAATCTTTAAAAGTTTGGTTTACACGATTATCCGTATTAAAAACTGTTTGAAGTTCCGCCAAACCTATAATTCCAGGAATTTTGCAAGGATATTATGCGATACCATGAACTATCACCCTTAAAAATAAGAAGAGATGTCGCAATCTTCAGACAGATAGCTGAATGTATCTATTCTCCCCGTACTTTTTGCTCTGTAGGAGTTTTGTTTAAACGATTTCTTTTGTTTTTTTCTAACGTGGCAGCTCTCACGCAAATATCTTTCTGTACTTACAATCTTTAAACCTGGAATTAAACGTTTATTAGCCACGTCCTTCCACTTCTCAAAACTAATGTGTCCCAAGGCAACATATCACAACATAATCCAATTTGTCTCAGCCACATTTCCATGGCAAGCATTATGCTGCTCGAAAAGCATCTTATAACAGAGATTAGATACCTTCACACCTGAGACTATTAGGGCATTAGAATTTTTGACATATATGCAATTATTTTTAAATGATACATTTAATCCTTACTGTTCCCAAGGAAAACAAATTCTTTCTTAACTTTGGTACATACAGTGCATTTTCTAATTATTTCGGTTCCTTTTGACCATTTATTATCGCCAATACGCCAGCAGCATAAATTAAAGGGTTATCTCCTACTTGTACAGTTAAACCTGTTTCAATTTCTTCAAATGTGATGAACCATTTTCTACTTCCAGTCATATAGTTAGATACTGCGCTATCGGCAAGTCAAATTTTATGTCCATCAGCAATTATATTCCTTACTTCAGCATTTAAAGCTTGATTTAGACAATTCCACTCAACATTCATTTCAGAATCTACATTTCTTCCATGTTTTTAAAAAATTCTCTACATGATTTATTGAAATGGCCCCTTCTTATGGCAGTAACATGTAAAAATAAATCTTTACTTTTATCGGAGCATTTGATTTCAAAGTCTTGCCGTCAAGTTATCAAAGGCTTGTTTTGATTCGTCATGCCAATCCCAAGCAGTTACATTTGGACCATATTTATGTGGCAAACTTCCTAACAACTTCGCTATATTATCAATGTCTTCAACTTTTCTCCAACATCCATTATGGCTTGTAACAAAAATTTCACCGTACGTTTATGTTGAGCTATACTATCTGTTTCAGACATATTGTGATTAAAGAACTGCAGAGTAAATGACACCTTATTAATGGACAACTTCTGTTCGTGAATAATTTTTTATGTGGTCCACATAGTTCTGGTATTATCACATATTATCGTATCAAGTTGGCCACACTCCATTTCCGTTGAAATTAACAACATAGCTTTCCCATACCTTAGACCCTTTCTCATCTTGTGATTGAAATTGGTTATTTTCTTCCCAACTTTAGCTAACCCTTCTGCTTTGAAAATTATTTCCATTTAATATTTCCAGAACTGAAAATTAGTTCCCTTAAGCTTCTGTGTGTTATACCCTTTAAATCTGTCCATCCTTCATTCCCGCAACTTATTTCACCTTAAAAAGACGTTACTCTATTCAGAATAAAATATAAATCTATTGTAACTAATGTGACAGTATCAAATATTCCAATATGTCAATTTTTCTCTTCTCATAACCTGTTATAATTAATTAAAGCAGAAGGAAATATATATGCGTTTTAAACTAGAACAAGTTGACAGCCTGCTTCATTTCTATACAGATACTAATAATAAATAAACTGTTGTGTAGTTACGTCAAAAATACAATAAACAACAGATAAACAAAGTCGCTCGATATTCCAACTGTCCCTAATTGCGAAATCCGGCCTGAGGATGTCATTGAAACTTTCTCAATTATATCTGAACACATTTCTGTTAAACCCCGTTACCATTAATAAAACAACTAAATTTATATTCCTACTTCGCGGATGAACACCAGAAAGGTGGTGATTGTTTATCATCAGTTTAAACGGCCACTATGTAAATTATAGGAAACACATTAAACCAACAAAAAAGGAGAAATTCACGTTTTTTGTTTTTACTAGAAATGAAATGATAATATATTTAAACAAAATAATACAACATCTCATATAGGTTCCACTAAAGCTTTTGTCACCGACGCGACAAGGTATCACCGAATCAACCACCGTTTTCAAATACTTCCGCCCCTTTGTTTATCTTACATAAGGAATTAAGTTTTCAAAACATTCACTCGTCGGTCGAATACCCCATACAGCTCCAAACTGTGGAAATAGGCTTATCAACTCAACTAATATGAAACCACAGTTACACTTATAAAACAGAACTAGTAAATCATTACGACCCCGAAGTCAAACAACTTTTCAGAAATCGTGAAACATCAATGAACAAGCTAGCACTAGAGGAGGAAACTGTAGAAATAGGCCAACCAACTCAACCAATATGAAACAACAGTTACAAAACCGTCATAATGCAGAAAACACTATATGTTTCACCGTTACAGGAACGGACTTCACCTTCATTTCGCCGTTTCTCCAACAGTTTAACTAATTAAGGTCCGTCTAAATTTGTCTTTTTTTAACCACCTTCGTTACGATTTATTCGAATGATACACACAGAAATACACACTCGCACGCACACATACACACTCACACTCACTCATATGCACGTTTACATACACACTCCCACAAAATACTCGCAAACGTACACGTGCGCGCGCAGATGTACGAGCATACGCAGACACATGCATATACGTTCACGCACACACACTCACACACACATACACTCACACACTCACACACTCACACACTCACACACTTACACACTCACACACTCACACACTCACACACTCACACACCACACTCACACACTCACACACCACACCTCACACACACTCACACACTACACACTCACACACTACACACACACACTCACACACTACACACACACACTCACACATCATCACACTCACACACTCACACTCTCACACACTCACACACTCACACTCACACCACTCACACACTCACACAATCACACACTCACACACTCACACATCACACACTCACACTCACACACTCACACTACACTCACACACACACTCACACACTCCACCTCACACACTCACACCCACTCACTCACACACTCACACACTCACACATACACACTCACTACACTCACACACTCACACCACACTACCCACACCATCACACTCACACACTCACACACTCACACACTCACCACCACACACTCACACACTCACACACTCACACTCACACACTCACACTACACACACCACTCACACACTCACACACTCACACACTCACACATTCACACGCTCAGACACTCACACACTTACACACCCACATACTCACACGCTCACACACTCACTCACTCACACACTCACACACTCACACTCACACACTCACACACACTCCCACACACTCACACACTCACACACTCACACTCCACACTCACACTCACACTCACACACTCACACACTCACACCACACTCCACACTCACACACTCACACACTCACCACACTCACACACTCACACACTCACACCACTCACACACTCCACACTCACACCTCACACACTCACACCTCACACACCCACACTCACACTCACACACTCACACACTCCACACACTCACACACTCACACACTCACACTCACACCTCACACCTCCACACTCACACTCACACTCACACACTCACCTCACACACTCACACACTCACACACTCACACTCACACTCACACACCTCCACACCCACACACCTCACACACCACACTCACACACTCACACACTCACCACACTCACACACTCCACCTCACACTCCACTCACACCTCCACACTACACTCCACCTCACACACCTCACACTCCACCACACACTCACACACTCCACACTCACACACTCCACACACTCCACACTCCCACACACTCCCACACACTCACACTCACACACTCACACACCACACTCACACACTCACACACATCACACACCACACTCACACACTCCACACTCACACACTCACACACTCACACACTCACACACTCACACACTCCACCTCACACCTCACACACTCACACACCTCACACCTCACACTCACACACTCACACACCTCACACACTCACACCCACACTCACACACTCACACACTCCACCTCACACTCACACCACACTCCACTCACCTCACACTCACACACTCACACTCACCTCACACACTCACACCTCCCACACACTCACACACTCCACACTCACACCTCACACACTCACACTCACCTCCACACTCCCACCACACTCACACCTCACACACTCACACCTCCACCTCACACCACCTCCACACACCTCCACACCACACTCACACACTCACACACTCACACACTCCACCACACTCCACACTCCACCACACTCCACACCTCACACCACACTCACACACTCCACTCACACACTCACCACACTCACCACACACCACACTCACACACATCACACACTCACACAACTCACACACATCACACACACGCACGCACCCACCCGCCCGTCAGCACGCCGCCCGCACGCACGTACACACGTACGCACGCACGCTCGCTCGCGCCTGCCCACCCTCACTCAAGCATACACGTACGCAGGCACGCACGCACGTACGCACGCATGCACGCACCCACACACGCAAACACACCCACACCCACACGCACACGCACACGCACACGCACACACACGCACACGCACGCGCACACGCACACACACACACACACACACGCACACGCACACGCACACGCACACATACACACACTCACACACACGCGCACACACACACACACACACTCACACACTTGTCTATTTCTAGAATAGTTGCTTTTGTAAAAAATAGTTTCCCACATTCCAAAAATTACAATTTGCATTGTATTAAAAAGTTATAAAAGTAAACGCAAAAAACAATACTTACCACTTTATTCACTAAGAAAACATAATTTTTACTTTTTGCGTAAACATTTCGTTCTTCTTGGATATCTTCAATTTCTTTTAACGTTTTTCTTAATAAATCCTTCCGGTAACGTAGCGCAAATGACTTGAGGGTTGCTAGAAAGTAGTATAAAAGCAATACAAATGAATAATCGAAACACAATTTATATAATAGAATTAGCAAATGAAACTTTTACCAACCTGAAACGCTACCAAAAAGGTTAAAGCATGCATTTATAATCAATTCAAAATTCCCGTAACTGTAATACATACTGTGCATGGATGTAAATGGATAAGAGGTTACTAACATTAATGAAATCAGTGAAAATATTTTATAAACGAAACCTTCATTTTCATAAAAATTAATACCCAAAATTTTTAATAAATATTTAGGGAATATAATGCAAGTGTTTCTCATTGCTTCTTTTATTTGCTTCATTTTCTTATTTTATTACTGAATGGCCAATTCCCTAGAAGAGTAATTAGAGAGTAAACGTTTTAGTGGATGTATATATACGTCGAGAAAACATCCCATCTTAATAATTGATTGGGTTGAAGTTTTCGGAGGGAAGTTCTCATAAACAATAATTACTACATTAAATTATTAATGCACAAATGTACCATGCTATGTACTTAAACGAATAAAGCGCTGGCTTTATCAAAATAACCACTTTACAAAAAAAAAAACCATAAGAAGTTAATGATAGAGATACTTTTATTATTTAACTTTGTTGATTTCAAACTTTAATGCGTACCTGAACACTAAAGCAGATGACTATTTTAATTTCTTTACTTTTGTAGCAACGACATGTGGCATGTGATCTTATCTTTTGATTGTATTATTCTTTATTGCTAGCTTCGTCGTGTTACGGTTTGCCTCTTTGAAGGCGGTTTAAGATAGTAGGCTTTCAAGTACACGCAGCTATTTGTTATTGACGTTACTAACGACCAAATCTCTTACCGAAACGTAAACACCTTTTATAATTTGGCATGAAATGCGTGATTTATAAATCTAAACGGTAAGTATTTGTAGCAAAGTGGTTTGTTGATACTACAGTAATAATTATCCATCACCGGGCACGTTTGTTACAATAACATTAGAAAATTAACCTTGATTTACGGGATTTCTTTGCAATCTTTCCATGGGGTGAATATTGCTTTAAGTCGTCCTCGTCTTCGAACATTGCTATTTCAGTATGTCATCCTTATGGACATGGAGTTATACATCCCCACAAACAAAATCGTATAGGTCATTCTCGTTCCCGACCCTGGTTCAATAGGGATTGTGCCGATGCAATATCTTTGAAAAATAGATCTTATAGTAATTGGAAATCTAATAAAACGGTCGAGACTGATGCAGGCTACGGTGGTGCTAGAAATATCTGCCAAAGTGTTACCATTACAGTTAAAAAGTTGTTTGATCAACGAAAATGCAATGAAGAAGCTACATCTACTTCAGACCGTCGCTAACTTTGGACTTTAACTAAAGCCAAAAGCTTTGGTATATATTCATTATCCAAAATACATCTTTTAACGGATCTGTAGTTGCTGATTCTGTAGACAAATCCCAATCTTTTTGTGGATTTATTTGCTTCAAACTCGTTTTTGATGCCGGAAAAGATGTGCCCCCAGCCAATTCTTTTTCGTATGCTATAAAATCATTTCTTTATGGATATAAGCTATTATTATCGATCATCAATAAAATTGATCCCAACAAGGCCACTGGTCAAGACGTTATTGTCTTAAATAAATGAATCATTCAAAAGTTAATCTTCTTTCATATGTGACTTAAGTTTGGAACAACATATTAGAACAATCCGGTAAAGCAGTTGTAGTCGCTTTAGATATTTGACCAAGCTTGGGATAAGTGTTTACTTGCCAAATTCACTTCGTTTGGGTCAACTGATACCCTCATCAACTGGGCTTCTAGTTTCCTAGCTTAAAGATAAATACGTATGGTAGGTGATATCTTCTTTTCAAAAGTAGTTGGCATTAATGCGTCACAGGGATCAGTTATAGCGCCCACACCTTTCCTGATATACGTAAATGAACTTATTTCTTCAACGACTAACCCGAACCATTGCCTTGCTGACGACATTGCAGTTCGTCCTAGTCTACTCATAATAATAATCCACCTTCTTTCTGAAATCAAGACATTAACGTTTCAATGGCCATTTCAATCAACAAAGACATTAAACGTATCCTTTAATGGGGAAATAATAATCTAGATAAATTTAATGCTAAAAAATCTCAGTGTTGCCTTGTGCCTGCCAAAAAAGATCGATCATTTCCTATTGTAAGTATCAATGGCTCAGATCTTAAGTTTTCAGACTATATTGGGAATGACTGTATCTTCAAAACTATCATGAATATAATTATCACCTTTGGGTTGATGCTCCCCAATACGCTCTCGATCTCGTTGATCGTTACTAAAGAAGAGCGGTAAGACTTATAAATGACCGGTCTTTAACATCTAACACTCTCTTGAGTGTATGCATATGCAATACAAATTTCAACTTATGATAAGAAAAAACTTGAGCTATCCGTTTATAAGAATCTCTTGGCAATTCATTTCCTCCTATCCATCTTCCTTAGTGTTCCTGAGTGCCTTAGCACGTTAGACTAAACTTAGCCTTTTGAGGATCACAATTATAAAAAAAAAATTATAGGAAGGGGTATACAGTAATGGATAAAATTAACCCTTTGAATTTAAGCATATACGGTAAATGAACTCGACCATTAGGTTCGACCGTCTGGCCTTAACGTATTTGTCACCATTACTAAATTCATCAGGATCATCTTTTACTAGACTAAATATGTACTAAAATGGAATATTATTACTTTGCCATATAATTATGTCATCCGCGGATAAATAACTGTTCAAAATCATACCTTTATTAAATTAAAACACTTTTTTTTTAAATGCGGGCAGAAATTAGTACTTTTCGGTTCATTTTGGAAAAGAATTCCCAATAGAAACAGATTATAAACCTTTAGTTTTGGTTGATTTCTATGAAAACACCGAATTTTCGAAAGAAAGTGGAGACTCAATTTAGAAGAATTGGACTGTGATACATCATCCCTATAACCTAACGTAGGTAAAAACATAGAATATTTAAAAAAAGAAATTTAGCATGACTTTAATACCGGTCTAGAAAATCTAATGTTTATGATGCCAACTTTCGGAAAAATCCTCAAACAATTTTAATAACCGTACAAAGCTTAATTAAACTAACAAACGGAGACTACAGTCTTAAAATTTAACCCAACCCTTTAAACTAACCCACAAAGTACATACGGAAAACAATGTAATTGAAAATTATCATATTCCTTAAAACTGAATATCGTTGACTGATTGTCTTAATAGTGAATATGAAAGAAACCCCAACAAAACTCCATGCTCAGGACCTTTGCTTGCAAAGACCTGTTCCGCGATTGGGTTTTAGCTCAAAATTCATTGAGTTCTTCAAGGCCATTTGCTTAGACAAGGAACAAACCCTAAAATAACATGGATCAGTGACATTCTCAAGGTTCCTAAAATTACATAGTTCATTGTAATAATAATTAATGATCATGCAATTCAGCCAAATTGACAGATTGACACTTGTTATTTCTCAAGATCGTACTGTCCAAAAAAATTACCATTGATAGAATATGCAAAATGCGTTTTCTAAAACAATGACTCATCTTCTTTCTAGGAAAATTACTTTTAATGCTTCTAAAAGTAGATAATCCCGTTAGAACTGATTTATGTGCGTGTATATAAAGTGAAATGCTGTGATCGCTCATCAGTCGTTTCGACAGTATCAAATTATCTTTTTCTAAAACATAATCTAGTACAAGCAGCAATTAAATCGTTTCTGGAAGGATTGAACTCAGAAGTTCACCGTTGTATATGGATACAACTCATTATTAACGTAACAATAAGAACAACAATTATAATTGAACATAGTGATGTCTGTGCCCTCAGGAATGTGATAGTAAACAAACGTAAGTTGTTGCGTCTCCGCAAATAAGGTGTACACAAGTGCTGAAAATTATTGTAAACTATCAAACTATAATCATGCCAAATATGTAAAAATGGGATACAACACACTTCTTAATCTTGCACCAGTGCTACAAAGAAAATGTGTCCAATCTGGAATGTTTTGAAAATTATAGAACGGGAGGAAATTGTGAGATAGAAACCATATGTGGAGATGCAATTTTCCTATTCTCTTGAAATTACAAAACAAATCGATTGGTCTAAAGTCACCAAGGGTATGTTTTCTGAACAACAATATGAATCACTTTCATTTACCATCAAACTAAAAAGTTTATTCACGCTTTAAAGGTTTATATTTCAAATTTTTCATTTTCCATTTTCGTAGGTATTAATAGAGTTTACCTTATTCAGGTTACTACACTTTTTAATGTATTATTTACCTTGTTGATGACGCTGTCTTCTACAGTGTCTTTGCGAAAATCATGTTCGGCTTTAGTAAGTTTCACTCCATTTATAAACATTTTACTACTGAATCACCAATATACGTGATAAAACCGTTAGCTATAATACTGTGGGAGTATAACAATTTAATTTAGGTTATTTGTCTTTAACATTTATTTTGCAATCTTAGGGAAGGTTTTCTAAACCGCTACTGTTGCGCAGCTGCATAAACGGAATGAGTGTGTTATACCTATTAATTTAATTACGTCAGACGTTCAACGTGGAATTTTGTGCTCTTTTCAATTTTGTCTTCTAGATTTAAGTACAAGTTTTTTTGGTTATTGTGGATTACAACGTTCAGTTTGTAGACGCTCTCATTTTAATTATGCGGGCATTTATATGTAAATTTACGTTAGAGTAAAGGTGTGAACTGAACAGGCTTCTTCTCCAATATTACCTGTAACTGAATTAGGTTAAATTTTTATGATTATTTTGTAAAACAAAGCCAAGTTTGACTTAGAACATTTTGAAATTATAATTCTACTGGTTTTTAGGAAGTACCATTTCATTGGTGATATATGCATTCTCCTTGTCAATTTAACGAAAGATCTTTCAACGATCCAAAAATTAATCACTTTTACCTTTTTATAGTTGTTGCAAGTTAATATACCGCGACTTGCAAGCGTCCTTATAGCTTTTGATATTTTGGTTATATCCGAACTTTTATATTTTCGTTTTGAGTGAAAATTAATTAATCACACGATTAGAATAGTAAGTGTAAGAATAAGTCATATAATTTGTTTATTCTTTTTTGGGGAGAATTTCCCGTTCAGTATATTTGATCATTGTTTGAAACTTTCAAATAAGCTACGGTTACTGGGAGAATTGTTGTTTATTCTCTTGTTCTGTTTTTTGTTTCTGCTCATATTTCAAGCTTTACAGGGTCTCACCAAATCTTACCTTGTTCTTTAAAGCTTGTGGCGCCCTTTTCGTGCCAGTTCTGCTTATTGTTCTGACTACAAATTCTATTTCTGCTTTCTAACTAACCTAACCATATATTTATTCTTTGTACACTCTTCAAAACTACCCACGCTATCCAAATGGTCTCAGACTTTTTATTTTTATGGTAGGTTGGGCACGTGACAAGTGTCTTTCTTATCAATTGTTGAAAGCAGCATGTTTTTCCCAAACATATTTGAAATGGGATGTTAAACATTAGCAACCTTCTACATCATCGAGAAGGTACAACAGGAAACAAGATTCAAAATTTTAGTTTAAGATTTAGAAAATTTATTCTCAACCTAGAAATAAAACCTGCTTTCTCTGATTTAACACACGTTGTGAACGAATTAATCAAAATTAAAGAACAATTTTATTTTTTGTTGCCTTCACATATAGTTAACGAATTTTCTTGACAAAGAATTAAATATAAAGTTTTTTCATGAAATCGAAATCGCAAACATCGAAACTTGAAATTATTAAAGTTCAAGAATTTGAGTCAATTACAATTTAAGACAAATGGATTAAAAATATAAGTAAATTCAACAATCCAACTGGAATTAAAACATTTTCAGCTTTAGGACCTACACATCCACATTGAACGTCTGATTTGAAGGAGTAATGACAAAACAAAAAATCTGCTTAGATCCATAGTGTAACAAATTTGTTACACTATGCTTAGATCTAAATATACTAACATTATCAGGAACTTCATTCATAAAGAAAAAGATAAGAGTAATTTTTTTAATAACTGGTTTATGAATGCAGGAAATTTCTAGAAGGTCATCATGAAATAATATTTATTCAGTGACAAGGGTAACTAAACTATAGAAATACATAAGCGTGATTATACAAAAAAAATTTTTAATTTATTAAATGAAAATAAATATTTTACCAAATTACTTAATAATCCCACAAGTACATTGAAACAAAAAGGCAATAAATTCATTAGTACTTTAAAAGGTTTAGGGTCAATTCCTAAAGATACAGCAAGTACTATTACTATTTATAATGCAGTTGCACCACGTTTTTATGTTGCATAAGAGCCACAAATATGAACCATAGTTTATTTGCTGCTGAGTGTCCGATATGGAATTATCCCCTACAAGGCCTTGACCAATTTGTGTCATAGTAAACCCAAAGACTCTAAGCTTGTGTTAAAGGGAAACGTAAATAATGCGACGTTTAGTTAAATACCGATCGTTCGTAGATTTCTGCAAAAATCAACCGTAATACTTTAGTAGTAAATAGTTTCAACAGTGAATCATATTCTTTGAAGTCGGAACTAAGTTGCCGCTTACTTTGAGCAGTAGTCCGCAAACATTTATTCATATGTATAACATTAGCTCACCCATTCAAATATTTTGTCATCGATTTTAATTCTTAATAAAAAGTAATAATTATATATTTAGATTAAGAATATACTTAGATTGTAAAAAAAAAATGTAGTAATATTTTTATGGTACAAGTTAGAACAAAACGAAATATAAAATAAAACTTTCTCAAAATATATAATCTGAATCAGTTTATACTCTTACTCGTATATCAAATTGTATTTGTTTTACCTATTTAGGATTTACGATCTATAATAGCAGGTAATAATTATTTAACACGCATATTTAAAACAAAAATTGTAATTGTTGTCTTTAAAATTTAATGTCACCTACTTGGAATGAATTATTTTTAAATATTTTAAATATTTGCGTATGCTTTCAAATAAAGCAAATTTAATGCTCAAGATTTTTTATTAATTATTATTACATATCATAGATTGACTTTTGGTCTGCATGTTAAATAATTATTACCTGTTGCTATAAATCGTAATAGGTAAAATACATACAATTTGATATACGAGTAAGTGTATAAACTTATTTAGATTATATATTTTGAGAAAGTTTTATTTTCTATTTCGTTTTGTTCTAACTTGTCCATAACAATATTACTATATACCTGCGAATTTATACATCTCGTATTTCTTAAAATAAACTACATTTTTCACATTCTAAGTACATTTTTAATCCAAATATATATTTATTACTTTTTATTAACAACTAAAATCGATGACAAAATATTTGAATGGGCGAGCTAACGTTATAGGTATGAATAAATATTTGCGAACTACTGCTCAAAGTAAGCGGCAACTTAGTTCCGACTTCAAGGGAATATGATTCACTGTCGAAACTGTTTACTAAAGTATTAAGGTTGATTTTTGCAGAACACTGCGAACGGTCGGTATTTGACTAAACGTCGCATTATTTACATTTCTCTTTAACACAAGCTTAGAGTCTTTGAGTTTACTATGACGGAAAGAAAACACAAATTGGTCAAGGGCTTGTAGGGGATAATTCCATATCGGACAGTCAGCAGCAAATAAACTATAAGATGAAAACCAATCTTGTTTTAGCATTAAAAAATAGTTATACAATTATCTCGTATTAGTTACCTTAAAAGTGGTCTTAATACGCTCAGAAATATATTACAAGAAAATTCTTTTCCTAGATATTTACTAAATAAACTTATTTTCAATACACCTCATCGTAATAATTCTGAACAAGCTGTTTTAATAAATAATAATTTTAATCCTCAGGACAAAAATAGTATGTTGTATGGTACATTACCTTACATACTCCTTCTTACTCCTCAGATATTAAAAGTGCTAAAGACACTCAATGTCAAGATAGCCACAGGTAACATCAAAACTTTAATAAACTTATGCACTAAAATCAAATCCCCCGTTACAACTTTACAAAATTCAAATGTGGCTTATTCTATCCCATGTAAGGACCGTTTTAAGGTGAACATAGAACAAACATCTAAAAATTTATCAGGGAGAATCACATCCCATAAAACTGACTGCAAACGGAAAATTACTTCATGTAGCTTAGCTGAACATGTTATCTAACAAAACCATGAAATGAATTTTAATAAAGTTACTATATAATGTAAAGAAAATACATTAACTAAACATCTTTTTCGTGAAATGGTTTGCACAGATGAAAATAGCAATACTCTTAATAAGAAATCAGATTAGAAACTAAGCATTATTTATTATTACATGTTATCTTATGAATATAGTTTTAATCAAACTAATCTATACAGGGTGTGGCGCGAAGACCTTGCATTAGACTTATTGGTGAAACTACTGATATTTGAAAATTGAAAATTTGTACCGTAATATTTTTGGCCATGCTGAATTCAATGAAAATATTTGTAACTTTATACCTTTTCCGGTTGCACCGGAAGTTACCATCAACTTACTTATTTGAAATAGAAAGTGGTAGATTTTGGTTAAAATTCGTATTCTACATAAAGGTCTGAACAAATTTTTATAAGGATAACATATCTCAAAAAATGAGCCGTTTTTAATCATTTTAAATTTTGTGAATATTCTCATATTATTTACTATATCTTATCTAATTGATAATCGTTTACTTTTATATTTTGACCAAACGATATCAATGTATGACGAAACATTGTGGATAGTAAATGACCTTGTTAATTTATACGGAGTATTAAAAATCGAGCGACCAATTGTAATAAATTCAAAGATTGAAAACTTGCTTAACTTAAATGGATCACCCTGTATTGTATGGTGCAATGAGATTTATAATTTTGTTTTCTTTCGATTTATATTTACATTCCCTATACCCAAATTGATATATATTGAGATATTTCTCAAGATATTTCGGTCTTTTAGAATAAATGCATAAAACCTTATACTCAAATCTAATAACGTTTCTCATAAAGTGTTGTTACCCTTATCAATTTTTTATTGCTATCAAAGCGGTGTAATTATTGTGACAAACTATTTTGAACTATCAAAGTACTAATAAGTTCATAATTATTTTGAAAATGGCACATAGAAATTATACCAATGATGATTTTCTAAACTTGATCCTAATCCACGGAGAGTGTAATAGAATTGCTAGTCGAACATGTCGTGTATTTACAGAAAGATTTCCAGAAAAACCGACGCTAACTGAAGATACCATCGCAAAACTTTTAAAGAACATGTCGCAATTTGGAGCATGCCGTCCAAAAATTGCAAAAATTAAACCATTAGTTGATGATGAAGTTAATATGACAAATGTGCTCGGATACTTTTCTGCATATCGAAATTGCGAAATAAGCTTAGGATTAACGAAATAAACAATTCATAGGATTCTTAAACAGTATAAGTGGAAACCTTTCTGTTATCATGTTGTGCATTACTTGCTGCCAGAAGATCTCCCACCGCGCATTAAATTTTGTGAATGTTTCTTGCTGAAAATCCAGAAATATGAGAATTTTACTCAAAGAATCATTTGGTGTGAGGCAAAATTTTGCAAAAATGGAATGTTCAATCGACACAATAGCCATTTTTGGTCTGACGAAAACCCTCGTTTAATGCTTTTTGTGCCATAAGATGGCAGAATTTTCGGCCTTAAAATTTATGATGAAAATCTCACCGGTGTCGGATATTATATCATCCTTCAGGACATGCCGTCGTTAAACAATTTAAATGCCGAAGGAAGAAATCTTGTATGGTACCAACAGGACGGGGCACCGCCACACAACTTACAAATTAATACTGATTTTCAGTACCAACATTTTGAGGATAGGTGGATAGCCAACAGGGAACCACATCATTGGACGGCAAGATTCCCTGATCTCACGCCCCTAGACAGTAGTATTTGGGGACATATTAAACTGAAACATACTCGGAACCAATTACAACGAAGGAAAATATGATACAGCGAGTATTACAGGCTTTTAATAATTACGATCCCCAAAAACTTAGCAAATCTTTGAAAGAAAACATTATTAAAAGGATTCATAAATGCTTAGAAGTAAATCGAAATTGGCTGTAATTAATATTTTTTAAATTATTATTATTATTATTACCCTCTGTAATTACGTTATGTTATTATGTTGTTATGTTATTCTTTTTTATTGTTATTCTTACCTTGAAAATGGATCGATATAGGGAATGTAAATATAAATCGGAAGGAAATAAAATTATAAATCTTATAGCACCATAAAATACAGGGTGATCCATTTAAATTAAGTTAGTTTTTTATGATTGAATTTATTACAATTGGTCGCTCGATTTACAACACACTGTATAAATTAACAAGGTCATTTTCTATCCTCAATGTTTCGTCATACATTGATATCGTTTGGTCAAAATATGAAAGTAAACGATTATCAATTAGGTACGATATCGTGAATAATATAAGAATATGATTTTTGAAAAAAATTTACAAAATTTAAGATAATTCAAAAACCGCTAATTTTAGAGATCTGTTACACTTATAAAAGTTTGTTCAGAATCTTATGTAGAATACGAATTTCAACCAAAACATACCACATTCTATTTAAAATAAGCAGGTTGATGGTTAATTCCGGTTTTACCGGAAGTAACCATCAACTTTCGGTTAGACAGTTACAAATAAATATTTTCATTGAATTCAGTAGTTTCACCAATATACATACACACCCACGACCCCACGCACACACACACACACACACACACACACACACACACACACACACACACACACACACACACACACACACACACACACACACACACACACACACACAACACACACACACACACACACACACACACACCACACACCACGCTCGCACGCACGCACGACGCACGCTACGCACGCACGCCGCACGCACGAGCACGCACGCCGCACGCCATGCACGACCCCACCACCACGTACAATATATAATATATATATATATATATATATATATATATATATATATATATATATATATATATATGTCGCAAAATCGTGTTAGTCAACCACTTATAACTTAAGAACGGCTGGACCCATTATCATGAATTTTTACTTGCTGGATTTGCCTCCAGGGAGGGGGAGATGCAGAGGGAGAGGGAGGGGAAGAGGGAGAATTTTCATTGTTTTATAATTAAATATTATACAAATACACCATATGGTATCGATACTTCACTTATGTCATCTAAGAGAACCCAAAAGCGGAAGAAAACAGTTCATTTTTCAAATTGTGTACTGAGCCGTGATATCATTTAGTAATGAAGCGATAAGGAAATCTGAAATGCAGTAACCAGATTCATTCATTGTATTTCCAATACTATGATATAACAAAGTTATTTCAAAACTATGTCTATAAGTAACGTTGAATAATGAGAAATCGAAAAGTTTTCTTGAAGGATTCCCAAGTCGTCGTTCTGTAAGTACTTTAATTGTTTAAAGAATTGCTTGCAATGCAACAAATCTTGAAACTCATGTCGAATAAAATGACAATTAAAATAAATAAGCGGATGGCTAAGCTTATTTAAGCATGTAAGGTAAATCCATAACGATGTCCAACCACAAAGTACAAAAAACGATTAAAAAGCTACAATGTTCCACGGTACTGCTAATTAGACAACAACCAATACAGCTGTACATTCCCTGCAGCACACGACTGAGTTTCAATTACTACACTCGATGATCTATGGGAGGTACATGGACATGTCCTTGTAGGTAAACTATTTACACAATGAAATATCCATTTTTGGTTATCAAGGAGGTGCAGGTTAATTTCATTAGGCAACTTTTTGTTGATTATGTTGAATTGTAATCCTTTTGTTTTAAATGCAATTGTCTTAAAATTTATGCAACTGGATCTAACAGAAGCGTGCACATGAATATAACATACCCAATGTGCCTTATTGCATAGTTCAAATACAATAAGAGATACCCGGACAAATTATATTGAGAAATAGAATTTCATTATACGTCTGAAGGGCGCAAATTTCGCAAATTGAGACCATTTGTTCTAACATAATTTATTTGTCAATGATTACTTATATCATTGACTAAAAAATTTTTCCTCAATCAACGCTTATATGTTACAGGTTTTTATTTTTATTTTTTTACTAATAGTATTTGTGAACAGGGTACACTGAGACGGAGTTAGGGATATTATTAGGCTGCCGAGAAATGTTTATGAAATGTAAAGAAAACAAGAACTGGGTAGTGCATTCCACAATTTGATCGCCGTGTGGAGAAATGTAGATAGAGCCCGTTTAATGTGACAAGATAGAATTTTGAGTGCGTTATTATGGCGTGAAAGTGCAAAACGAGTGTGTTCCTAGCGAAGATGGCCTGCGAAGGTATTAAGGAGTGTATTTCGGAGACACACTTGCCATTGTAATAGCGATAGAACAAGGAAAGAATCGAAACTGTTCTTCTATCCCCGAGAGACTGTAGGTCAGAAGTTAGGGGCTGGTCATTTATAAGATTTATAGCTCTTTTGAGGATGAAATTTACCATATCAAGGGCGTATTGAGGAGCACTGATCCAGAGATGGGAATTGTATTCCAGATGAGGTTGAATTTGAGCCTTATACAGAAAAAGGAGTTATTGTTTAGATCTGTATAGAAAGGTCAGTTTACACGCAGCTTTTTTGACAAAGGGTGGTCAACCCATGATAGATTCGATGATACGGACATCCCTAACATAGACATGGAGTTTGAAAACTTGAGATCTAGGCCATTTATATTTACAGCAGGAAATGATCGGTCTTTCTTGGCGTACACAAAGCACAAAGTAAAATGTAGAGTGCTGTCGTCTACAAAGCAATGGATACGGTTAGTTGTTGAGGAAATTAGGTCATTTATAGTAGTTTCTGTCGATAAGAAGTCATCGACGGCAACACCTATACGTCTTTTGTCTAGAAAGCTGGAGATCCAATTGATGATCATATCGAATAAGACGAACAAGGTGAGCTTGGTAAATAATCACTTGTGCCAAACCTGCTCAAAAACCTTTGAAATATCTAAAGTTACTACGACAGTTTCACCGGACCTCTCTAGTGTGCTATTCCAAAGTTGGGTGACATATGCACGAACATCACCCGTTGAACGACTCTGTCTGAACCCATACTGCTGGTTAATCGAAAGTAGTTGGTGGTTGATGGCGTTTTCCATAATTTTCGATAGAATGGAAGTGATAACTATTGGTCGATAGTTTGAGGGATTGATTTTATCGCCCTTTTTAGGAATAGGCTGGACATTTTCAACCTCCACAATAAGGAAAGCTCTCCAGATGACATGTAGATCGAAAACAGTTTGGACAATACAGGTACTAACTCGGGGTAGCACTTTTAAGGACGATAGCTGGAATACCATCAGGGCCAGTCGTCTTGTTTGAGTCAAGTTTATTTATAATTGATTCTAGGAGCTTGTGTCGAAAGTGGATTGGTTTCATATCGTATGGGGTAGATTTGCGCGACGACAAAATTTTACTGGAATCATTGACGCATGAATTTGATGCAAAGTAATCGATAAAGAGGTTGGCTTTGTCAATAGGATCAGCCTTGGTGATGACGCTTTTGCAACTATTCCTTGCGGTAATATAGTCGACGTGATTTTTACGACAGATTTATTTGATTCCTATTTGGTATAGCGTTTATGCTTTTGAGATAATGCACCAGTGCAAGCCCTATTAAACCATGGTTGGAAACGGGCATGATGTACGCGACTATGTTTTTTGGGAAGGTATATATCTCCATACCCATCAAGATAACTTCAGTTATTGAAGGAGCAATTATTGAAGAAGAGGATCGTTTATAGCAATACACACGCCTGGGGAAGGTTGCAAAAAAGTCTCGCAGTTCGCTCCAGTTAGCTGATTTAAAACACCACATAGTTCTATCTGTTCTTCGAGTAGCTGTGGGATTGGGTACAGAGGAAGTTATATCGATTAGGCAGTAGTAAAGAATAGGTCCAGGAGATGTGAAATATGCTTAGGGTTGTCAGGGATTCTGGTCGGTTCGGAAATCATTCGGATCACAATGCAGCTAATGCTTCTGCATTATGACCTGCGGGATTAGTGTTGATGAAAATTTAAGCTAATTGGAGTTGTGGATATTAAAATCTCCCAGAATTGAGATATCGCAAAATGTAAACTGTGATAAGAGATTAAGGTAATCAAAAAGAGCTGGGAAGTTATTATCATTGGGAGACATGTACAAGCAAAATTAGAACTTCACAAACTGCGGGCCTGAATATTTCAACCAAATGACGTCGAATTTATTGTTTTCCAAAGTGGACATCCTCTTACAACCTACGTTGTCCTTGGTATACTCTTTAAGGCGAAATTTAGAGTAGAAGTTGTATCTGGGAAATTGCAGGGCAGGCGAATCAATGCTTCCAGGGGAGTCTTGTGTTTCCGATAGAAACGTAATGTCTGGTTGCACTTGTTCAAGATGTAGGCGAATAATTAAGATTCGACCTGACAACACGTATGTTGCAGTGATGTATCCGAATATTGGTACTTACGACGACCGAAGTTGCTTGAGTCTTGCCCTCCCGGGTATCTGAATGGGGCAGGATTTTATTCCCGGTAGATTTTCTTCTTCTTAGTTTTGATTTTAGCGTTAATGAACCCCCCCCCCCCTAGAATACTTGAGACGAATCGACGTATCGAATGTGACAGTGTGTCTCGCTCTACTCACCTGGAGTATAGCGCCTGTTTTAGAATTCGTCATTTTAAGGGTTTAGTCTTTAAAACACCACGCTTGGCTAGTGCGTGTTGGCGAGCACAAATAAAGGAAATAGTGACCGGCAGCCCTTAACCGAACACATAAAATTGGAGCACCAATATTAAGAAATCCATGGTGAAGGTGGTGGTATTGTACCGGGTGGCATGGGGTTGTAAAATATTAGAGCTGAAAAGGAAACATTAATTTAAACTGCACCATGAAAAAAACTTTTTGTACGATTGTAAAGTAAATGCATTGAAAACAAAATCAATGTTCATTAACCTAATTAAAAAAAAGATCATGCATTTGTTATATAGTATCCTAATCTGTTTATGATTAGTTTCGTAGGTATTGACAGCATTAAGATTAAAATAATTTGTATATTTTGGATTATAATTTATGTTTCAACTTGTATATTATTGTCATTTTAAATTAATCAAATCTGTTTTATTATTGTCGTGAATTGTGATTACCTAATGTTTCTATTTTTTAAACTTTCTTTTATTTAATTGAAGAATAATAATTAATAAGTAACCGTAATGACACTGTTAGCTCTCCAGACGTCAATTACCTACTTTCAGGATTAATTAATTATAATGAAGATTAAATATAGCAACAAAGGTAAAAGTTAGGTTAAATTTTGAATTTGCAGTCAAAGAAATGTATAGTATAAGATAATATGTATTATAATGTTATAATTAAACTGAAAATAAAAGTTGGATTAAGTTTTGAATTTGCAATCAAGGAAAAATGTAATCTGCAAGCTGTACCTAGAATTTACACTTGCAGAGGATTCTTTTTAATTTACGGCTCTGCCGTCTATTGTCATACCTTTCGTATTTTATGTTTGTGTCAAAATGACGACTTTACCGATACCCACTACAGAGGATTAAGCTTAACTTGTACAATATTCCGACTTCCCGTATCTTCCGAAATTTATGATTTAAGCACCCTAAAGTATTGTCATTCAAATGTTTTAACGCCATTTTTTTTAATAAGTTTCATTTTTATTAGTACGTTTTTTAATTGTAGCATTCATTTATTATACGCGGTCTCATGCAAATGGCTTAGTACAAACCTAATCACTTTCAAACCGCGCATGTTTTGTACCGTTAACGTGTGTTGCCGTGATAATCTACTTGCTTGATTATGTCTTGGTGCAGTAATAAATTGGTTAAGATTTCGAATTTGCCACATTTAACACGCACATGTTTCACTCCCAAGATAGACAAACAAAACAAAAACACAAACACAAACACAAAATTTCTTCACACTTAAATGAATGATTACTCTTATTGTACTGCATTTTAATTTTGAAAATTTTAAAATTTTAATAACGTATTTACATATAATTGGTTATGGCAATTATTTAAACTGAATTATAACTTCAAATGATTTTAAAATTATTTATTCTCCATAGCGTACTCGAGCGCACTTAAACCAAATTTTAACCAAAGAAAAGTTTTTTTTTTGTAAAACCAAACATTAGTCTTCAATTTAATAATTGAATAATTTGCTCTTATCGTTATAATTTCTCATCGTTATAATCATCTTTAAGAGCACTAGGAATAGAGGATCCAAAACAAACTTCAAAGTTTGCGAAAAAAGGTAGCT
This sequence comes from Vesta saturnalis, assembly GCA_036346205.1. NCBI lineage: Eukaryota > Metazoa > Arthropoda > Insecta > Coleoptera > Lampyridae > Vesta > Vesta saturnalis. The sequence goes on along the minus strand of JARFJB010000762.1, from coordinate 8,284,755 downwards.
GTAGCATATTCGAACTATAACTATTTTTTTGGGTATAAACAATAATTCTTTTATCCACTACTATTGTATAATGTATCCGTTATACATATGTTCGCTCGACCTTAATAATACCCATTAATCACGGCAGTGATTAATGAGTTATTAATCACTGCTGCCAGATGCTTCCTTGATTTAGCTATAATATTATAGTGTTTTGCTACAAACAATCGGTTTTAAAATTGTATCGTGTAAACCACTAAATATTTTCAATTCAATTCTGTACATAAAAAAAAATTTAAAAAGTGAATTTTCCTGGATCAGATTCGAACGCGGGACCCGCGGTTGGAAGGCAAGGAGCATCTACACTGAGACATCTGCAACTTCGAATGTGCGTGTCGTATATTTGTTTCTTAACATACCATGTTTTTCGAAACATTTTATAAATCGAACTAGCTTTTAAAACAAAACAAATTTGACTCAAACCTGTTGACATTATTGTTTGTGTGCGTAGATTTCTCAGTGTTTTGATATTTTGTGTGAAATTGTGTTAAAAAACGAACTAAAAATGGATATAGAAAATGAAAATGACTTTTCTTTAACACCACCAGAAATTAGAGAAGCTGCTGAAGTTGCCTCATTAGATTTATTGACAGAAAGGTTAAGGAAAGTATATAGTATGGCTTATGAATATTTTTTGAACTGGCAAAAGGAAAAGAAAACCACTTCATTTTCTGAATCGACTTTATTAGTATACTTTACTAAATTATGCGCAAAATATAAATCTTCAACAGTATCTACCTATTACTCAATGCTTAAAAGTACGATCACCTTACATCAAGGTATAAATTTAGAAGATTATAAAAAATTACGAACATTACTAAAAAGAAAATCAGAAAATTTTCAGCCTAAAAGAGCGAAAACTTTTTCTAGCGAAGATATCAATAACTTTTTAACTAAGGCATCTGATGATAAATACCTAGCAACAAAGGTAAGATATTAAGTAAATCTTTCACATAGTTATTTCATTACATTATGTAATTTAAGGTTGCTTTAATAATGGGAGTAACGGGTGCATGCAGAAGTATGAAATGAAAACCCATTTACAAGATCTTGGAACAGATTTTTTGGTTAATGTGCCAAATACCAAGACAAAAATTTGCCGAAAGTTTACTGTTACGGATAACTTTTACAAAATATGCAAGACATATATGTCTTCGAGCACGTCACGTAACCAGTGACACATTCTTTTTAAATTACGAAAATGGCAAATGTACAACTGAGAGAATTGGGATAAACAAATTTACAAAAATGGGAAAGGATATCGCTGCTTTCCTCAAATTACCGAATCCAGAACAATATTCTGGGCACCGTTTCCGCAGATCCTTTGCAACAATACTGGTTGACGCAGGCGGGGATATTACTGCTCTCAAAAGACACGGTGGATGGAAGTCCACCGCCGTAGCAGAAGGCTACATAGACGAATCCGTCAAAAATAAAACCGATACGGCCAACAAAATATCATCTTCAATACAACCAAAAGTAAACCAAACGAATCAATGTACATATAATTCAAAACAGCTGCTCGTAAAATAGGCTTTTTGTACAGATCTAAGCAGTACTTTACCTCCTGCTGTATAAGGCCCAAATTCGGCCTCATCTGGAATATAATTCTCATCTCTGGGTTAGTGCTCCCCAATACGCTCTCGATATCGTTGATCGTATTCAAAAGAGAGCGATTAGGCTTATAAATGACCCGTCCTTAACTTCTCACATACAGTCCCTTGAGCATAGGATGGTTTCAGTTCTTTCTTTGTATTATGGTTACTACAACGACTATTGTGCTGCTGAATTATATTCTTTGATACCATCTCGGGCTATCTTTGCGAGAAACACTCGGTTCGCTTATTCACATCATCAGTATGCAGTATAAATCTCCACTTGTACTAAACGGGCGCAATCCACATTTTTCTACACCGCTTCTAAACTCTGGAATGATCTCCCTACTTCCTGTTTTCTTCTTACGTATGATATGAGAAAATTTAAGGTATCTGTTCATAGGCATCTATTGGCGATTCATTATCCCTCTATCCATCCTCCTAAGTGTTCCTGAGTGCTTTATTAATTCAGCCTGTTCAGGTCCACAATAAAAAAAAAATGTTTTAAGTCACCAAAACATTAATTTTGATGTTATTTCTATCCCTGCGATTAACTTGACCAATTGTTCAAATATTACAATTATTAATAACTATAAATAAATAGCATCATCTTGTAAGATTATATAGGTGATATTTGTTAAGCTAAATACATAGATTTTTGTTTTAATTATTATGAGATATTATACGATTATTATAATTTTCCATAACTATGTACTGTGTATAAATGAACAATAATGTATTGTATGAAATATTTGTTAGAATAAAATAGTGTTTCTAAAAATATGTAAGTAATGTAACAAAATTTTTCAAAAAAAAAAACTTCAACAAATATATTTAGTAGTCGTGGATAAGGTATAGTATTCTACTCGCGTATAATGGCTATTATTCTTTCGGTGATTTACATAAACTTCACCTCGTGAATAATAGCCATCATTATACGCTGGTTGAATAATAGGTATACTATTTTGTGTTGGATATGTATTTAATAAAAAATACTATCACAGAACAGATTTGAAAATTGTAAATTTTGTTTAATCCACAATCAACACTTACAATTACAGTTTACAGTTAATTTGAAAATTAGATGATCTCTATACTTATCTTCTTTTCATCTCTTTAGATAGATGCACAATAAACGTATAGCTTCAATATGTTATCTTTATCTAAACAAAGACAAGTTAATATTTGATACTGATGTTTATTTAATTTTTCTGTACACTAATTATTATGATAGTATTGCAATAGTATATTATATATAGAGGGACCAAAATGCAGCATTTAATCCCGCGAGTGGGGTTGAAAAGGAAAAATTTTGGTTACAAAGCGAAGAAGTCAAAGATACTAACAATAGAACAGATTGATACGTTTCTAAAGGAAGCTTCAGATGACACATTTTTAATGACAAAAGTGAGTATGTCCAAAAATCATTGTACCTACTTTTAAAAATGATTTTTTTGTAAGTAGCACTCATATTTGGTGTGGCAGGGCCTTGTAGAGGACTTGAATTAGTCGAATTGTCAAATAATTATGTGACTGATTTGGGCAACAGACTTCTTGTTAACATTAGAGCTACCAAAAATGGAACAGAGAGGAACTTCGTTGTAAAAGATTCAGATAAAACTATCATTGGTTATACAAAAATCTGCAAGAAATATATGTCATTGAAAAAAGCCGAAACTCCCCATCCAAGATTTTTTGTTCGTTACGTTAACAAGCAGTGTACAGTGCAACCTGTAGGAAAGAATATATTTGGAAAATTGCCCCAGAAAATTGCAACATTCTTAAACCTACCAGATGCGTTGTCATATACAGGACATGGTTGGCGGCGAACCCCTGCATCTCTACTAGCTGATTCAGGAGCGACTGTTGACGTTTTAAAAAGACATGGGGGATGGAAGTCTGCAACTGTTGCAGAAGGGTATGTGGAAAACTCCCTGAACAATAAGAATCTTATCCCCTAAAACATTTTGGAGGTGGAGGTGATCAAAAAACACCAGCTACCTCACTCCCAGGACCCTTGTGCCAATCTGAACGGTCCATAGACACTGATTCATTTGGAAATCCGTCCAACCTTACATCCAGCAGGATCGTTTCGGAAATCAATCGTCCGATATTTATTAATTGTAATAATATTAATGTTAATGTTTCGTAAAAAAATTAATAAAAAAATATTTGAAGTTTGACATCTGTCAATGAACTCTCTAGGGGGTTCAGTCCATATTTAATCCCTACGGAATAAATGACCCACTTTAGTCCCTCTAGACCGAGACTAAAGTATCTATTTTAGTCTCGGAAGTGCAAAAAAGTTCATTCTGTGATAGTTTGAAAATAGTTTTCGTTGTCGTGTTTATTCATTTAGTGCGTGTGCTTAACGTTATGTGGGCATAACATTAATTACTGCATTGCATTTTTCTGCACTTGTGTATTTTTACGAAGAATCATAAGATAAGAATATGTATTTCGCGTAATCTAAAAACAAACATCAATTATTATTAGTTTTGTTCAACTTCCGTCTACTCACCCAAACAAAAACACCAATAGATAAATTTGCAAATCCACCGACAGTCAACCACGCCGGTTTTTGGCTTCGCATGATTATTAACAATAAACTTTTTTGAAAAGGAATATCTAAACCAACAAAATCCATTTCATAGCAAACCCTTGCAATATTTTCACTTGCAATTGATAATTGTGTACCAAAATAGGATACAATAAACAAAGTACTTGAGACTGCTGAAATCTCGAAATAAGATAATATTGCAGCTGTGCTTAACATTGGGAGCTAAAATTCAGGCTTTATTACCTAAACTACAAAACTTTGCAAATACGTACCACAGAAGCGTAATAAAGGGAAAAGGTCATAATAGCCAAATTTGCTATAACACCAATCAGAAGCAGACCAGAGCACATTGAGTTAATATCTGCTGTTAATTGTATTAAAGATATATGATGAGTAACTATTTTTCGTACCATTATTTTAAGATATTGATAACGTACTTCGTTAGAAATTGTTTCGTTATTCTATGAAAGTTTTATTGTTAATTGACTTATATAAGTAAAGAAAAAACAGGAGAGCTATCGCTTTCGTCAGTGTCAATCGTCACTTATTTTAGTATTAAAT